>CM065135.1:18938210-19538210 GCA_033026305.1 Cirrhinus molitorella
CTGATAGTTCCTATAGAACTGGTTTAGACCCTACTCCGAAGTAGGAGCTAATTTAGTTTCCGTAAAAGGAGTTCCTAGAACTAAAATCGTTCCTAGTTCCTGCGGTGCTAACACGCGAACATACTTCCGCAAATAGTTCTAGGAACTATGAAAAGGTTCCTCCGGTGCGAAAAGGGCTAATAACACACAGTTTAATTAAAAAAAATACACTTCAGATGCTAGCTTAAAAATTTTGCGCTCTGGGCCCGGTTGCATGAAAGCCCTTAAGCTAAGAAATTCCATAGTTACAAGGTTAAGGGTACCCATGGGTCAATTTAAGGAACTTTAAGGCTGTCATTAAGTATTTCCCTCGATTATCTAAGTGTTTGCTTAAGTGTTGCTACAAATGTTTCTATTAGGTTATGTTTCCATTTCGTTATGTTCTGTTTATTATGACATGCAGCAACTATAGCAACCGCAACCGGATTTTTTCCCCTCAGGGATACCGTTAAGTCGAATTACTTAAGCACTTTCATGCAACCTGAGGTGCGTTCCATTCGACTGCAAGTGGACTGCGAAGTGGACTTCACAGGGTATTCCGCCATCTTAAGTGAGATTCCAATTCCAAGGGAGTGAACATGTTCAGTTCGAAGGGCACTGCGAACGGCATAGGGAATAAGGGAACATCGATACATCACTTCACAGGAAGTGGAGAGGGAAAATCACCCAACTGTCATTGCGCACCACGTCACTAGCTAGAACTAACGATGGAGCAGAGCCGTTGAAGTTTTTTTAAAGGCTCTGCAATGGAGCGGTTGCAATAAATGTTGTTATTATACAAATCAGAGCATTTTTGAATGGTAGGGCGACGAATGTTACGTTTGCATATTTTATGAATAGGTGGAACTATGTAAAACCAGCAAGAAACAGCTGAGGCTCTATCTTTTTTTTTAATTTTACTTTATTTACCACAGGATAGTTAAATATGGGAAAGGCTGCGTGGGAAAGAAAGTGCATGAGATGAGACCACTACAATCTGTTAACCGTCTAAACATATACAATTTGATTATATTTATTGGATAAATTATTGTATATGTATTTCATGTCTTTTAAATTCGAAATAAATTACAACATTTATTTATATCATAACCTGCATGAGCCTGCCGTTGATTTTGTTTGATGACGTTGCAGGGCATTCCAATTGAGCGATTATTGTCAGCGAAGTCCACTTCAACGGATATACCATGCTTAGGGAGTAGGGAGCAGTGAACACTGCGTAGGGACCCTGTCAATCGGAACGCAACTCTGTTCTCCGAAGCTCTTAAAGCGGCTAGTTGTCTTGGCGACGGAATAAACAAAAATCTCGCCTGGTCAAAATTTATTCGTAAAGTGCAACTGCAAGTCAGACAGAAACTAAAAGGAGATTGAAAGAGATTAGATGTAATAATAATTATAATTATATTTATAATAGAAGCACATGTTAAAATGTCATGCGTTCTACCAGCACTGTCTTTGCGATCGACTGGTAGATCGCGATCGACGGCACCCCTGTTTTAAAAGAAGTCTCTTTTGCTCACCAAGCCTGCATTTATTTAATACAACGTACAGCAAAAACAGTAAAATTCTGAAACATGTTTATTTATTATTAAGTTGAAAACAGCTGAGTATCATTTTTAAGGTTTCTTTCCTTGAAAGTTCAGAAAAACAGCATTTATCTGAAATAGAAATATTTTGTAATATTATAAATGTCTTTACAATCACTTTTGATCAATTTAAAGCATCCTTGCTAAATAAAAGTACTAATTTCTATAATTTCTTTCCCAAAAAAAGGATTTGAATGGCATAGTGTATAATGTTACAAAAGCTTTTTATTTCAGATAAATGCTGATCTTTAATTCTTTCTATTCATCAAAGAATCCTGTAAAAAATGTACTCAACTGTTTCAAATTTTGATGATAATAATAATACAAAGTGTTTCTTGAACAGCAAATCACCATATTATAATGATTTCTGAGGGATCATGTGACACTGGAGACTGGTTAAAATGTAGCTTTGATCACAGGAATTAATTACATTTTAAAATACATTCAAATAGAAAGGAGTTATTTTTCTTACAGCAATAAATGCAGTGAGCAGAAGAGACTTCTTTAAAAAAGCATTAAAAATCTTAGGGTTCAAAAACTTTTGACTGGTTGCATATATATGTAATTACTGATGTTTTCTATTAAGAAATAAAATAAGAGAGGCAGGAAATGTAAGTAATCTTTATTTCCTCTCCCTAATCTCATTTCTACCTAGGAAAAACACTTATAAAATAGATCTGGTGTGTGATTTTTCTTTCCTGTGGGTGGAGCTTAAAAGAGACATGACTTTCAGGTACATGAACCTAGTGTTGTTGTGTTTTCTGCTGGAGCTGAGAAGAAGATTGTTTTTCAGCAGATCTCAAACCTGGGCATCCTGTTGTTGTGTGATCCGCTTCAGCCCAGCAAAAAAGTATCAAGATGTTAATATCAGCACAAAGAAGACACGTTGTTTTTACTGCGGTTAAACAGGGCTCTCACTGCACACACTCTCAATGCAGCAGGCCGCAGAGTGCAGTATGCAATACTGCGTGGGCGAACCTTGCTGTAGCTTTTTAACTGCGTGGGACAGACAAATGTGTTTGTGTATGTGTACGTGTGCATATATGGGTGTGGGTGTGTGTGTGTGTGTGCGAAGGACAGGTTGAGTATGGGTGCAGAAAGTGTATTTCTCCAAAACAGCATCTTACTTTGCCCCGCAATGACTCATTTGCTTTTCCTCTGTACCTTGCTGCCTTGCACACACTCTCACACACATACACTTAGCTAATGAAGACATGCACTGTATTGTTTTACATAAAGCTAAAGTAGTCTAACCCATCCCAAAGATTCTGTCATATTTAGTTAAACCCACATATGCTTATGCAAAGGTCCCACGTACTGACTCCTAACCTACTTCTCACGCCCTTCAGTCTTTGGTAACACTTTACAGTAAGTTTCAGTTTGTTAACATTAATTGTTAAGTAAAATTAACTAACAATAAGCAACATTTTTACAGTACTTATTGTAAACTAAACTTAGTTTATAAATAAACTATTGTTTATTTATAATGCATTAAATAATGTTCATTTAAACTTAAATTGTATGTAAAACTGTAAACTAATGTAAAACTCCAAAGCACCTACCTTGAAATAATAAAACATATTAGTATATGTAAAAATTAAAGAGATTAAAATTCTGTCATTATATGATTATATGATAATATCATGTTGTTCCAAACCTGTAAGACCTTTGTTCGTCTTCAAAACACAAATTAAGATATTTTTGATGAAACCAGAGAGCATTGTGGTACTGAAGGCTAACATGGAAGAGGAGAAATTGTTGAATAAAGTCGTTATTTTTGTTTTATTTGCACACAAAAAGTATTCTTGTAACTTCATAACATTAAGGTTTAATCACTGACGTCACATGAACTATTTTAACAATATCCTTACTACCTTTCTAGGCCTTGAACGTGTCAGTTCCTTTGCTCTCTATGCAGGGTCAGAAAGCACTTTGATTTCATCAAAAATATCTTAATTTGTTGTGTTCCGAAGATGAACAAAGGTCTTATGGTTTTGGAACGACATAAAGGTGAGTAATTTTCATTTTTGGGGAAGCTATACCTTTAACATTAAACATTACCCAGTAGAACCTTATTGTAAAGTGTCACCCATTCATTTTATGTGGACTTAAAAACAGTTACACATGTGAAAAATATCACAAACATCCCCCTTTCTGGTTAGCCAAGATTAAGTTTTGTTGCTATGACTTGCTAGGATTTATTCATTCCAACTTGATCTCATGACAAAAACATACCTATGGGAACTTTTTTGCAAGATTCAAAATACATACCAGTAAGTACATATCACTGCAGTTTCCAACAGAAATGAACACTAGAGGTAGTAAAACAGTGAGCACTCGTTTTCATATACAGGTATGATTATAGCTCAATAGTTACTGTTTTTGCATTATTGTAAGAGGTGGGTTTAGGGTTGTGTAGACATTAATAAAACATAATCTAATAGGTAGGAACTTTTATTTACTGTTAGTGTCTAGCCACAACCCCAATATGTTTCACTTTCCAGACAAAACAAGCAATCATTAAGCCCACCCCCCTTAGTTACTGTTGCTACCTCGGACAAACAAACAGAGTTTCCCAGCTGTCAGTGTGAAAACCTTGTCCAAAGATGTTTTTGATCAATTTTGAACAGAGAAGGACCACCTCTCGTCGAGGAGCATTCAAGGAGGGCTTTAATATGCCATGGAGAGATATAGAAATGATTTAAAAATAAATATGGTGTGTAACAATTAATTTGGAATCCAGGGTTTACAGATCGCAATACAAATGGAAGAAATCTCATGTTACAGTCGCCACGATCGCAGATGACAACATCCAGGATCAACACTGTTCATGTATCGAAAGTGTAAGATGAATTATTTAACATTAAACCAGTTTAATATGGAGAGGCACTGAAATGTAGACTTTCGTTTATGTGTTTTTGACCTACACTGTACATGACGTGAGAATAGTTATCTGAGGTTTGTACGTTACCATTGACTCACTAACTTTAACGTTAGCTAGTTTTAGCCAGAGATATTAATGATATTTACAGACATTAACTGCTTAAGCAGATGAAAAAGGCCAGTTAATGAGAGTATGACAACCAGAAAATTAATGTTTAATAATAAAAAAATTCCAAATTCCATTGCCAATCCTCTCAGGATACCTGGAATCAGTGTTACAGATACCTCAGGCACATCGTTTTATTATTTTTGTATGACTCGAGATGAAAGTGCTGAACGATGACAAATCGACAAACAAGCCAAAATAGCATGCCTGCGATTGCGTTTTTACATTCGCTTTTGTTCTTACTATTGGTAAATAGTTGTAGATGTCAGGGAATTTCATGATGGGCCGTTCATTTGGATCATTTCTACAACATGTTTTTTATGTCCGCGGATTGAACAACCATAGATATGTATGGAAGCAACCCCAATAACGTCATATTTAGCCCCTGAAATTCGAAGTTTCCAGAGGAACCCCAGAAAAAAATGCATATTTTACACCCCAGAATGCTTTTTTTAAGAGGGAACCCCCATCGAAATGCGATTGGGCTAGTTTGGGCTAGTTTTGAGTAGCAATTGGGCGGGTTTTGTTGTGAAACCTGGCAACCCTGCCCTATCTTTTCTTTTTTTAAATAATTTCAAATATCAGTAGGTCTATTCAACGTTACATGTTTAAAATATCAAAACATTATTTATGTATTTGTAACTGCAGGTTAAAGCATTCCATGTCCCTCTAAGCTGCATTAACATTTGCAAATACATCTAAATGCCACTTCATACGCAACTTATGCAAATATGGATTTTGTTGATACTGCGAAAAAGTTTCCACAGGTACATTTTCGTTATGAGATCAGGCTTATTTACTTATATTATATTTAACATAGTAAAATATGTTCAGAGCTGACAGTACTACACTCTTATGGGCCAGAAAGCATTTTCAAATCAGCTAAAACAAACAAGTTGCGGGGGATGTGTATAATTTTGTGAATGATGCATATTTAGAAATGTGTGAATGAGGGACCTTCCTAACAGTGTCATTAGATGCTTTTTTCACAGGGAAAAAAACCCATGACCTTTATCCTTACCTACACATTGCAGCTTCAATGACAAAAGGGTCATCTAAAGGTTGAATTATATTAATAGCCCTCAATTGAGAGTAATGTTATTTATATAGCAAGTCAAATAATGTGATTTGTAATGATAAATAATAGTTATCACCCAAAAGAGTGTTTTTGCAGTGATGCCATAGAAGAACCATTTCTGGTTAAACCCTAAAAGAACCTTTTCTGCATTTGAAAAGTCCCATGGATGCTCAGGTTTCTTCATAGAACCACTGATGCCAATAAAGATCCTTTATTTTTAAGAGTGTAGTAGCTCCCCTATGGAAGTTCAGCTATGTTTATTTCTCCGTCAGAGATCTCACTGATGAATGTTACTAACCTGGTTACTTTTACAGCAAATTCACCTCTCAGTTTGACTGATAAGACATAGGGAGGAAAGGTTCATCGGGAGGAAACCACATTCGACATCTCTCCCATGCAGCTGCTCCCAGACACCCACTCTTCCTGCAGGAGTCTGTGTGATTTCAACAAAGACTGTGTAAGTCTAAATCTAAAAAAACGCTGTTTTTGAGTTCTGTGTGTTTATAAAAGCTAGTCCCTTAAAGCCCTTTTCACTGAAAAACATTGTCACGAGAATAATAATGATATAATAAGAATGATTTTTCCTCTTTAAAAAGTTAACAAATATTTGTAAAAATGTTACTTTAGGAAAAGAAGCTGTGGATGAAGACCTTATGTAGGCCACCATGTTAAGATGATCAATGACTCCATATATTTTTGGTGACTTGCCTGTTTGCGCACCGAATCGATGAATCATAGCTGACTTTAACTAACTTCTTTTGCTTTTGAATAAATGTACATCCACACCACTAGGTGTCACTATATAGGTGTATAAAGATATGTCATAGTATGCTATTCAAAATTCATGCACTGGAACCCAAAAGTTCTGAGTGCATTATCTCATATTTTAAAAGTGTTTAATAAACAATTCTTTTGTACGTAGAAACAGTTATTCATAAGAACATATTATGAATGAAGCCTCTCAATATATTAATTTGCGATAATCGACCCCCAAAGTGGACTCAAATCGAAAAAAGGCGACGTTGAACCGCAGTCGTAAATAGCAGTACCCAGTAGGCCACACGATTCTCCTGGACTGGTTCGGTATGTCTGCAGGTGCACAGCGAGATAGAGAGACATACAGATCACAGGCAGAGAATCTATTTTTTTACCCCTGACCTTGATAAACATCCGGTGACAAAATACTGGTCTGACATCTTGTGGATGGAAAACTTAGAGGTGAGTGTGTGACCGCATTCAATGTGAGGTTTGAGAAGGCATCATGCTGTTTATACACACTCACAGGGTGTCTCTGTTGTGGTGGGCCGCACTAAAGTTTCCATTCCGATGAAGCATCATTTCCTGGGCAACGACTCTTCCGACCACGTGATCCATCACGTCCGATTGACTAAGAGCAGATTTTTTGTGCTATACACCTGCAGCATTTACTTGAAAAGTCCTGAGGAGATATGATACAAGCACACATCAGCAAAGTTTTTCTGCTTGCGGATCAGTTTTGAACATCGAACCTTTTCTGCAGGCGTGTGTTTGTGTACATGTGCTGGTGTGTGTGTGTGTGTGTGTGTTTGTACATGCTTATGTCTGCGTTCTTAACTCCTACGTGATAAGTGTGTAAGTATGAGCGGTATAGCGTCAATAGTGTGGTAAGCCACAGACAGAAATAGCTGATGTACTTTTTTGGTGTACTCTGGCCTGGGTCTCACCTGTGGGAGAGAGAACAGGAGGTGGATGGGGCTTTTAAAGATGAAGGAAGGTGACGCTTTACATGAAAAGTACATATCGCACATCTTAATTATAGGTAACTGAAACTTAAACCATGAAACATATTTCCGCTGCTTGAAATAAAATAAACATTGACAGAAATAGAGTGAGTGTAATCAAAAAAAGGCTGATGTAACATGATGTAATAAAGTAACTAAAAATGAAATCAAATATATACACATTTAACAAAACAAAACAAAATTATTACAACTTATAAAAAAAATAATCAGAAACTAAGAAAAAATAAATTAAAATGAAAAAATCTAAATACTAGAATGTTGCACACAGTCAAAAGTGTTTGAACACTAAGATTTTTAATTTTGAAATGTTTTTAAGTCTTTTCTGCTTACCAGGCCTGCATTTATTTGATCAAAAGTACTGCAAAAACAGTAAAACTAAAGTAATTTATTCCTGTGATTTCAAAGCTGAATTTTTAGCATCATGACTCCAGTCTTCAGTATCACATGATCCTTCAGAAATCATTCTAATATTCTGATTTGCTGCTCAAAAAAAACATTTATTATTATTATTATGTTGAAAACAGCTGAGTAGAATTTTAGAAAGTTCAAAAGAACAGCATTTATCTGAAATATAAATCTTTTGTAACATTATAAATGTCTTTATCATCAAAAATTATACTGACTCCAAGCTTTTGAATGGTATAGTGAATACTTTTTATTTCACATAAGTGCTGATCTTTGGATCTTTCTATTCATCGAAGAATCCTGAAATATCTGAAATATTGATAATAATATTATAATACTTGAACAGAAATCAGCATTTTAGAATGATTTCTGAAGGATCATGTGACACTGAAGAGTGGATTATTGATGCTAAAAATGTAGCTTTGATCACAGGAATAAATTATACTTTAAAAAATATTTTTTAAAATAGTAAAATATTTCAAAATGTTACTGTTTTTGCTGTACTTTGGATCAAATAAATGCAAATAAAAATCTTACTCTTCAAAAACTTACCAAGTGTTTTTTTTTTTTTAAAGATTTATTTTTGGCTTTTATTATTATAGGACAGATCAGGAAGGACAGGAAGCGAAGTGGAGAGAGAGAAGGGGGTAGGGTCGGGAAAGGTCCTCGAGCCGGGAATCGAACTCGGGACGCCCGTTGCGCAACGGCGCTATATGTCGGCGCACTGCCCACAAGGCTATCGGCGCCGACACTTACCAACTGTTTAAAGTAAATAGTTGCATTGTGAAAAAAGTTCCATACACTGAAACCTAATAATTTACAATTTGCTAGTAAATCTCACCAATAACAGCAATTAAATGTCAAATTCTTACAATTTTGAATTAGAAAGACTGAAATAGTACTTTCTCATAAAACTTACTTAACTTATTGATAGCTTAAAAATCAAGATTTAGTCCGTCACATGTAACCAAATGTGTTTTCAACAGGAAAAATATATATTTATTTGTTTTAATGTATATATTTTAATGCTACAATCTGGCATGAGAGGCACATGGCCACACACACTGGAAAGTTCACAAGAACTCATTCACATTACCTTTTTAAAATTTGTAAATTTGAACAACAACATACATGTCAAGTAAAACATAAGCTCATTGATGTAATGTATCAGAATAGTGTGAGCTTTAAGACCCCAGAGAGATAAAAAGTAATCCAGCAGACACACAACATCATAAGATGTTGATATTTAGTTACATTTCGATTGCAACATCAAGTGACCAAAATTCAATGTCAATTCAATGTCTAATGTCAATGTTAACTTGATGTCCAATACCAATGTCAGTTGACTTTGATATTTTGTTGTGTTTGGATTGTGTAACCAAAATCCAACGTTAAGTCAATGTCAATTTGACGTCAAATACTGACATCAACCCGATTTTCATTCTCAACCACCACACAATGGCTGTCGACAATGGGGTCCAACATCAACCTGACGATCACTGGTTGATCAGTCTGGGTTTTTCGGTGTCAGAGCCTTCAGTCTTCTCCCAATTTTAAATATTTTATTGCATCTTCACTCCAAAGTTGATATTACATCAGTATCTCTGTGTTCAAGCTATTCATGTCTGTCATCTGGAGACTTTGAAGGTCTCCAGACGCTGGTCCCCACAAGAGAACGTGAGCGAGCGCTACACCCTCTCCTGCTGGCATAGTGGCATCATTCTAAAACTGGTATTAGGCATTTCCTGCTGGGTTCGTTGGCGGGTGGAAGTGTGCGAATGTGTGTGAGTGTGTGTGTTAGAGTAGATAGCACCTGGCTTGCGCAGCTGTGGGTTTCCTAGTAGGGGGGAGCAGGAGGAGGGGAATGAGGTCCTGCACTATCACAAACTGTGTGTGTGTTTCATATGTGCATCTGCGCATTTCTATATCACTTGCCAAGGGCAAGTTAATCTAAATAAACCTAAAGAATCTAGTTACACATCTTGTACATGCAAAAATGTTTTTGCATCCAGCAAACATGCTCTGTTGCTCCTGACAAAGACAGCAAACTTGTTTAATTACTTTTACTGGTTTAGCTGGTTAGCCCCTGCTGGGAGATGCTGTAACTACACTCTCTGTGGCCAAAAAGCACGGCCATTCACAAACAGCCGTGTGTTTCGGCTAAAAAGATGTTATATGATGTAAAATATTTCTTATATTTAGTATTTGGAGATCGCTTAAATAGATGGCTCACCCAAAAATGAAAATTCAGTCATTATTCTTACCCTCCACTTCTTCTAAATCAGATAAGAAGATATTTCGAAAAAAGCAGGTAACAAGTTGCAAATACTATGGATACCGACGGCTGTTTGGTTACCTGCATTCTTCAAAATATCTTTTGTGTCAAACAGAAAGAAGAAACTCTCTCTTTAAAAGAAATAAATGGTCTCTGCTTTTCATGTCACAAAGGCAACAGTTTTCTCCAGCTGTTATAGGGATTTTTGGACAAAATTAGATTATGATGGTATTATTATGTGTTCCCTCAGCGTACAGCTTCCTTTGGTTCCTCTTTAGGACAGAAAAGCCGTTATTTCATCACCAGAGAGTTTGTTGAGCTGTGCACATCTCTAAGGCATTTCCCAAGTGTACTAGGTGGGGATTTAAACCGTTTCTGGTTCGTAGATCCATGTTAGAAGCTATTAGCAGCACAGACAGGGAAAGTGATTTGTTGTTGACTGTTTTGAGTTGAATGTTGGCATGAAGTCGCATGAGAACATGTATTTGTTCCCTCACTGTATGAGTCTGTAGGAGTGCAACAACCTTGACTTCAAGGTTGACACAGCATCTGTTCAGTGTCCTTGACTCAGAATGTCTCCCATTAAGAGCCTTGAGTTTTTTACAATAATCTGATTCTCTTTTATAGCCATTTATTTTTGCTTTTTCTTCATTACTATTATTATTACTGACTTTAATGATATATCTTCAAATGTAACACATATGAATGCCTTAAAGAGATATTCAGACATTTGTAGATACATCTGTTTATATGAGTGTGCTAATATGCAATCTGTGTGTTTTGACAGTTTTACATCACTGCATGTGTGGGACCGCAGATTAAATCCACTAGTATCCTGTAGGGGGCACTTTGGATCTTGGAAAAGTTCTTTGGATTGCTGTGGAGAGCGGAGAACGTGATTTCTTGTGTGGTACATGTAAACCAGTCAGGAATGGCATGGTTTATTTCAATGATTTGTGGAAGGTGAGAACCCCATTTTACTAATATACCTTGCAAGCAGGCATCAGTTAAGTAAGAAAACCCAATTTGTCGTAAATAATCTGCCAAACACAAAGATCTCAAAGAGTGTTTCCAAGTGGAAGTGAGTTCTAGCGTATCAAATAGCGCTTAGAGACTGCAGTGTCAGGATGGTGTTGTCCTGTCGCCTCTCTTCTGTTCAGTTTATGTTTCACAGCTCAGAGGAGCAGCTACAAAAATCCATCAGGGCCAGGTCACACAGCAGGTTAAAGGTGAGAGGTTGGGTTTGACCGGTAGGGTAAAGAGGTCACACATACATCACGACTGGCCTCAGGATATTCTGAAACCTGTGACGGAGCTAGCGTGTAAAATGAGCTTACACAAAAACAGAACAACCAGTTAAAGATTAAGACCACTCTGTAAACTATGGGAAAGAAATGCTTCCAGTCAAGATTAGCTTTCACAATGTCTCTCAAGTGGTAAACAGTAATTTAGCCAATCGGTTATTGTTTCATTTTATCACTATCTGTAATTGTATTGATCAATTATTAAGTATTTTTATGAAAGCATTTTAGAACTGTATACATATAAATACAGAAATATACAGTTTTTCCCCATTTGTCCATTATTGCCAAGGGAAATAAAAGATAGAGTTCATTGAACACGTTTCATTTTTTAATTTTTACATCATCTGAATAAGATAAATAAGCTTTCCACTGATGTTTGTTAGGATAGGACAATATTTGGCAGAGATACAACTATTTGAACATCTGGAATTTGAGGGTGCAAAAAATCTAAATATTGAGAAAATTGCCTTTAAAGTTCTTAGCAATACATATTACTAATCAAAAACAAAGTTTTGATATTTTTACAGTAGGAAATTTACTAAATATCTTTATGGAACATAATCTTTACTTAATATCCTGATGATTTTTGGCATAGGGTCCAGGGTCACATATATTATAGGCTTTTTAGCAAAACCTGATCTCATGACGAAAATATACCTGTGGGAACTTTTTCACAAGACGCAAAATACAAACCAATAAGTACATATCACTGCAGTTTCCAACAGAAATAAACACTAATGGCGGTAAAACAGTGAGTACTTGTAATCGTTTTTGTACACAGTTATGATTACAGCTCCATATATTTCGCTTTCCAGAGGTAACAAGCTAGTTTGGTAGCTCAGCTGGCATGGAATTGGACTTAGGATGCAGAATCCTTGGATATGAATCCTGTGAAAAACATGACTCATGATGAAAGAGCTGAAAGATGAGAGATTAAAAAACAAGCTAAAACAGCATGCTTGCGATTGAGTTTTTACGACACATTCGCTTTTGTTCATTCTTTCGGGTAGGTTTAGTGCAGATGCCTCATTATTTTAAAACGTCTTTGAGCATTAGACTTATAGCACCATTCAACGGACATTTCAAGTCAGAACTACATGACACGTACAAAACCAACATCACATAAAACATACCATATATACATACATCTATTCTGGGGGAAAAAACAAACTGTTTTAGTGCCACTCAGTGGACATTTCACATCGAATATGTCATGATACATACATGGTGGTACGTATTTCGCGTCTTGCGAAAAAGTCCCCACAGGTACGTTTTCTTCATGAGATCAGATATAAAGAGTAAAACAACTATAAAACACCAAAACACACAACAGTGAAGCAGCTGTTTTCTTCTCATTTTAAAGACCTTCAGAGGTTGCATTTGCTCCCTAATTTCAGAAAAGCAACAATTACATTCCAAAGTAGAAAAAAAAATTGATTAAAGGCACAATATGTACATTTTCACCGCTAGAGGGTGCATATTCAAAACAAACAAAGAAACAAAGACATATTTTGATAAGGCTGTAGAGTGTGGAATCATGGGAGTTGTTGTCTTCATCCCCACAGCCGATGCAATCCACCGGGACTCAGGCAGAAATCATGTATATCAATCAGCTAATGTATAAAAGACTTTTTCAGGTCACAGTAGTACGAAGCAGGGTGGAGCTGAAAGCTGTGGAAGCGAAACACGGATGCTGCTGTGATTGCTAATCAAGGACTAGCGTGATACACAGCTCTAAAGCAGCGGAGCTTTTATTATGGTTTATTCCAGTCATGCGTGTGTAGGAAAAGCAGCACTGTTGAATCATGCTAGATATATTTGAGTATGTTCAAAGTGCTGTTATAATGCTACTCTGTGCTTTCATCACCCGTCTAATAAAATAAAATTCTGTGTTTTCAAAGGGTGTAATGACACGGTACCTTACACTAGTTAAAATTGCTTATTTCTCTGGATTTAAACATTCTTCGATACATTTGGGGTAATGTAAGTACACAAGTCAGCTAAATATCTAACACTGTTCTAGTGGTTTTGGAATATTTTAATAAAAAATCTTACATGTTGTGCCTTTAATTTATGCTCAGAAGGGATAGCAATCAATTTTACAGTTAATACTGTTCTGATTTCCTTGATGACGTTAGGCTAGTGTTGTTTTATTATGTTTAGTCGATCACCTTTGACCCAGCTTACACAATAATAAGAATGTGTTCCGAATGTTCCCATTAAAATATAAAAACATTATTTCTCAATATTTTTTGAAGGTTCAAAGCTGTTTAAATGTTTCAATTGGTTATGCAATTGTTAGAGAAAACATTAAGGGAATGTGGCATTTTATCATTTTGCAGTTATTATGGGAACATTACCTGTTCTTGGAAAGTTCTGAAACAAGTAGTAAGTAGAAACAATAAAAAAATATATATTATACAAACATCCAACTAAATGTTTCAGGAATAAATGTCCAAGAATGATGTTTAAATAACATTTTGTGCTAACGTTCCGAGTAAATTATTAAAGACCAGAACATAACTTTGAACAATGTTCTGTTAACGTTACTGGAAGAAGGTTTGTTTATAACTTTGAGAGAATCTTGCTACAACATAAAATCTACCACTAGTGAAAAAAGCACTTGTGTAAATAGGCTTTGGACTTAATCCTTATAGTTATTAGCCCGGGACTGCCCTATTCTTAAAACAATCTTCCACTGATGTTTTCTAAAATATCATGGCAGTAGAGAAAGAACTGTGGGTTTGTGTGTGAAACGGTCAAGTGTTTTTATTGCTAGGCAGTGACTTACTGCAAATTGGATTTGTGAGCTTTACTTGCTGTCAGCTCTTTTAGTAGATTTGAACAGAAACATTGATTAATTTGTTGCCTAAAAAAGTAGTGTAGCGTGTCAGACAAACAAGATAAGCTCTCATCTGACCAAACGAATGACCTGATGGGAGGAGAGAGGGAGGGAGAGTTCCCGAACACAAGGACTGTTTAAGATAAATTGACATTTTAGGAGTTCAAATTCTAGCTTAGTTCAGCGCAGGACAACATGTCCGTGTAACTTAAAGCCTTTCTGAAAGATATTTAAACTTTCAGGCAATATTTTGAATACTTTAGGCCAATACTGAGAATTTGTCTGATGTGTTTTTATTAGTAACAAGTTAAAATCGTTTCGTCAGAGAGAGGGAAATGTTGAAATTGAGATGGACTGAATTCCATCCTGAGGTTTCGGGACAGACACAAGTCTGTTTGACTTCTCATGGCTTGGTCCGGTATCCCCTCCCACTCCTTCCTTATCAGTAATAAATGCAGAAATCCAACACCTCACAACTCACCAACCGCCGTTTGTGACTTACGTCCGATCATCCGTGCCCAAGGGCCAATTTCACGGTGGGCGATCACAACGACCAAATGTCTCCAGTCATCGTCTGTTCTCTTTGATGGGGGGAGATGAAGTGAGAGCTGGAGGAAGGAAGAATTGTGGGATTACGGTGATTGTTGTGGTTTTTAGATTGAGAGAAAGTTAGTGTATGCGTGACTCAACAATATTTTACCCTTTGTTGAGTCACTGTTAAAAGAAACAAATTAAACATGTCAAGCACATATGTCAGTGTAGCTTATAGCTTAAAGCCTCTCATTTTTACCTCATTTGGTTTAAAATTTTATATAAAAAGCATGTGCTCATGCATGTTTTGAGTACCACATAACAGTTAAAACAGCTACTTCGATATAGACAGCTGGGGGGCATGAGACACCCCTACGGCCACAGTCTGTCTACTGTTACATCTGGATGTCCCATCAGGAACAGAGAGAGAGAAACGTTCAGTCTAACAAAGAATACAAGTCTCGTTTTGTGCGAAATACTACAACAAATTCTGTTCATTAACATGAACAAACACACAGGCAGCAGTGGTAGTAAACAGTTTTAATTACTTAATAGTCTCTAAAGTGTTAAAGGGATAGTTCAACCCAAAATGAAATTTCTGTCATTAATTACTCACCTTTGTGTCATTCCAAACACGGAAGACCTTCGTTCATCTTCAGAACACAAATTGAGGGTTTTTTTTGATGAAATTCACGCTCAAGGCCAGAAAGCAGAGATGTTCAGAAGTCTTTGTCACTGGAGTCTGAGTCAAGTCTTTGGTCATGAGTATAAATCGAGTCTCAAGTCATTAATAGGTCACAAAAAAAATCTCATTCAGAATCTTCATGTATTGAAATCTTCCCATTTATGAAGCTGTTTTATAGGCTGTAGACAAAATATATGATCTATGATCTGCTTTTAAATTTTTAAGATGTAAGGTTAATGTACATCCAGGCTGTTAATTATATATGTTTTAATTAGGGCTGTCAAACTATTAATCACGATTAATCGCATCCAAAATAATAGTTTATGTTTACATACTATATGTGTGTTTGTATATTTATTATGTATATATAAATACAAACACATGCATGTATATATTAAGGAAAAATATTTCAGATTTATATATTAAATGTTTATATTTATTTATAATCTAAGATGTATACAGGTATAAATATATCTACATATAAATATTTAGTTTTAATATATACATGTATGTGTGTGTATTTATATATACATAATAAATATACAAAGTAAACACACATATAGTATGTAAACATAAACTTTTATTTTGGATGCGATTAATCGCGATTAATCATTTGACAGCCCTAGTTTTAATCCATTACCATGTTCAAAACAGTTTTTCTGTAATCAGATTAAATAATAAGAGTCCTATCTACCATGACACATAAGGAAATATTACAAAACTATACAAATAAAGTATTCCTTTCTGATATAAGTCAGGATTATTCAGTTAAAGTTCAAGAGGCACCGTGTTTATGTTCTGTTTTTGTTGTTAAAAAAACGCACCATTTGCAGCTCTTAAACTTGAGTAAAGTGTGTTTAGCTTTAGATAAAAATACTAGAGTATAGCCTAGCTCTGAAAGACAATTGACATAAATGACACTTCATGCTTGTTATGAAATCCACTCCGCTGTTTTGGCGCACTGCTCACTTAATGGTAGGCTACTGCTGTTACGGCTCGCGGTCCGAATGGATGCCGCGGTGCGGATAAGGTCTCTCTTTTAAATATCACTTATATAAGTATTTAAGGATAAAAGACTGGAATTGCTTTTAAAATATTCACAAGTTCTTTTCCTCAAGTCTCATTTCAGGTTAAGTCTGAAAAAATGCGACTCGAGTCCACTTTTTGTCTCCACTTTTTAGTCCAACACCCTTAAAAGTCAATCAACAAATGATGCATAAAAACCAAATAATCGTACCATGTATTCTTTCTTTTTCCTGTAATGTTACACTCAGATTTACATTACAATGTGGAAGAAAAGATCTGTCTTCTAATTCATTGAAACTTTAAACCAAAAGGTTTTAGTTTCTGTTACCTGTAATATTTGAGCCATTCTGTTGTATAAGCATACTGTGTAATATCCAAGGTACACATTGTATTTTCAGAAAGTTTTGGAATATTATATCATAACATCTTAACTGATAATTCGGTATACTTTATTTTTGACAAAACATCCCATGTTTCAGTCGTGACAGCACATTTTTGGTTGTGACAGCAGTGTTTCAGTAGTAGGAGTTTTAACCCACATACTAAAATACTAAAAATGTACATAACTATACTAACTATTTCCCTCAAATAAAGCATGTGTTCCCTTTTGTCACTACTGAAACAATTATGACATGTTTCGGTTGTGACTGTTACGATAGTGACAGTTTTATGGGATAACACCCCAAAAAACAAAGATGTCACTACACTGAAACTTCACTAAATGTTTCGGTTGTGACTATTAGGTACTTTTGGTTCGCTAGCACAGTTCTGAACAGTTGTACACATATAAAAACTCAATGTTATGGAATAACTCCCAAAAACGTGTGTTTAAATATAGAAAAATGGTGTTCGGTAGTGATATTCTTTAAAGTTACACACAGATTTTTCACAATTTTGAACACATTTACCTCTAAATGATAGAGCCTATCTTCTCACTATGTAGCTATGAGACAGAGTGACACATAAATATTTCCTGATCATAAATTTAGGGGTGTAGTTAAAATCAGTCTTAGCTAATGGATGCAAACATACACGGTTTCAGTAGTGACATGAAAATGCGGGACACGTTTTTTTTTTTTTTTTTTTTTTTGGAACTTCACTTTTTTATAATCAAAAAGATATTTTTAAAAACAACAATGGAATAAAATGCAAAAAGTATTTCAATATCATTTTCATAAGTTTAGGGGTTAGAGTTCAGGACAGCCACTTCCCAATTGCAAGTACACACTAAATGATAATTTTATATATTTTTAAGCTTACTGATATTTATAAATATTATTGTGGGTTTTCAATAGATAATAATAGCATCTTAGATCTAAGATTTGAATACTTAAATGCTTTTTAAATATGCTTTTTGGTTGTGGGACAGCAGTTTGCACTCTGTAGAATGGCCCATATACAAAATGTCCTAAGTATTGTTCATAGTATATTTATTTTATAGTTTATCAAAATATATTTACAAACATTTAAAGGGTTACATAGTTACATTTTATGAGTTATTTTTTGCTTATTTTGTTCAGCTTGTCATATGTGCATGATCACTCAAAACCTGAAGAAAGATTCAGGTAAAAGTCAAAGAACTTTAAACTAAGCCTGTATGGGAACATATATGCCTGCATGCGTGCAAAAGTGCGTGTGTGGTGTGACTTTTGTGTAATGCAGTCGCCTGTAAAGCAAAGATGGAAAATCTTAGAGAGACAGAACTTGCAGCTGAGGTTAAAAGAACTGTGTGTGTGTGTGCGGATGAGTGTGTTATTAATGCCCTGGGTGCTGCAGTGAGAGCAGATACTGGTTAGCTGCTGTGGTTGCGCTCTTGCAGTGGCAGGAAACAACCCAACCTGTGATCTTTGCAGACTCTAATGGAAAATTCACTCAAACAGAAAAAAAAGTGTGTGTGTACGTTTGTCTACATCTGTGACGGAGAGTGAGAACACATGCTGCTGTCACCTAAAAATAAAGGTGTTACATATTTGTTTGATTATAAAGGATGGAAGCTAGTGCCACTCAAACCCATAAATAACATTACAGAACCTGCTGTTTTGCTTTTTTTAAACATTCTTATAATGTTTATATCTGCTTTTAGTGTTCACAGAATGTTGCATTTCATAATCATGGCAATTTAGAGGGTGAAAGAGATCTTTTATTGATAATGTGTTAACGCAAAATTATGTGTGCACACCTGTCCTGTGTGTTTGCCTTTTTGTACTTATTTTTGTCTGATTTAAGTGATAATATTTGATGTTTTCTGGGCGTTGTCTTGTCAGGGAAGGGCAGAAAGATACGCACGTGTGTGTGTGAAGTGTGTCTTTAATATGACATCTCCAACAGCTGTGTATAATCTCCCAACACACTCGCTCACACTCTTTTCCCATTCCATCTTCTGCACAATGGAACAAAAGAGCAGGAACTGCCACTCTCTCCCCACCGTCCAATCAAAGCCGTCATTATTTCTCGGCGGAACACTCCCTCAGGAAGTGCCATCTCCAAAACACGCCAGCTGTGCTGCTGCGCTTATTATGGGCCATTATGAGAGACAGAGACACAATAACACCACAACATACAAAATACCGTATCTGGGCCATTGTGCGTTCATGCCGCATTAAGGTCCCCTGCTGTGCGCGAGCGCTGCTCTATGGTTCCATCGAGAGCAACGCACCCGACTCTGAGACAACATCTTGCACCGCTCATGACTTCAGCTCAAATTACGGCACAAAGCCTGGGCCAGGTGACGGATAACATCTTCCAGATGTTAGTTAGATGTCATTTAGAGGTTACGGTAATACAGAAGCTGCAGCGAGGCATAAAAATCACAAATCATATGGCGGCGTTTTATGGAGTGAAAGTGGGTGTCTTATTCTCTGTCTTTAACCTTAAACAATCTCTCTTCTACCACCCACCTTCCTAGAGACCACAGCTGAGATTATGGCAACCCTTACATCTATAACCAACAACTCCTGAAGCTGGTCAGGTGCTGCTGGAAAATGGCAAATGCAGTCGATGGCCATTCTCACACATTCATTGCTTCACACACTAGTGCCAAACTCTATAAAAGCCTGAATTAGATAACTGTTCTCATGTGTTGTATTGTGAAAAGTCCTGAAAGTCTTTAGCTGTGACGTTTAGCTGTGTTTCAATCTTACGTTGGAAAAACATGCCTATGGTGAAACTTTTACTAAACTATATTATGCTATTATGCATGAAAGCATTAGAAATAATGAGTTTAGACGGGGAAAACTGGTGCTTGCGTTGGTTTTATACGGATTACTTTATCAGAGAAAATTTGTATTTGACGTGGCTTACTTAATTTAAAACTAGACATTTCACACTTTCTATACATATATTTAGCTTGTCTGTGAGGCAGGTATTTACTGATATTCAGGTTGTTTTATGTACGTGTCTGTGAAGAGAAGTGACTGAAACAGAGACGACAGAGAGCGCACACTGTTAATTTTCCAAAAGCAAATTATATTACAAAAGCACATTGTTTTGTTGTTACTATGACTATAAAAGTAGACCCTTTGCAGTTTCAAACGATGCCTTATTCTTATCTGTATGATTAAAAATGACTCTAATTTTAGTTCTTTTCACTGTCTTCAAGAAAACCACACCCAAGAGGGTTAACAGTGTTGCCACAAGATGTTTTTTCATGTTTTTTCATTTTTCATTCTCTTAGATGACAATATCTGGTGAAAATTCTTATTTGGCCCAAATATTTGAATCTGTTAATCTGTGATTCCTAAGTACAGTGAATATCCACAACAGTGCGGTGACTGACAGCTACCAAAACATTAGATTCATCCACACCAGAGCCGTGCCGGAGCACAACCCAAGCATGGAAGATAATTCCACACTTAACTGCAGTTGCAGGTTTTCAGACAGAGATGGCGACAAAAAGGCAAAACTTACGGACTGCAGCTTTAAAGTATAATGTTTTATTCATTTAACATATTTAATATCGGGGTATGCAACTTATTTGCAACATGTCCTCCAATTTATACGACCGACTAAAGTCGTTTTCACAAATCCTCAAATACGTCTCTGTAAAGCGTATTCAACATTTGCTCCCTTATCAGTAACAGGTATCTGACTCAACCTTAGCATTATGTGTAGGTCAATTAGTAGCGCGTTGCACTGAGGAGTGCTATAATCATATGAACACAGGTTCGATTCCAGAAAACGCATATGTTTTCATTGTATGTTTTTTTTTTTTTAAATATGCACTAGAAATCATGATTTTGCACTATTTCTGTAAGGGGTAGGTTTAGGGTAGGGTTAGGTGTGGTCATATATACGAATTACACCTAGTAAAACACGTTTAAATTACCCTGAAATCGTATAAAAACTCATACGTCATTCGATGACGTCAGATCCAACGCGACACTGTCATTATTTTTACGACCGCTAGAGGGCGCTTAACTTTAAAACGTAAGAATGGATCGTATTTGGTCGATTCAAAAACGTACAACTGGGACGTATTTTCTTTGAGGACAGTCTCATTTGTGTGAAGTAACTAGTAAATATAACTAATTACTTTTTTAAAGTGACATGCCCAACACTGATTATGAACTATGGTGGAAGTGTGTGTTGTGATGCCGGCATTCAGGATTGGTCACTTGTTTGCTTTCTAGCAGCTAGTTTCTCTCTGTGGCTGGCCAAGCATGCTATAAGTGAAGGAAATACAAATATCTAATCATCCTCCATAACACAGTTGCTATTTACATCTCATACAGTATGTAGACGCTTGTGTTGCCAAGGCAACAACTGATGAGCTCTGTTATCAGCCTCACAGTGGAAGATAAAACCATATCCGTGCCGGCTGGGGTGCATGGGCAACAATTAAACAATGAGAATGGTTTGGCCTGACCGTGCCCCCTATAAAGGCAACATTGTAAAGCATCATATGCTTCCGACATGAAGGATATTCCTTAATTGTGCTGCCTAAAATACCTAGTCACGACCATAATGCAATCCCAAAAATAATACTAGAGATGTTCTTATAATTATGGGGAGATACCAACCTCCACAGCACTACCACTAGCGTATGTGTAACAGTCATCTTTAATCATGCGTGCATTAAAGGGATAGTTTACCCAAAAATCTCAAGCCATACTAGATGTATATGACTGTCTTCTTTTAGATAAATACAGTTCAATACATGTCCTGGCTCTTCCAAGCTTTATAATGGCAGTGAATGGGTGTTGAGATTTTGAAGCCCAAAAAAGTGCCTCAATTCATCATGAAAAGTACTCCATATAGCTCCAGGGGGTTGATAAAGACCTTCTGAAGCAAAGCGTTGCATTTGTGTACGAAAAATATCCATATTTAAAACTTTACAAGCTGCAATCTCTTCAGCTGTCATATGTGTCTTCATGAGAGCGTGGCGTTCCAGCAGATGACGTAGGACGTAGGCATAGCAAAACAAAACACCAGTCATGAATTAGAAGTACAAAATGAGGATTTGTAAAGAAAAAAGTTGGAGGATTCTGATATAAGCCAAGAGGAGACTGGATTTCCTTTTCTGAAAACAAAGGATTCTCACAGGAGCTCATGCTACACCGATGTCCTACATCATCCGTTGGAACGCCACTCTTTTGTGAACATGTGTACAACATTTAGTCTATAGAGATTTAGTCTTATAAAGTTTTAAGCCCTTGGAGCCGCATGGGGTACATTTATGATGGATGGATGGATGCACATTTTTGGGCATTATATACTGTTATTATAAAACTGCCATTATAAAGCTTGGAAGAGGAAATTTTTTAATATAACTCTGATTGTATTTGTCTGAAAGTAGAAAGTCATATACACCTAGGATGGTTTGAAGGAGAGTAAATCATGGGGTAGTTTTCATTTTTTTGTGTGAACTATCCCTTTAAGAACCAGTCACATGATATTCTTGACATCACTGAATTGCTGTCAGATTTGTACAACAGTCAACCAATGTTTGCGGATACTGTGAAAATTAATAAGAAATGCCATAAACCCATGTCCTTATTTTTCTTATAAAGCAATTTCGGAGCTATATAGAGCATTCTAAATTAGTCACATCACATGACATTTTTCTAAACTAATTGACAGATATTTTAGTCTCACACTTCACCATATGTAAAGTTTCCCTGCTTATTGTGCTCTGTCTCTCTCCATCATTGCTGATGGTCAGACCTTGGTAGACGTCTGAAAGCTGATAATTAACTCAATCCGTTGACACAGGTGAGCATCTCTGTGGTTACTTAACACCCATTACAGAGCAAACAACACACACACAATCCTGCAATTAAACGTGCCTCTTTATCACACAAACCAAATCCACACACCCAAACATATGATCACATTTACACCTCCTCACGCCCCAAAACACTCATAATCGCCAATCTGAAACTCATAGTGTAAATGATTGTTTATGTTTATTTGAAATGTTTCACGCTGAGACATTGCGGGTCAGTTTGTTTACTGGAGTCGTTTCTCACTGTGAATCTTATCTTAATTACTCTGTGCTTCTCACTATATGGCCTCTTCGCAAGTCAAAGGTCATCAGTTCTCTATCTTAAGCACCCCCCCCCCCCTCCCCTTCAGATGGGGAATGCTAAACTTACGTAAGCTTAGATTTAGCACAACCCCCATAATCTCGTTCGGTCACCCTGACATTAGCTAGAACACGAGCGTATCAAGGGCTGATGACCTCTTGAGCTTTACTGTTGTTTCTGCACTAGCTGCTCTATTGTCTTGCAATTATTAACTAATTAATGCAGTGACCTTGAATAATTGTATCATTTATCTTCTTTTGTTTGATCTAAAGAGTTTAATCAATGGTCTGAAGGTTAAAACTGAGCAGCTTTGCCTTTGTGGGTTTGCTAAGAAATAATTTGAGAAGTTCTGTGTACAGAACTACATTTTTTTTTATGTGTAGCTCTAAATATGTTTATTTTATGTTTGCTTTCTGTCTTTATTTTTTGAGGGGTTGTTCTATTCATTAAAAATCCTTACAAAATGTATCATTTCCCACAAAAATGTTAAGCCACACAGCTGTTTTTAACATCAATAATAATAAAAAATGTTTCTTGAGAACCAACTCAACATATTGAAATGATTTCTGAAGGTTACTGTGACACTGAAGACTAGAGTAATGACTGCTGAAAATTCCGTTTTGCCATCAAGGAATAAATTACATTTTAAAATCTATTCTAATAGATTTTAAACTGTAATCATATTTCACAATATTACCATTTACTGGTTCTTTCAGAAAATATCATGCCTTCCGCTTGACATGATTGAGAGATCTCTGCCTTCTTACAGACCGTAATTTAAAGTGTGTCATTGTGTCTGTTTGAATCAGAGACAATGTGTGTATAGTGGGACAGGAAGCAAATGGTGACATCTCAGAAGATAAGAGGTTAGTTATGTCTGATTAGTTGACTGTCTGTCCACGTTGGGTCTTGAAATCAGGTCAGTTATTGTGTGTGTGTGTGTGTGTGTGTGTGTGTGTGTGTGTGTGTAGCATCTTGAGGAAGAAGAGGAAGGGGCAGTGACCTGGATTGAAACAGCAAAAGGAGGGAGACCATGTGTCAGAAAATCAGCTGTTTGTTTCTCAATGGTTCTTGGAAAGCTCTCAAATGAACACGCGAAAGTGTACATATATGTGTGCGTACATATACTTTAAGGTCGGGAGACCAAAGAACTCTCGGTGATGTCAAAGCATCACTGACCCAGAAAGAAATGTGTGCACACTGGCTCTAATTTACATGCAGACACTAAAACTGTCTGTAAAGTACAAGAGGGCTTTTGGCCTGGGTTTATCTCCCAGAGCTCTGTCTCGCTGTCTCTTACAATGTCTTGCTCTCTTTTATCCGTCTTTCATCCCGTCTCTTTTTCCCTGTTCCTGTCATCTAAATCCAACTCCTGTCTCAGTCTGTTTTTATAGTCGGTGCATATGCTGTATGATACTCGTGCGTTTGACCCCAGGAAAAGGGCCTACTGTGTAGCCCTATTTAACCTTGGAATTACAATGCAAACATAACCAGTTATGTAATTTAAGCACAAACCTCTGGCACTGGCGTTTAAAGCTCAAACACCGTCCATGATGCTCTTAGTTTTCCCTTCAGAAGATTTCCATCAAAAGTTTTAGGTGCAGATCTACTCTGGCTGTCCTGCAAGGCATATTAAACGTTATTTTTATTTAACTAATTGGATAGCTACATATTGATAGGCCCACTACTTTTATTGGATGTCCTACAAAATCTGTTAATTATTATCTCGTTTTGTCACCCCTCTTACTGTTTTAGACACACTTGCTATCACTTAAAAGAAGTCGCCACTCCTTTCTCTGTGAGAATATTCTCGCGGTTTTCTCGGCGATCCCTTATTGCCATTGGACAAATAGAGAGGCTTTGTCGACGAAGAGGGAAAAAACGCCTTGAAAGATTTTCTTTGGGAGTGATGAGGGCGGGAGGGGGGTGGAGGGCCGCGCTAATTATGCACGGCGATTGTTGATGGCTTGATTGTGTGCGTCCAGCTGCACAGAGGCGCGGGGGCGAGCAGAGGGCGGGGACGCGGAGCAGGGCAGACTCACTGACGCCAGTCGCCACATTCTCCCATGCGCTGAAAAACAGACTCGATTGTGCCGGACCTGATCCACAGACACCGCAGTCACACAGAACTAAACAGAATGAGAATAAAATACGCCTCACGTGTTCCCTGTGTTGAATCCATCAGTACAAGTAGTTAAAGTAGTTTTCATACAGAACAAATTCTGCTGTGAGACGTGATCAAAACCGGCACGTCAGGTCAGTTCACGAGGTATAAGGTGCATCACGTGATTAGGGAATAATAAAGAAATTATAGTTTAATGTGCTTTATTGACATGACATAGCTGCATATTTGTATTGCAAATAACATTGCAAAAGACGAAGTAAACAAATAGTATGAACAAATAAAATAGTGGTGTGAAATGAAATAAAATAACATTTAAATAAATAAAATGAAAATGTAACAATCAGCAAACTGAAACCACAAACTAAATAGAGGGTTTGCACTTACGTCACGATTTGGTCAGCCATATTACTTGAATGTAAACAACTGCATGGATTGCACAGTTAATGTACTCCTGAATACGTTGTTCTGCTAATTTATGATGTCTAAACCATGGGAAAAACATGTGAAAGCTGTTAAATCATGTAGAGAAGGACTTGGTAAGTAGGAAAGGGCGCAATATTTTGACGAACTAAAGTTAATATGTGGTAAAGATATGTATGAGCAGTATTAATTAAGATATTCGCTTAATATTTCACCTACCTGACTGGAAATGATAAGAACAAACACAAATGTTGTTTCATCTGGTTCAGTTTGGCCAACCACAAACGCCTTTTGTTCCTCAGACTTTTTTGCACTCTTCTCCTTGATTTGTTTTTAACTTTTGGCAGTAGTAGTAGCCTACTCCAAATGTTTTTTTCCTGGTTCGACCAATTAGTACAGCCCAAAACATGATACAACTGAACATTTTCAGCAGCAATATGCGAAATATGCGAGCTTCGTTCGGTTCAGTGGCATTGTTTACATTCAGTGCTGCCAAAATGGCCAATTGATGACAAGTTGTGAAAACACTCTTTAGCAAACTAATTTTTTTTAAAGTTGGAAGTGCTTTTATGCAATAGTACATTATACATTTTAGATTTAAAGAATTGCCATTTGGTTCATATAATGAGCCACTGAAAAGTTCCAAAAGAAGCACTGTTTGCAGATGGAACAGTGTATGTGAAGTGAAGGAGTGAAGGAGAGGAAGGAGATTTGTTTAATTGGATAAACATGCCAGTAATAATTCGTACATATTTTACGAGGTGGCTAATTCGTACGAATTCGTACGACCTCACTTGTATGGTTTTGTACGATTTGCCTAGACCCCCTGACGGGTAGCTTTAGGGGCGGGGCTAGGTGAAGGGAATTCATACGAATTGGGAACTCGTAAAATATGTACGATTTAGCCAAAAACATATGTATTCGTACGAGTGAGGTTGTACGAATTTGTATAAATTAGCCACCTCGTAAAATACGTACAAATTACTTGTAATAATCACAAGTTGCAGGTAGACAGTGAAATGAATGCATACTCAAGGCAAATCAGTAACTGTCCTTCATAAGCAACAACATACTGTACTTATTATCACATAACAGTGCACAAAACAGTGGCTTCTTCCAACCAAACATTTAGGGAGTTGCTTGGTATCAGCAGAGATGATAAAACATTTCCATGATCTGTTTTCAAACATGTTTAATTTTCTCTTTTTCTTTTTTTTTTTTGGTGGTCCTTCGACTTTTTGCTCTCCCAACCACATATTTTTTTCATTGTTTATTGTTATTTTTCAAACCCATTTGGATACCTGCAGAGGCCTTTTCCAATTCTGTTAGTCTTTGCAAAAAAAGAAAGGGCTGAATTTACTGCAGTCGTGCAACAAGGCGAACATAGCATATAAGGCCAGTTTCTGTGCACCACAGGTAATTAGCACGGCCTGCAAAGAAGTGCATTCATCCGGTTGCATGCACATAAAATAAAAGGTGTGAACAGGCCAGTTACCAAAACTTCTAATAGAGGGTTATGCTGATTATTGGCTAAAAATGGTCAATTATTGTCATGTTTTGGCCTGTACTAATTGGTCGGACCGAGAAGAAACATTTTTGAATACTATAGACTGCCAAAAATTATAACAAATCAAGCAGAAAAATGCAAAAACTGTCTGAGGAACAAAAGGAGAACAAAAGACGTTTGTGGTTGGCCAAACTGAACCAGGCTTTCCAGGGCAAGAAACTTTTATAATTTCCGGTAGGTGAAATATTAGGCTAATATCCTAATTAATACTGCTCACACATATCTTTAACACCTATTAACTTATTAAAAAAGGTTGTCAAAATTGCACCCTTTTCTGCTTACTAAGTCCCTCTCTATATGATTTAGCAGTTTTTTCCATGGTTTATACAGCATAAATTAGCAGAAACAACGTATTAGTACATTAACCTTGAAACCCATGCTGTTGTTTACATCCGAGTATCGGCAATTTGACCACGTATCCAAAACGTGACATAAGTACAAAACCTCTATAGACAGAGTATACGCTATGTTACATTTTCATCGAACGTAAATGATGCTGAGAGAAACAGAATGACAGTTGGTTTAAAGTGTTGTAATGTTGTTAACTTTTCATCTGTTTCTCACAGCCTCTTTTTCATTTATGGAATATTAAATATTGTGTCTTCCTTGACTAATGTCTGCTCAATTTAACACTGGTTTCAACATGACAAAGTATAGCCTCCCATTCAAGCAAAACAGGAATGTGTTTTATTTGAAAACTATTGTACTATTGCAGTCTGAGAAAACAAAGCTGCTTTTGTATTAGTTTAACTAATCTAGCCCAACTGAAGAGCTTTACACAAGGAAAAACTCTTCACTGAATGTAAGTCCAGGTGTGCGCAAATAAATTGTGCGGGCAAGTCTACATGTCTTGCGCGAGTGGTTAGGCGGGTTCTTAGTGCTTGATTGACAGCTGTACTGACCAATAAGAGCGGCTTCACAGCCGAGACTAGTCTTTTGCAGATGGGTGCGCGCTGGAGCGCGTGAATGGATGACGTCGGGAGCCCGGCGCCAGGCTGTCTGGGACTCGCGCGTTAGATCAACACAGCTGGAGCGGGACAGGACACACAGCTGGCCCGCCAGCGCATTCCTTCACAAAAACAGCACTGTGAGAAAAGAGGGGACACATCTTGATGTAAACTAAAAATGCGCTGGGTTAAAACTGGAACGAGAGTCAAGCTATAGTTTGATTGTAACTTGCGAAGCTTCCTCTTCATATAAAAAAAGAGTCATGGGAGACAGCTAGTTATGATCTATTTATAGATAACGAGTAACACTTTTAGAATGCAAGAAAACCGCGCACACAGTGGTTTGTTCAGAGGTTCCTGGGTTGGTTATTAATATTTCTATGATCGTGAGAATATTAGGAGATGTTTTATTAAAGATCTATATTTATCCCTCTTGGCATGAGAATTGAGGGGGGTATCTAAGTTCCAAGCTTGATTCATTACTTGGAAAAAAAGTACAATGAACTTGTTACTACATGTTGTGACTTTGGCACCACTTTGATTTTACTTACATGTTAGGGTTTTAACTAGCAATTATTTATAATATTTTAGAGGACTCTATTTGTGTGTGGGCCTTGAAATGTGTCCTATATAGGTATTTAATCTCATGTAAGCGTATAGAATAGTCTCCTGAGGGAATTAATTCCCGACGCCAGTTTGTCTGCAGGTCACGGGAGTAGCAGATTTATGGAATTTATCCATATCATGTCTTAGCTGGGATAGAATAATTATAAGCGGATGATAGCATTTTCCTCCCATTTTTGCTTCTGCAAATAGTTGAGAGCAAGAGTGTTCACTTTTAAGTAGCTTTAGGTTATAGATTTTTAATGTTAAATGAAATATAATCTGTATGATTTCGAATCATTTTGATTGTTTGCATATCCTACAATACTGCCAAAGAATCAGAATTCAAAAAATTATAGGTAGCCCTACATAATAAAATATATCTCGGAAAAACAAAACGTACGTGAACTTTAAGCTAAGTTTATATTTACTCTACTGCACAAGCTGACACAGCTCCGTTTAGGTTCACTGACCCCAAATCTTCGCTCAAATCCACCACTGAAAATGTATATATATCTCTTTCTGGTATTCTGACAGCTCTTCCTCATTCCACCATTCTGTTTGACTGACATCTCAGCGCTTCCAATGACGAGTTGGCTATTTGCATAGGGCGGGGCCTGTACGCTTATAAGCCTCTTGCTATTGGCTGAGCAGCACATGAGGGTTTGTTTATTTCTGGAGGGGGGCGGTGCTACATGAAGCAACGCTTGAAAAGCGGCTGCCTGCCCGCTTGTGTTTCCATCGTTCAATGAACACGAGACGTGAAGACAGTCAACACATTGGATATCTATCAAGCTGGAGAGCTAGTTCATCTCACTTCCCAGGCTTCTTCAGACATCTCTACAGTCAGTTGGATTCTACTAGCAAGTCAGACGCCAGATCCAGAATGAAGGCGATCAGTCCCGTTCGTTCTGTCAGAAGCTGTTACGAAGCGGTGTGCTGCATCTCAGAGCAGAGTCTGGCGATCAGCCGCTGCAAGAGTCCCATCGAGGAGCTGTCCGATATGAATGACTGTTACTCAAAACTGAAGGAACTGGTGCCCAGCATCCCTCAGAACAAGTCCGTGAGCCAAGTGGAGATTCTTCAGCATGTAATAGATTACATCTTCGATTTACAGATTGCACTGGAAAACGAGACGGACACACAAAACACGCCTGACATGTTCATGTCAATGAAGGTGAGCGCAAGATTGTTTATTGCCTCTTAATTACTATTTATGCCTTATATTAATCCATTTAAAGTTAGTTTGAAGAAATTCTAACTTTACATGTCCTTTTTCCCTTGTAGAACTCAGAGATGACCCGTAATTTCTCCAAAGAGGATGAAGCTATGTGCCATTAGGACTTCGGAATGACAACGTTCAATGGTAAGTTACTACTTCTTTATTTGATATTTATACTTGTTAGGTGTTAATCTAAACTCCGTTATTAACCTTGAAACATAAAAGTTATTCAGTCGTTCATAGGTTCAGCAAAGAACGCTATTCTAATCAAGAACCATTCATGATCTGAACAACCTAGAATGAAACATCTCGAAGAACTATGAATAAACAGTCTTTGTTTCATTATAGGTTCTTCAGATAAGCATTGTAGTTCTTTAAAGCAGATTTTGTTTTGTTTTGTTTTGTTTTAAACAAGAATAAAACATTCTTTATGGAACCTATAACGCATATCCAATATTGGGCTGGAAAACGTTTGGGTTTTAAATGGAAAAAAGAGCAAGTAAGCAGTTAGTCATTACGCATGGGTTAAATCTCATGTTTATGGTAAAGGTTACACAGGACAAGATTACGTATTAAAGTCTGTCCAGTGTCCTAACTGTTTAGTCATCGTGCCAATCAGCAAACAAGCTTGGATTCCCCTATCAGCTCTAGCAAATGAAAGTTTTCCATTTGGCGCCAGACTGTCTGCAGTCCGCCTGAATCCACAGTGTGTGTGTGTGTGTGTGTGTGTGTGTGTCTAAGTGTGTGTGTGTTCTGAGTTAACTTTTCTCCCTCTCATCTATGCTGCAGGTGCGGGATAGAAACTTTTCTCCTCCACTTATGGAAGAAAAGAGAGTGAAGGGGTGAGCCGGGTGAAGGAGTGAGGCTCTATTCAGAGTGTGGGAAAGCAATCTGCGCCCCTCTCGAGCTGTCTATTCTTTGGTCACTGGACACTTGAACAAACCAAAGCCGAGGAGTTTTTAAGATCACAAAAAGAAAAGCCCTCCGATTTTTTTCCTTAATCATTCCTGTTTTTTGTGGCAACAATCAAGCATTGTATATTTTGTACTGGCTACATTCCTGACTATTTGGACTAACTAATATCTCTTCACACACCCTTCCTTCCCAGCCATTCTTGGAGAATAACCCCCCCCCCCTCCTTTTTTTTCTTGAAAACATTTCCACATTTCAGCATGGCTGCAGTTTGGTCTCAGTGAGCTTCTCGATCACTGGGATGATGTACATATTGTGCTTGATGGGAGTTTTTGTGTTATAGGGTGGGAAGGGCCTTGGGCAGTGGGAATACAGACGTGGATTAGAATTTGAACTCTATAATATAGAGTGGATTGTATATGTTTGTGGGGATTGTCTATTTCTACAGACTGTCAGATCAACGAGTTTCATAAACTCCTTTAAGAGTTTTTGTTTTGTTTTTTTTTGCTTTGTATTTACTCTTTTTACACAAGAAAATAAATCATACATGAAAGTGAGAAATATGTGGTTCTGTATCTTTCTTAAACAACTCAATCCAGACTTCTTGTCAACTTTAAAACATCAGATGTGTCTTATGGTTTTATGGAGATATACTAAAAATATGATTTCTCTTTAAAAAATAAGAAAAAGGTGATTCCCTCCACTTAGTCAATTCACTTTTAAGACATTTGATTAAAAAAGAGAAATTGTTTATGAAAGACTATGTGTAAGTAAAAAGATTAAGCCAAAAAAAAAAAAAAAAAAGCTTAAAAAGTAAAAGTACAGTGCATCTGCCAAAAGTCTTTCCAGATACAGTCATCTTGGACTTTTTTGTGTTTAGCATATGATCTGTTACAGGCCTACACAACAATGTCTAAATGTGAGTCACTTTATTTAAATATAGCACATCTGTTCTCTGAGTGTCTTGAAGTCTCAATCAAAAAAGACCTTTGCTCAGATAGCTAGAGTTCAGTGCAAAAGTGGCCTGTGTTCAAACTTTGATAAGCACTATTCGTCTCATCTGGACTCTAAAAGAGGGATTATGGTCTTAAGGGGCTGAGCGTCTCCACACTTAAGGTTTAAGATTTGGTTATTGTGCAATGTGAAGAGTTCTGTAGGTAATATAGCGACACCCAGTGTTGTAAGTAATAATCACATACACGCTTCCGTTTGCAGTGCAGATAGTAAACTTGCGCCATCTTGTGGCTTGTATATGTAAATTAATTGTAGGTCAGCATGTGGATGAAATATAGTGACTAGCTGTTACAGTTCAAATATATTTCTATGGATTTCGTTTTTGTAAATTTCAAATACAGACACTACAATAAAGCTGTTTCTACAAAAACCTACATTTCACCTGTTACGCCTCTTTAAAGGGATAGTTCACCCAAAAATGAACATTCTGTCATTAATTACTCACCTTCATGTTGTTTCAAACCCATAAGACCTTTGTTCATCTTTAAAAACAAATTAAGATATTTTCTTATGAAATCCAAGAACTTTCTGAACCTTCATAGACAGCAATGCAACACGTTCAAAGCCCAGAAAGTTAATAAAGACATCGTTAAAATAGTCCATGTGACATCAGTGGTTCAACCATAATGTTATGAAGCTACAAGAATACACTACCAGTCAAAAGTTTGGACACACCGTCTCATTTAATGTTTTTTAAAGAAGTTTCTTATGTTTTCACTTGATCAAAAATACTGAAAAAAAATAATAATAATATTGTGAAATATTATTACGATGTAAATCAATGTTTTTCTATATTTATATACATTCAAATTTAATTTATATCTGTAATTAAAGTTGAATTTCCAGAATCATTACTCCAGTCTTCAGTGTCACATGATCCTTCAAAAAAAGTTCTAATATGCTGATTTATTATCAGTGTTGGAAACAGCTGCACTGCTTAATTATTATTATTATTATTATTATTATTTATTTTTTTATTTTTTTTGGAACCTGTGATACTTTTTTCAGGATTTTTTGATCAATAAAGGGTTAAAAAAGAACAGCATTTATTTAAAATAGAAAGGTTTTCTAACAATGTACACTACTGTTCAAAAGTGTGGGGTGGGTAAATTTTTAGTCTTTCTTTTTCTGAAAGAAATTAATACTTTTATTCACCAAGGATGTGTTATATTAATAAAGTGATATCATAGATTTACATTATTAGAAAAGATCTATTTTGAAAAAATTGTGTTCTTTTTAACTTGTTATTCATCAAAGAATCCTAAAAAAAAAATCAGATTGCAAAAAAAAAAAAAAAAAAAAATTGGCAGCACAACTGTTTCCAACATTGATAATTCTAATAATAAATCAGCATATTAGAATGATTTCTGAAGGATCACTTGACACTTAATACTGGAGTAACAGCTGATGAAAATTCCGCTATGCATCACAGGAATAAATTATATTGTAATGTACATTAAAATAAAAAACATTATTTTATATTGTAGTATTGTAGTAACATTTTGCAATGTAAAATTTTTTTCTATATTTTTGATAAAAAAAATGCAGCCTTGATAAGCATACGAGACTTCTTTAAAAAACATTAAATGAGAGGGTGTATCCAAACTTTTGACTGGTAGTGTACTTCAGTGTGCAAAGAAAACATAACTTTATTCAACAATTTATCTCTTCTGTGTAAGTCTTCAGCGCTCGTTCACAAGAGTACCACGACAGCCGGCGTTCTGGTGTAGAACCTGGATACTCTGTTGTCTGTTGCAGGGACAGAAAGCTTTTACAGTCTTCAGAACACAAATGATCATATTTTTGATTAAATCTAAAATTTAGATTTAATCAAAAATATAACAGCTTGTGTTCTGAAGATGAACAAAGGTCTTAGGGGTTTGGAACGACATGAGGGTGAGTAATTAATGACAGAATTGACATTTTTTGGTGAACTATCCATTTAAAACATTTCCTTTTATGGCAACATACCCCAGTCACAGAGGATGTCACAATTGTGAGGTGAAACTGCCATATTAAATCAAAATTTTACCTTTTTTATAATTTACTCATGTCTGAATGTATACCGTTGCGGTTGTATTGTGCTCAAATGGCTAGTTTCATAGAAGTCCACTCGTTTTACTTGTTTTTTAACTAGTTACTGAGCTATTTCCTTGGCTACTACTTCTCTGCATATGATTATGGCAGAAAAAACTAGGCCTATTTGACTAACAAAAGTGCATAATTCTTACACATTTAATTAAGGCTATAAAGAACTACACCACTGTTGCATGTATTTAACATCAACACAGTTAAGCTTCCCACAGCTCTTTCAGTCTTTATTTTAAAAAAAAAAAACATTTCCCCTGTAATTTTAGTTAAAATAGTTAACAAAAGCGTCCGTATTAACACAAAGAGGCTGTGAAAGCGGACTAGGGGTGAAACGATTAGTCGACATTATCGACAACGTCGACAATAAAAAATTGTCGACAAATATTTTTGTTGTCGAGTAGTCGTCTGATCTCATATGACCTAATGTAAGAGCCTGCAATAATGCTGTTTGACCAGTGTGGCGCTGTGGCGCAAGACTGTAGAATGCGATTCAAGAAAAAAGAGAGCGCTTCAGAACAAACGCAGTTAAATCTAAGCGTCGTTTCTACGAATATGTAAATGTATTGCACGCGTTCCTCTCAGTAACGAAGTAAACAACGAAAACTGACAGTGTGAAATCAGCAGTTAAAAATGCATCCGATTACAACGATGTGGATGTTTGCACGAGCTCTGCAGTTCAGTAACATTAACTTACTCCAGTAATGTCCGCTCACATCATGTTTATTCATATAGTACATTATGCAATAGATGGCCTTAAATCAAACACGGTACGGTATTTAACATGAAAAACCCGTCGCTTTCAGTTAGAATTACAACTTGATTTCCTGTTATAAAGCAGTTCTCTCCAGTGTAGATGGCTAGTGAGAAAATATTTTTATTAGTGGGGAAAATTAAAACTTTTTTCATTACAGTGATAGTTTGGTTTACAGAGATCAAAGCTTGATCTAGCTCAGAACTGTTTTGGTTATTATAACCCTATAAGGTATTTTAAGACATATTTTGAATAAAATAGTTTATCCAAAAAAAATAGAGCATCTTATCACTTACCTTTATTATGTTGCTTATCCTTATGTCTTACAAAAGGAGATGTTAGGCAGAATGGTGTGTATATCTCATTTGTGCCAAATATATCCAAAAAACAACTTGTGATTTTTATAAATGCATTAGTAAATGTTGAAATTACCATTAACTAAGACTAATAAATGCTGCAAAAGTTCATTCTTAGTTCATATTAACTAATGTTAAGTAATGAGCCAAAGTATTACCAATTCATTGTACAATAATTGTAATTACATAATATGCTAAAGCGATCTTAATTTATGTTAGAATATGTATAACATAATTTTTTACTAATTGCAAAAACTGAAAATCAAAGTATACTGATTAGCTAGTAAAATAATTGACGATTAGTCGATTAATCGTTCTAATAATCGTTAGATTAATCGATTATCAAAATAATCGTTTGTTGCAGCCCTAAAGCGGACTAGTCATTTGATGAGTTTACCTGTTCGATGTGATGACGTTTAATGTCAACCTCTGTAGCCATTATTTGTTAGCAGCCTCCTTTTTTCAAGACAAGTAAAAAAAAATCACAATAGACCTATTACTGTTGTACTTTTTGTCATAGAATAAAACATGAAAATATCTTGAGCTTGTGTTAACCAGACATTTACCAAAAATCCATTTACGAAAAATCCACTCTATTCGGGATTTTGTACATATACAGTCAAGCCCGAAATTATTCATACCCCTGGCAAATTCTGACTTAAAGTTACTTTTATTCAACCAGCAAGTTTTTTCTTGATTAGAAATGACACAGGCATCTCCCAGAAGATAATAAGATGATGTGCAAGAGGCATCATTGTGGAAAAAATTATTACTCATCTTTTATTTACATGAGCAAAAAGTGGCATGTCTAAAATTATTCATACCCTTTGCAAACGGTCACATTCTATTGAAAAATCCAAAGTTTTATACCATTCCAAATAGTCCTAGCTGTTCTAAAGCATCCTAACTGCCCTGATTCATTGGGAACAGCTGTTATAATCAACTCAACAGGTGAAAAACAGAAGCTCTCTGCTGTTGGTTTGTGGACAGTCATGGCTAAGACAGAGGAGCTCACTGAGGACCTGCGGCTGCGCATTGTGGCTGCTCACAAGTCAGGAAAGGGCTATAAGACCACATCTAAATGTTTTGAAGTTCCAGTGGCTACAGTGCAAAGTATTATTTAAAAATACAAGACGTTCCGCACTGTGAAAAATCTCGGAGAATCTGGTCGGAAGCCAAAAGTGACACCTGTGCTGGCCAGGAGGATAGTGAGAGAGGTAAAAAAGAATCCAAGGATCACCACCAAGTCCATCCTGATGAATCTGGGCTCTGCTGGTGGCAACATCTCAAGGCAGACAGTCCAACGAACACTGCACACCGCTGGGTTCCAGATAAGGCACACAAAAGCTCACTTGGCCTTTGCAAATGCTCATCTGGTAAAGAAAAAGACTTACGGTCTTCTGTTTTTTGGTCAGATGAAACAAAAATTGAATTGTTTGGCCACAATGATGTAGCCTTCATTTGGTGTAAAAAAAAAAGGATAAGCCTTCAACTCTAAGAACACCATCCCCACTGTCAAACATGGGAGTGGAAACCTAATGTTTTGGTGGTGTTTTTCAGCCGGTGGACCAGGGAACCTAATCACAGTAAACGGCATCACGAAAAAGGAGCAACACATCCAAATTCTCAACAACAACGTCAGGCAGTCTGCAGAGAAACTTGGCCTTGGGCACCAGTGGGCATTTCAGCACGACAACGACCCAAAACACACGGCAAATGTGGTGAAGAAATAGTTAGCTGACAAAAACATTAATGTTTTGCAGTGGCCCAGCCAGAGTCCTGACTTAAATCCAATTGAGAATCTGTGGAGAGAGCTAAAGATCAGGGTGATGGCAAGGAGACCCTCCAACCTGAAAGAGTTGGAGCTCATCGCTAAAGATGAATGGGCAAAAATATCAGTGGAGACATGCAAAAAGCTGGTCAGCAATTATAGAAAGCATTTGATTGCTGTAATAGCCAAAAAAAACTTTTCTATTGCTTATTGAAAAGGGTATGAATAATTTTGGACATGACACTTTTTGTTCAAACGTAAATAAAAGATGAGTAATAATTTTTTTCCACAATGATGCCTCTTGTACATCGTCTTATTCTTATTATCTTCTGGGAGACGCCTGTGTCATTTCTAATCAAGAAAAAACTTGCTGGTTGAATGAAAGTAACTTTAAGTCAGAATTTGCCAGGGGTATGAATAATTTCGGGCTTGACTAGGTATTATATGTACAAAATCCAGTGCATATCCACGTCTCTCCAGAAGAGGGCGGACAAGAGCACACGACGCAAGTTTTTGTATACATTGCTGTTTGTTTTGCTGTGTCACTGGTATAATAAGGAACCAATTGACGAATGTCTAATGTGTTACTAATATATTATATTAATATATTATAATATATTACTCAGACTGAGAAGAACTCACATTATAGACGTACCTTACAATTTGTTAATCTGGAACAGTTTTGTTCACTGTAACTATGAATATTCCACTCCACATTTGAATGTCTAACCATAGTATCTAACTTAGCTAACTTACCTTTATTTGTCACTTTAAGAATAGTCTATGTGCTGCTTTGGTCTGCCAAAGAGAGGCATTTTCACCCTTTTTTTCTTTTGAAAAATATTTGTCATCTGCATGTAATCCATTTGTCAAATAATTCAAATTAATTAATGAAATGAAATTCTTTGAAGTCATTCTATCTGTTACATATAAAATCAATTACAATGTTACAATCAGTGTTGGGGGTAACACATTATAAGTAACATGAGTTACATAAACAGAGTACTTTTTTAAATAACTAATAAAGTAACGCATTACTTTTTAATTTATACGAAAATATCTGAGTTACCTTTCCAAATAAGTAATGCCAGTTACTTTGTTTTCCTAATTACTGACTGACTGCTCTTCTGTTTTCATGTTGAGAGAAATCAGGAGTAAGTGCGGAGACATTGTGCACTATTTAAACATGATGGTTACTGTAGTTCTAGACTAAATGTGAACATGCATTTACAGATTCAGTGTTCCTCAAAGTGAAATGCAAACTCAGAATATGACACAAACTTGCAATGGTTAAAAATGTTAAATTATTTATTAACCAACGTCTTTGCTTCTGACCTTTGATGATTGATTTTCAACCATATTAATAAGAAAAAATTACTTTAGATAAGTATCACATTTATATTTTATTGCTGAATTTGCCAAAAAATATAACTTTTTAATTAAAAACAAACAAGACCAACCCAGTTGAGTAAAAGTAACACAAAAGTAACTAGTTACTTTTACTTTCCATAAATAGTAACTAAGTAACGCAATGTAATGCAGGGGTCACCAATCTTGATCCTGGAGGGCCGGTGTCCTGCAGAGTTTAGTTCCAACTTGCCTCAACACACCTGCCTGGAAGTTTCAAGTATACCTGTTAAAACATTGATTAGCTGGTTCAGGTGTGTTTGATTAAGGTTGGAGCTAAACTCTGTAGGACACCGGCCCTCCAGGACCGAGTGTGGTGACCCCTGTTGTAATGCATTACTTTTAAAAGTAACTTAAATAAAGATGTAAAAAATCGATAAGAATGTGACAAGAACTCACATCATAGACTTATCTTACAGCTCATTAGTATGAAACTTTTAGTTTGTTTGTTAGTTTTGTTTTTTCAAATAAACCTGCTCCATCTATTCAATTACACAAAGTCCACAACTGCCTGCCATGTGGTTGATTTCAATGTATGCATTGGGGATATTCTGTGATTTTGGAAATATTTTTTTCATTAAAAGCATATATCTGACAATTACAATGTTTGCAGAGGCACTATACCCATAACTAGATCTATTACACATCCAAAGCAAACTAAAACGGCATTTTCTGTGTCTTTATTTTGAGCATGTGGTGCATATTTCCCCCAAGCCCTGATTTAAACAACTGCATCTCTAGAGCCCATTTGTGGGCGACTGGATAATTATAATGATTTTACTATGTGATAAGATGTTTGAAGAACTGTTGCCATATACATAAGATCAGAATCTAGTTCTTGTGTGCATGTGCTGTTGTATTGGTTCAGCATGCCATATTTATTTGTACTTGTTTAAAAGATAATGCCACTGCCATAGTTTATTTGTAAGGAAGGACTGCATCTCTGCTAAACACTGTAAAGCCATCATTGGGCAAATGGCTGGGTGGGAGAGTCTTAACAATCATCAGAAGCATGGTGGGGGTTTACTCTTTGTGCCAGATAAGATCCTTTCAAGTGTAAAGGTTCTTTTCTGTGGGGTTGTTTAGGGCTTTAAAGCTCTTGTTTTCTCCTTAAGTCTCTTTTCAGGGAGTCAGGCCACGCCAGAGTCAACTATTTTTCCATTTTGCTGTTGAAAAACATTGACATTTAAGATTAATCTATGACAATGATTCATTTGAAAACCATGGACACACAATGTGCATGCATGATATAAAGTCCTCTTTCTACTCTGTGATGTATTTTATCTGTGTAAATACTTTGATCATTGTTTTATATGATATGAGCTAATTTGTCAGTTTTATGTACATTTATGATATATATTTTTGTAAATTACAGATATACGCTAAATCTACATTTGATTAGGATACGTTTGATAACGTTGTTGTTGTAAGGTCTGACGAATATCGCCCTTGTTCACAAAAGAGAGTAAAAGGCGCTGTCTCTTTAAGAAGGAAGAACGCTAGGCACCAACTGTTACATGTAAATATATTCAGACCCGAATGAGCGCGGCGTGCCAGCAGCCAATCACGAGGCGTATCCAACCGCGGGAGATCCAAATTTCGCGGGACGTAATTTGGCGCTAAAATAGCACTCCTCTGTTGAGCTGATGTCAAAGCAAAGCTTCTCGGCCGGAGAGGGATTACACACACACAGGAACGTTTCACAAAACCGCCGGCTCTACGGTACAACTACGAGAGGAACATTCCCAAGCTTTGTTTACCTTTAAAAGGTAGACTTATGAAACTGAATGACCGTGGTACGTTTAATACATGTTTAATTTATTTGCAGTATATTAATACGTAATAGCCTCTGTCGTACTACAACAACAAAGGACCCTAGGAGAGAGTTTTGTAAATTTCGAATGTTTATATTTTTGTAATTTCACGCATTATTTATCTACAACTTTACCAGTATTTATTATACTATAGTGCATATTGTCTGTATCATTTGCAGTCTTTTAAGATATACATATTCATTTTGACGGTTGATTCGTTCTGCAGTATATTATAGACGCGATTTGCGTAGTAAAAGAGTTTCTTTTGCGTCATTTTCGCGGGTTTTCGTGCGCAAAATGATGCGGATACCCAGAGGGATTTCTCCTGCTTCTGGAAGAGGCGCAGTATCTGGACTCTCTTGCCCACAGAAGAAAATGTTCTCCGCGGTGAGGACGGATTTTTTCAACACGGGACTCTCAAGCCCGCCGATGAATTCGGTACCGACTGGATACTTCACTCAGATCGGGAACACGACAGCTGTGGAGCAGAGACCCAACTGTTTGTACGCGACCCCCCACGGGCCGGAGCCTAAGCCGGTGCGGACCTCTTCCGGGCGGCTGCCGGTAAGCCTCTTTCTCTTCCACCGACAACGTTACTACTACGCTATGCTTGTCGTTTCATCATATCTTAGTAGTAATATATCACATATAGTTATATATCATTTACTAAAACACTACTACAGTCACACTATAGAACCCACGTTCTACAGAATGAAGCTTCCCTTTTCTGGCTTTGCCAGAGGGTTATATTTGTGCCCGCATGTCTGATGTACTGAAAATCTGTCAGTTCCTCATAAATGAATAAAACAGGCTGGTAATTGGAGAGCATGACCACAACACTGCATGTATATTTCAGTCATGACATTAGGACACACAGGACCTTTAGGTAAGACAGTGTGGCAAGCCACTTGTTTCTTAAAACAAACTTGTCATCCTTATAGGTATTTAACATTAAAATAAGTACTACTGTTTAGCTAGTAGTAACAGTATAGATCTGTGTTGTCATTTAATTTTGGAAAGGAATGTAAAGGAGACTATGAGGAATAGAATTACAGTATGTTCAAAGGCTTGTTCTGTTGTGTAACAAGATGCCATTTGTTCTAATGAAACATTTTTCCACATAACTTCAGTAATCCCTGTTAAACTGTAAAACTTTATACAGCCATTGCATAGACTGTAAGTCAAACACTCAGCCTTTATTTTAAAATTTATTAAATTCAATTTGGTTTATGTCCATTGTTACTGTTAGCGAATGGCTAATTTTTGCCACTGAATTCTGTGAAAACCTGTGGTTCAAACTGGAATAGATGCTAGTAACTAGCAACAAAATAAGTACTGGTGCAAAATTAAAAGTAAAACAAAAAACTGGTTTGTTACCAGTGGAAACTGGGTTAAAGGGCATGTAGCAGAAAGCTGCTGTTACCAGTATCTAATGAATAGTTAGTGAAATTTTAAAAATGATGTCCACTATTGCATTACTTATTAGGAAATAAAAAAATAGGCAACATGGCCTCATTAGAAATATGTGCCTCTATATATATTTATTTATACAAAACTGAAAAAAAACAACATACGTATATGTACAAAACTGTTCCAATTTCCAGTTTAAATGAACACTAAATGCAGTAAAACTCTGATAACTTTTATTCCTTTTCATACAGTATGATTTACAGGTACAGAGTTTTGATTAATTAAGCCTGATTTTCACAGTTACTTGCAGAATATTATGTTATGACTTCAAAACGATTTTTACATCCTGCGCGATTTGAAAACGGACACTTTGAATGTTGTCGTCACATCTACAGCTAACTATGCAGGAGTTTTCTAATTTAGTAGGTTTGCTCGGTAGCTCACGCAATGCGTGTTGCACTTGAGTGATGAAGAGCTCCGGTACGAACCCTGTGAAACTACTGTTTGACAAAAGAGCCCAAACCCACATCAACAAATGCTTTTTATGTTGTTTCTGTATTTAACACTATTGGGTAGTTTTAGGGTTGGCTTTGGTTATATAATTGCGGTGTTGCTGAAATGTATATAGAGAAACATATTTTCATGAGCCTGGGCTAAAAATAAGTGCTACTGACCTCAAAATATCTAGTTTTAAATGTTGAAATGGCTTGCCACAGTAATTTCAGGGGGGAGGTGGTAGAATCTCATAGATGGGGGGAAGGGTGCTTTACAGCTTCTGAACCGGACATTATATTATATGGTTCGGGCCTAATAGTAAAGTGGGGGAAGGGTCTTCCAAGGTAAATTCATCAAAATTCAGAACCTTTTTATATTTGGCAATCTAAAAACCATGCTATGAATGAATGCTTTGCCTCCATTGAAGCCGCATGATTAAATGACCCAGGTTCATTAGACTGATCCCCAAACTGGTTATTCCTGTACTTGTATGTTTAAACTCCTGGATTCTACAGCTTTTAGGTTATGTAGCTGCATTTGTAATTCTCACTGCCCTTTTTCCTGTACCATTGTACACCTGTCTCACCATACTGTCCTTGCATGAGCTCAACCTGTTGAAAAGGTCAAAAAGGTCAAAGTATCTGCTTCAGGAACTGCCTCAGTCAAACGTATGTGTGTTGCTCACTGCTTCCAGCTGATAAACAAAAGGAATGATCACAGGGTCATGCTGCAGAATATGGGGCAGGGCTGATAACAGACTGGGCGTCTGCATGGGGGATTGATGCACATGCCTCAAACTCTGACATAGATTACAGCAAAAGCCTGTCTCACAAGGCTTTTCTTGGGTTTGGGCAACTCAAAATGGTTCATCTTATTTTAACAGATCAGATAAGGTCCTGTTGCTTTTTTAATAATGATATTTAGTCTATAGTGTTAAAATGTTTCAAACGGCTTCTTTATTTCTTTTCTGGAAACAAAGTTTGTAGTAAAACTCCACATGGCTTTGTGAACAACTTGTAGGTTCCCTTGTTCAGTTTTTCACACCAGTGTGCTACAGTCATATCTCCTGCTGTGAGGTGTATCACTCTTGTTCTCTGCCCTTTTTCAGTTTGACATGAGTAAATGACACACCTCAAATTCATTTTCATTCACAGATCTTTGAACCTTTACTCTAAAAACTAAACTTGTGAATTACATAATGAATTCTGCTGAAACTCATAATTCCCCCGAGTCAGTATGAATGAATAATTTATCTGTATTTCTTTCCAAATGCAAATTTCTGATCTCATAAATGACTTTCCTTTTCGGCTGACATCATTCAACTTTATCTACATTATTTTTAAGTTGGGGAGCATTCTGGTTCCTGTGAACATGTGAAACACTTGTTTCTTGGTCACTAATAATAATTAAAATAATTAATTGAGTAAAATGTCAAATTGTTAGCTACAATTTACAATTACAATGACAGATAATTATAATAACATTATAATTGTCAAGTAGCATAATTTTTGTACAGCTAAAATGCGTGGAAGCTGCTGAAAGTGGATGCCTTGCACATTCAAGTTAAAAATGGCTGCACCTGCTCTAATGTTAAAAATAACATGGATACCATTTTACAGTTGATTATCCCATCTAAATGTGTTAGTAAAATTAATTCCAAATGATTTAGCTAATAATGGTACTGTAGTCAGTAACTTAAGTTTCATATCTGGCTAGTCAAATGATCTCAAAGTTAAAGGAACACTAATTTTACCGTTTTCAAATCCATTAAGCCGTTAGCACTTTTAGCATAGCTTAGCATAGATCATTGAATCTGATTAGACCGTTAGCATCTTGCTCAAAAATGACCAAAGAGTTTCGATTATTTTTCCTATTTAAAACTTGACTCTTCTGTAGTTACATCGTGTACTAAGACTGACAGAAAATGAAAAGTTGCAATTTTCTAAGCTGATAGGGATAGGAACTATACTCTCATTCCGGCGTAATAATCAAGGAACTTTGCTGCCGTACCATGGGTGTAGCAGCAGTGTTGCCAAGTCTGCAGTTTTCCAGCTTAATTGGGCTGCTTTCAAACTATTGCCGCGGGTTGTTTTTTATGTCCGCGGGTTGAAGTAACCTCAATAATGTAATATTTAGCCCCTGGAATGATAATTTTACCAGAAGAACCCCACCACAAAATGGGTATTTTACCCCTGGGAATGCAAATTTTAATGGGGGGACCCCCCTCGAAACAAGATTGGGCTAGTTTTGAGTAGCAATTGGGCAGGTTTTGTTGTGAAAACCTGGCAACCCTGTGTAGCAGGCACAATTGTATTACACAGTGCCTGAATATAGTCCCCACCCTGCTGAAAAAAAAAGCATATGCTGGTTAGGTAGGTTTTGATACTGGGATGCTGGTTTAAGATGGGCCTTTGCTGGTTTATGCATGACCAGCATAAACCAGCAAAGGACCTGCTAAAACCAGCATCCATTGTCGGCGCCAATAGCCTTGTGGGCAGTGCACCGACATACAGTGCCATTGTGCTATGGGCGTCCCGAGTTCGAATCCCGGCTTGAGGACCTTTCCCGACCCTACCCCCCCTCTCCCCCACTTTGCTTCCTGTCAACAATGATCTGTCCTATCCTAATAAAGGCCAAAAATAAAATCTTAAAAAAAAAAAACAGCATCCCAGCATCAAAACCTACCTACCCAACATTTACTATTAGATCAGTGGCTTAGTGCCGGTCACGTAGGAAATTACCTAGCTGGGAACTATTTTCAGGCGCTACGTAATATCATTGCGCCTTTATTATTACGCCATAATCAGAGTATAGTTCCTATCCATATCAGCCTAGAAAAAAATTTAAAAAACGTTTCACGCAAGCTAGCTTAAATGGGAAGGACTGATATTTGAGGATATTTAATTGCTTTATATCTTTTCTCAGATCATATTCTTATCATGGGTTGTTTAATGTGTTATCAAGTCAGCATTTATCTATCAAATGCACAAGCATGACGCTAGTTGCTGACTACATGCAACAGCATTGTTTCAGCAATCTCCAGTGAAGGAAAATAAAGAGGTAAACTTTGAGGATTGAAAAGGTCATGAAGATCACTAGGTCTTTGGTTCACTCCAAATCTCACGTGTCTGAGATCAAATGATCAGCCACTGGTCTGTAATCACTACATTAAAGAACACATGATTTGGCTTTGTTTCTGGAGACCCCGGTGGCGCACTCCCTTCCCCCTATCCCAGAGTCCCTCAGGTCATTTTACCTCATTTCATTTTCTTAATTTACCTATTTCCCCCTGTGGGGCCTCCAGTAACCAGGTGTTGCATCAACAAGGTGGGTGATGGGCCTCAAGCTGTTTAACTTGGATCGCTCTGCATGGACCCGTCTGGCCAAGTTTTGCATTTCAAAGTATCGTCCTCTTATGCCCTTTTCATCTGGACTTCCCCCTTTCTCCTTTACCTATGGCTCCTTTTTCATTTTGACACCTCGGGAAGACGTTATTGACACAGAATGACCTTTTCTCGCTTTTACACGTTGAGTAGGATGTATGTATTTTTTTCACATTTGGGAGTGGCACAGTTTGCAGGTCATTCTTCTCTCACGTGTGTCTGTGGGCGTACAGAAACCTGTTTTTTCCAGGCAGATTGTAATTGTTCAAAAACATCTCAGATGATGATTACATGGAAAGTTACACAATAACACAGCTTAGGACCCTCATTCCCCACCTCCAACCAGTGAAAAACTCACAGTTAGGCCTTTCAGTGCGGGAGAGACGGGGGAGGTGTGACTTCATGTGGAATACGCTTCTAAACAATGAGCCTGTAAATATCCAACAAGAAATTAAGCGTTTATTGGAAATGCCAGACCATTTGAAACCAGCCTCATTTAATAGGCAGAGATTTAGTATTTAGTATTTTGGTTTAATTTAGTCATTATCAAGCATTTTATGTATAAAAACCATATGACACCAATGAATGGAAACATTCTGTTTTCCATAGAAATTGACTTTTGGGAATTTTTGTTTTGGATGGGTGTTTTTGTGTGTGTGTGTGTGTGTGTGTGTGTGTGTGTGAAGACCTACCAATGTACTTGTTTTCATTTGCTTAATTACACTGCTGTTCAAATGTTTGAAGGAAAAAATAATACTGTTATTCAAAATTTGTTTCTTGAAATGTTGCTTGAGCACCAAATCGGCATATTAGATGGCTCCTGAAAGTTTAGCTTTGCCATCACATGAAATAAATTGCATTTAACATATATTAAAAGTTGTTTTAATTAGTTATACTTAACAAATCACTGTTTTTACTGTAGTTTTCATCAAATGAAAAAAGCCTTGGTGAGGGTATCTGGAATACAGAATCTGGAAAATATTAATTATTTTACTAAAATAAGAGGGATCATACAAAATGCTTTTTATTTTTTATTTTTTATTTAGCCTTGTACTGAATAAGATATTTGACACTGCACTGAGTGCAGCCGAATGAACCGCGTTGATGGGTGCGCACTCTTTCTCACGGTCTAGCAGACGTGAGCGTGGGCGCCGCGGGCATGCTTTTCCGGGAGAAATGCTCATATAAGGAGTTCCACCACTGTCTACCTCATTAAAGCCACGATCGAAAAAAAACAGCCGAAACTTGTACCAACCCAGAAGTAAGATTTTCGGCAAAGAAATTCTCCGTCATTCGACTAAATTATTTTTTTTAACTTTGGCCATGTTTAGCATGAGAATTCAACTCTTTAACACTGTAAAAAACTCTGAATATGTGAAACACCATTGTACCCCCCCCCCCCCCCCTTTAATATCAGCACCAATAATCAGTAGACCCCTACCTCAAATGTTTAAACTGTATTGCAAATATGCTGTCTATGAATAAAGAACATTAAGTAGTGTTTTTTTAAGATAAAACATCCTCTAGAAGTTATTGTAAATTATCAGGTTTTGTGTAACTCTTGTTGAAATAACTATTAGTGAAACTTTGCCTGCTGTATGGGCATCGTGCCATGGCAGTGCTGAGTATTTCATAGGGTTTCATCATGATCTCTATAGTCACCTGATCCCAGGCTCTTGAGTTTCTCTTTTTTATTCTTGAGTAAGAACGGAAATGGTGCACATCTTGAATGTCTTTTGTGGTTATTTAAGTCATATTTTGACAAAAATGACCAGGGGATATGTCTTTATAGCAAAAGCCGCTATGAAGAACCAGTGTGTAATGTTTTGATTTTTTACTTTGATAACTATAAATAAGCATTATAACTTTTGCAATCATCTCCAAAGTATACAAAGTACAGGAATATTTGATCTATTCTGTATGCATATCTATATCTAGATCTCTCTCTCTATATATATATATATATATATATACATACACACATATATGTATTTTTGCCTAAACAGGGGCGTTTTTTCTAACCTGCACAGCCACTTCTCTGTTTGGTGTTAGCTTAATGGATTTGCATATTTTTAGGAAACTCCTGAGCCTGGAGCGGTTTCACCAGTTTCTGATATAAATCTGTTTATTTGCAAACTGGTGTAGAAATCAGTAGTTAAAGTTTGGATTTCAGTAGATGAAGCTGCTCCCAGATCAGTACTTCAGAAGTGAATAATTCAGCTTCCACCCCATGTGCTCTGAGCCAGCATTTCTCACTTCTCATTTCCCACTGACACAGGAAATAGGCAGAACCAACCACAAACTCTTACAAACATGAGATGCTGCTGTTCTGAGAAACCTAACCACACAAAGGCCCCCTTCTCACTCCCAGGTGGATGTGTGTTCATCTTGAGCTGATCTGCTGTGCTAAAGCATGGTAACAGCTGACGCTTACACAGATTTGATGACCATTCAAAGACGTTCACTCAAAGTCTTGAGGGGGCCCACAAGCCTCTACTTTAAACATCTAGTGGTGGCTCCAAAACAGCTCAGTTGAAACAAATAGTTTTTTTTGTTTTTTTTTACCTTGTTGCTAAGAAATTCCAAATTAGCCCGTTTTCCTGTGAGGAATAATCTTTTCCTAAAATATGAAGTACAATAATTCAAAAATGAAAAAAGTTAACTTAAAAAATAGACCTTCATATTGTCATTGCAGACCTCAAATACAGGGTCTTGCATAACATAAAACAAATAGGTCAAGGGGAAAAGGTGGGGGGAAAAAAGAACAGAAATGGAAACTGAAAAAATGGAAAGATCATGCTCCTCCTCTTCCCCCAACCACCTGCTCGCTAGCTCCAGATGTCAGTGACAGGTGTAGATGTCGTTCAGGTCAGGACAATGCAAGCATTTTTGCAGACGCTTGCGCACACGAGATAAGTGAACTGATCTCAGCACATGCTCTGTGTCTGTTACAGAACTATCCTGTCTTGAGTTGAACTGCACTCCTGAATGCCTCTGGAAATCAAACAGGCAATGTGTGGGTGCAGATTTCCATGTCTTTTGGCTTTTAAACCAGTTTATTGTGGAGTTGGGTTGCTGAAACCAGCCCATCTGCCCGGTGTGGAATGTTAAAGATTTAAGAAATGTATAAACGTTCAGTTCATGCCCTCCTTAAGGGTTTTAATGCTAAACAGGCTGAATTAATACAGATAGTCATGTCAGGCTCAAAGATTCTCAGCTTCTCTTTATATATTATTGGTTCTGTGTCTGTTGGACTCTTTTTGAATGTGGTTTGAGATCTGTTTTGTGATTTTTTTTATTTTTTTTTTTTAAAGGATTAGTTTACTTCCAGAATTAAAATTTCCTTTTTTACTCACTCCTCATGTCATCCAATATGTTTGTGTCTGTCTTTCTTCAATCAAAAAGAAATTAAGGTTTTTGAGGAAAACATTCCATTCCAGATTTTTCTCCATATCGTGAACTTTAATGGGTTGAAATTGAAATTTTAAAGGTCCAAATTGCAGGTCTTATCTAGTGAAACAATTTGTAATTTTTTCATCATCATTTTTTAATGCTTTTTAACCACAAATGTTCAAGATCATTTACCATTTGTAGTGTAAACTCTAATGCATCCTGAGGTGTACTCGACCGTCAATTGATCTTAAAGTCAGCATGAAATTAAAAGTCTTAACACGTTATTGACTTTTCTTATAATTGACTAGTATTAGTAGTTGTTCAGATGACCCTCTCAAGGAAAAAAGGTCCAGAACTTGTTTTTCTTCTTAGGAAGGAGACTGATTTAAAGTGGCAGTGTGTATTCGGGCACTTGAGGAAAGAGGAGTAATTGTTCTTAAACAGTGCAGTTCAGAATACACTTTCACTCAAGTGTGTCTCACTATCTGCATTTCCATTACCCTTCAATTTGCGCAAAAATGCGTCTAATTGTAATATGTCAATTTCACAAACTTCCGTATATCGCAATAAGGTGGTTTTTTAGGCAATTCAAAAAAGGAATATTTAGCAAAACTGCAATAGAAACAGCATCTTGCGTACGTAAAAACTTTGTTAACTCCTTATTTACGCTGCACAAGTCTGCAGAGCTGATATCGGCCACTGAAATCAGTGCTTGTTTACAACAGGCGCTGCGGCACGTTTTCGTTTCAGAAGCGGCCTAGAAGGGGCTCTCTTTGCTGCTTCTGTAAAGATAGATGTGTAAGTCTCCAACGATTTAAAATTAATGGCTAGTGTGGTGACTGTGACATGTAAACCTACCAACATCCATCATCATGACTTATCGCGAAAGGAAAAAATGCTGCTTTATTAGCATGACATTGGTTAATGGAAACTGTAATGGAAATGCACTTATAGTCTGAGCTTTCCAACACACTCCTTCCTATCTGAGCAAATGTGGTTTATCTGAAAAACCATGCAACATTTGTGGAAGCCAAAGACACAGTGCTAATTGGTTAAACTATACCTTCTACAGGCAACTTAAGGTAGATTAACATAATTAACATTCTCATTGTCTTTCTGTCCCAGGCCAAAAGAAGACTAGATCTAGAAGAGCCAATTTATCTCCCAGAGTTTCGCACACCAAAAGGGAAAGGAAACTCTGCATGTGCAAGGGCACCAAGCCCCAAAAGTGAGTAAAACAGAATGATCTGTGAAAAGTGGACCTTTTGTTTGCTGTTTCCATATGTTGAGTGAGGGGTGGAAGTTCATACCTGTTTTAGGGCATCTCATAATAGTTTGAAAAGCAAACACACCTGTCCAAGCATTTCTTGCTCTTCTGGTAGGAGCTGCAGCTGGTAACACTCAAACTATTATTAAAAGAATGCCTCTTTTGTATCTCTTGTATCCTTCTCTTTATCTTTCTCTAGCTCCCAAGTCTCCAGGGGAGCGCACCCGTTATGACACTTCCCTTGGCCTGCTGACTAAGAAATTTGTGGGTTTGCTGAGTGAATCAGCTGATGGGGTTCTGGATCTCAATTGGGCCACTGAAGTTCTGGAGGTCCAGAAGAGACGCATCTACGACATCACAAATGTATTAGAGGGAGTGCAACTCATCCGCAAAAAATCCAAAAACAACATCCAGTGGCTGTGAGTGTGTTAAAATTGGATGTCCATAAGACATAAGAGAGCTGTAAATACTCATTTTTGAGTCAACTGTGAAATGCTTGACATGTTGATGTTGTAGTCCATTCAACTTTCTATGGACTTTCTTAACTTTTGTTAAAATTAATGGAGCTTCTGTTTTGTTTGAAGAATAAAGGGCATTTTCTTCACTTTTGAGGCCCCATGATCTATGGTCATTGTAATTGGAAAAAAAAACTTTTAGCAGATGTAAGCATTTTTCTAGTGGGTATTTATATACAATTGAGGTCAAAAGTTTCCATACACTTTGCAGAGGACTACATGTGGTTTTTTTATTTAGTACTGACCTGAATAAGATATTTCACATAAAAGATGTTTACATATAGTCCACAAGAGAAAATAATAGCTGACTTTATAAAAATGACTCTGTTCAAAAGTTTACATGCACTTGATTCTTAATACTGTGTTGTTACCTAAATGATCCACAGCTGTGTTTTTTTTGTGTGTTTGTTTGTTTGTTTAGTGATAGTTGTTCATGAGTTTCTTGTTTGCCCTGAACAGTTCTTCAGAAAATGTCTTCAGGTCTCACAAATGTGTGTTTGTTTGTTTTAGTGATAGTTGTTCATGAGTTTCTTGTTTGCCCTGAACAGTTCTTCAGAAAATGTCTTCAGGTCTCACAAATGTGTGTTTGTTTGTTTGTTTAGTGATAGTTGTTCATGAGTTTCTTGTTTGCCCTGAACAGTTCTTCAGAAAATGTCTTCAGGTCTCACAAATTCCTTCACAAGTCCCTTGTTTGTCCTGAAGTTTGTTTTGAAACTGCCTGCTGTTCTTCAGAAATTCTTTGTTTTTTCTGCATTTTTGTGTATTTGAACCCTTTCCAACAATGACTGTATGATATTGAGATCCATCTTTTCACACTGAGGACAACTGACGGACTTGTATATAACACACTCACAGCCACTGGATGTTGTTTTTTGAATTTCTTGCGGATGAGTCATTTTCCTTCTGAAGCATCAGTAATTGTTGCATGTGAGTCCCCCAGTTGTCCTCAGTGTGAAAAGATGGATCTCAAAATCATACAGTCATTGTTGGAAAGAGTTTAATTACACAAAAATGCAGAAAACCAAAGAATTTGTGAGGAACAGCGGGGCAGTTTCAGAACAAAGGACAGGACAAACATGGGACTTTAAGTGAACAACTATCAATAAACAAAAAATAAACAGCTGTGGATCATTCAGGTAACAACACAGTATTAAGAATCAAGTGTATGTAAACTTTTGAACAGGGTCATTTTTATAAATTTTAATTACTTTCTCTTGTGGACTATATGTAAACGTCTTTTATGTGAAATATTGTATTCAGATCAGTACTAAATAAAAAAAAATCATTCAATATGTAAATTATTAAAATTTTGCAGATTCTGCATGGTGTATGTAAACTTTTGACTTCAACTGTATACAAATACATTCTTATTATGTGTTATTAATTATGATTGTTTCAAACTGTTATTAATTATGATGGTTTCAAATCTGTGTGCTTTAGGGTCAGTGGTGTGTTTGAGGGCTCATCCAGCAATTCAGAGAAGAGCAGCGCTCTCAAGAAAGAGCTTTCTGAGCTGGACAGGCAGGAGAAAGCTCTGGACGACCTCATTCAGTCCAGCTCAACACTGTTACGGGAACTGACCGAAAACAAGGACAACCAAAGATATCCTTTTATTGTGTGCATGTTTGTAGATCTGAGGAGTGGTTTTTGTCTCCTTTACTTTTGCGAGCTTGCTCAGACACGCTGCTTTAAAACCCTCACATGGCATAGATATCCGTTTTGCGAATATCTTAATTAAGTATGTAAACTGTCAGTAATTTTAAATCCTGTATTAGATACCAAAGCTGTTTGTCCTTAATTAAAACTTACATTAGGATATGTGACCTATCAGGACATTCGAACTATAAACAGCTTGAAAGATCAAACTGTGATCACTGTGAAAGCCCCATCTGAAACCAAACTGGAAGTTCCAGAAGCATCTGAGGTCAGTATTCGTTTAAGTCCAAACCTAACGTTGCTGAAAAGACCTGCATGAATTCTGATGCTTCTCTGAGCTTGTTTATGCTGGTTGTTGTTGATCAAGCTTGTGGACCATGCTAATCCAAGCTGATCGACCAGCATTGGTCAAGCTAGATAAGAATTCTGGTGGGACACAAGCATGCAATACAACATACTCTGTTCTTTCCAACTGTTTAGGTTTCTGTAATATTAGTTCTAACCCAAACTGAGTAATTTAACTAGGGCCCCATCGCGGAATCCAGTCTTAAAAAGTGGAATATACTGTATAACGCGGAATGAAACAGATGAATAAATCAAGTTGGTCAGTACACTTTATTCATAATGCAATATTGACGTATGTCTGTGAAAACTAAGCTGCTACTTAAATAGGAATCCTTCATGTTTCATGTGTGTCTGTGTGAATAAATGGCGCAGATGTGCGATTTTGTTTACTACACACATACAGAAGTGTGCGTGACACACTGAAATCGCGACAGATAAAATATGCCAGGTGGTTGCCGCTTTAGTCAACGATGGCCTGAAAACAACAACTACAAATTATGGTTAAAACGAGAACTAAATACTTGAGTAGCCTCCTGTAAAGTCTGCATTTTCATGGAAGTGTCTGCACTTTCAAGCCATACAAAAGGTAAACAAAAAGCCTCTGCTCAGTTATTCATCTAATTCATCTTTTAAGACTGTCAACGATCAAAGTGAAATGCGAATGAAAAGTGTTTATTGTGGCATATGCTTAGATCTCATAATTCATACAATTATGCGTGTATTTCCCCAGCTTTGAGCATTATAACAAATAAACAAGAAATTCATTTTGCGGTTTAGACAGCAATTCAGTGAGCTTGTGCTAGACTGAAATCATCTGGTTCAGTGATGGGGAAACACGTTGCTCCTTTTCTTTATATGTTTTGATCTCAAATTAAATAACCTTTTTTTTTTTCATGCTACTAAAATAACCAATGTGAAGAATACCTTGAATATGACGTGTCGTTTTCCTCACACAAAAACGTAATCAACATTAATCGTAATTGTGACATCAAATATAAGGACATAAAAAGACTTAAATGCCTACAGTACAAGAAAATACTTTATTATCATTTCAAGAGGTCAAAACTTGAGGACGGAAAGACAAGAATCATGATGATTACACTTTCATAAGGGTATGATTTCATTGAATAAACAAACAAAAGGGAGTTAAAATGCAGCGCAGGTGTAAAAGTATCTCTGAAGGAAACCGCCTGCTTTGATGGCATTTTCATTTCATCTTGACTGTGTATAAGGTCTGAAAATGTAGCGTTAATGAGCACAGTGCTACTTTATGTACAGTTGTTACCGGGCAGACAAGGGATCCTCAAATCTGGCTCACAAGATCCACTTTCCTGCAGTGTTTAACTCTAACTCAAACACACCGGAGCATGCTAATCAGTGTCTTCAGGATCATTAGAAAATCACAGGTAGGTGAGTTTGATCAGGGTTGGTTCTAAACTCAGCAGGAAAGTGGATCTCGAAAGCCAGATTTGAGGATCCCTGGGGTAGACCGTTTTGTGCAGTTCCAAAACTGCCACCTGCTGGCAATTTGCTGTTTTTGTTCAGAACAATGAGAAAACCACTAATGTGCTTAAAAAATCCAAATGATTAAGAAGTGTGTGTGTGTGTGTGTGTGTGTGTGTGTGTGTGTGTGTGTGTGTGTGTGTGTGTGTTTTAAATGAAGATAATAATTTATAGCTACTTTTGACTAAACCCTTTTAATCCTTTGAGGCTGAAATGTGAGGTTTATCATTCAATAAAACTTTATGTATTTGTTTTTGAACTGAAGTTTTAGAATTTTAGTTTAGTATCATGTTTTTTTGTTTTTATGATTATGTAACCATAGACATTGCCCTACCCCACTCATACAGTATTCATTTTATTTGTGCAGGTCTTAAAAAGCCTTAATTTTTATTTAAAAAATACTGCAGAAACCCTGTAAATTCTTTCATGTTTTACATTTTATCATTTGTATACTATATGTTGGCTATTTATATTAGGCAATGTTATATGCAATCCAGACAGCTGGGTTTTAATAGTACAATAACATATATAAACGTGTAATTTATCACAGTTGCATAATTAAATTTAAATGCACCTTGAAAGTGCTTGAATTTTACTTTGGAAAAGGCGTAAGAACCCTGTAATGAGCAGTTGACCTTTTCTTTTGAGAAAAACTATCGTCATTATATACAAACAAAAACTTAAAGGTCTTCACAGCAACCTAATAATAAAGTACTAATAACAAAATTATTAAAACATTATTTTTTAAAGGAATATTTACCAGACCATGTATTTACCAGAAAAATTGTAGTTTAAGTAATTCTGAAAAAAAGAGAGAAATTATAGAGATTACTTTTTATTATTAAAATGTAATAAAAACATTAAAATGGAATTCAGAAAATTAATGGAAAACACAGAATTTAAAATATTTGAGGGGAAAAAATAAAACATTTCATAGGGGCTTAAAAATGTACATTTTGTTAAACTTTTTAAATTAAATAATATTACTGTTAAATTGCTAATTTCATGATTTAAATTAATTAAACGTGCTTTTTGATTAATGTTTTTTTAATTTAACCATTAAAACAAAAAGATAGAAAAAATGACAACGGCAAAATGGAATTTGGGTGAAAAAAAAATGGGTTATTTAATATTCAAACAAATAAGATTACAATAAGATTTAAAATGTTTATGAATTTTGCATTTAATTTTGAAAAAGTATTTGATTTATTAAATACCATTTTTGTTTGTCTTGTCTTTCCTCATACTTTTTCATTTGCTGTCCTTTAGTTGTTTAAAGCCACATTTATATATATTATATATTTTTATCTTTTGTCTCCCTCATTATGAATGTAAAATGTTCATTTATGACTCTGTTGATATTTTACAAAACATTGTTACTGTCTGCATGTAAATTCACAGATTTTTTTCCCTTTTTAATAGGGCTCGCTGCAGATTTACTTGAAAAGCAAGAATGGTCCAATCGAAGTGTACTTGTGTCCTGAGGAATGCTTTGAGGATGCTAGTCCTGTGAAGAATGCTACACCCAGGAAAGATTACCCACAAACCCCCAGTGCCACCACACCCTCAATCTTCCCACCTGCCAAACCCCAGCCAGTTGAAGGTAAGACAATTGCCAGGAGCTTACATCTACTTACCACTTTCATAGTAATTTGAAAAGTGTTGAAAAGCTTTTGGAGCCAATAACAGAAGTTTACAATTTTTAAAGTGCTAGTGGGAACATTGTGTTCAATAGAATAGAGAATTGTGTGTCCAAGCAATTCATCTACAAAACAAAATTATTAAGTGACAGACTAACACTGTCTATTTCTGTTTACAGGTTTGCCATTAAAGCCTCAGCCATCGATCACTAGCACTAGCACCAGCACCAGCGCCAGCACCTCCCTCCTCGATGTTGAGGGGATTCTGGATCTTCCTCCCAGCCTCCTCCAGATCACCGAAGACCAGCTGCCTGGGATGGCATTCGCATCCGACCCTTCCGGGCCCTTTGTTAACTTTTCTCCTCAGCTCAGCCACGAAGACTACCTCTGGGGTCTAGAGGATGGAGAGGGCGTATCTGACTTTTTTGACACATACGATTTAGGAGATCTGTTGAAAACATGAGGCATCCAGTGTGATTATTGGTATAAGAGTTCAAATTGCAGACATAGATCCTCTGAAGTTTTAAAACACTCCTTCATATAATGACAAATTGAAGTTTGTATAAAATGCACTACTAAATTGGCCGAATCAGTTCTGTTCCTGTAAAAACTGAGTAGATTTGGGATGGGACTCTGTCTTAATATTTCAACTACTATAGAGATTAGAATAAGACCATATTTTGTCAACAAGCGCCCTCTAGAGGAAATCCATGCGTTAGGTATAGTATACTATAAAGCCATACTTTTTCATTTCTGTCAGCCATATTACCTAAAGTAAGGTATTTTTACATAGTTAGATATTTTTGACAAAACAAAAACTTAATGTGATTTTTAATTATTTTAATTTTAAGTTAAGCGTTTGCCCATTGGCAGTGTTTTTGGCCATTAATACTTGAATATTGTTGATAAATCAGGCCTATGTAGTTGCCTTTTTTAGATATGCGGTAGGACTTACTGTTTATTGGTAATTCTTGGATGAAATGTATGGAACTCAGGAAATTTTAAAGCTTCTCTAGAGCTTTAATTATTGTAGTATTGCCAAACATTTCCAGTAGAGGGCTGTGTGACCATTTTTTAGCAGTCAGCAAACAAAGGTGCTTTTGCAAATATGTAGAGAAATGAATATTTTTTGAGAGCATGTATGGGAGGCAGTCTCAAATGAACCAGAGATCTGAAAAGTTCTGCTGAAACAGTAATTCAGATCCTTTCAGTCTAGGAAAAAGTGCTAATTTTAAGAAATTGATGCTTGTCTGTTCATTCTACCTCCATCTTTTAGTTGTAGACGCTGAGAGGTAATACCTTGATTTTGTAAAAGTGGCCTAAATAATGATTATGTAGTACTACATGGCTGAAGAAACAAGGTTTTACCACTGACACATCTGTTTGTAAGAAACCTCAGGGAATGTCCAGATTCGGCAGCTGTTTTTTTTCTTTTTACATTTACAAATGATTAATTCAAAGTGATAAATTGGTGGGGTTTTTCTAGTCTGTTTGATGTCTGTAGAATCAATTTTTCCTGAAATTACAGTAATAGAGTTCTCAGGGTTGTCTACTCCACTCAGAGTAGTTTAGAGACTTTTAATGGGATCTGGCAGAAACCTTTGATACTGTTTGAACACTGAACCGCTGAGAATACAAAGTGAACTTTGTTTCCAGGGTTTTTTTTTTCTTTCCTATTTGGAGTTGGGATTCTTGCCCCACCTGAATGGTAGGTTTTATAGCTGCAGAGACAAAGCAGAATTTAACTGTTTGTTTTAATCTGGTGTGTGAAATACACACACACTGAAAACACCCATCTTAAATGCAGAGCACATATGGGTTGGGATTCAGTATGGAAAAGCTTGGTTTTTACAGCTACTTTCCCACACCCAGTTCTGCAGTGAAAATAATTTTTCTGAAGCAAACATTTCTCAGTCAGACTGACCAAAAACTTGTATTTAGCAGCGTTCTGGAAACCTGATAAGGTTGATTCAGCATTTGTTAAGGGGGTGGGTTTAAGAGCAGTTGTTAATCAAATTAGATTAACATGCCTTTGGAAGTGTGTACAAAAGTTTTACCTGGGGTTTGCTTCATGCAACTGTCCCACATGGGGGCAACTGTCCTGTCCTAACAAACTTGAAAAATGTGCGTATGTATATGCATGAGTGTGCTGAAGTGTGTACTAATTTTTGGCAGTTTTGTGCATTTGGTTGTAGTTTGTAGTGTTTTTTTTTATTATTATTGTTTGGGATGTTTTTAAATAAGCATTATGTTTTTAAATTGTACAGAATAATAATTTTGTATTTATAGGTTTTGTATTTGAAGGAAATTGGTAATTGTCTCAGGATGTCATTTTTATAGACCGTCTGTTTAACAGGCAGCACTTAATATTTGATATTGTGGTGTTTAAATGAATAAAGCCCTGGTGTAATGCCAAAAGTTGTATTTTTGTGTACAAAACATTTTTTTTTTAAAGTTACAGTTTTGTGCTTGTATAGTGTAAACAGACTCCCACATAGATGTGTGCAGGTGCAGGTGCAGTAACATAATAGTTTTCTTGCCGTACGTGAGCTACAGGGTTCACCTGCACAGTGAGGAAATACCATAAAGATGAGTCAGTGAAAATGACAAAAACATTTAAACTGACACAAGACAGACGGGTAAATCGGACTGATAAACTACTGCGGTCATTCTTCATTCCAAGTTGTCTGAAAATGTTGCTTACATGTTGCTGTCAATCAATGTGTTCAGGAAACATGGTTATTTTTAAAATTGCACTGTAAAAAAAAAAAAACAGTTTGTTACCCTGCTGCCTTAAGATTTTGTTCAATCAACTTAAAGTCAAAATAAGTTTATTCTTGTTGAAATGTTAAGTTGTACTAAGTGACAACTTATATATTAAAGCTGACTAAACTAAAAAATTGTTTGTTAAACTTAAAGGAACACTTTTTTTTGAAAATAGGCTAATTTTTTCAACTCCCCTAGAGTTAAACAGATGAGTTTTAATGTTTTTAATACATTCAGCTGTAGTACTTTTAGCATAGCTTAGCATAAATCATTGAACCCATTAGTATCTTTTTCAAAAATGCCAAATATTTTCTATATTTTTCCTATTTAAAACTTAACTCTTCTGTAGTTACATTGTGTACTAAGACCGACAGAAAATGAAAAGTTGTGATTTTCCAGGCTGATATGGATAGGAACTATACTCTTATTCTGGCGTACCATGGGTGCAGCAGGCGCAGTGATATTACGCAGCGCCAGCTATGTAACTTCCAACGTGACCAGCACTAAGCCACTAAGGTAGTAGTAAAATAGCTGGGGACTATATTCAGGTGCTACGTAATATCATTGCGCCTGCGGCAGCAGAGTTCCTTTTTTTTTTTAAGATTTATTTTTGGCCTTTTTTGGCTTCATTGTGACAGGACAGATCATTAGTGACAGGAAGTGAAGTGGGAGAGAGAGAAGGGGTAGGGTCGGGAAAGGTCCTCGAGCCGGGATTCGAACTCGGGACGCCCGCAGTGCAACGGCACTATACGTCGGCGGTTCCTTGATTTATGCTAAGCTATGCTAAAAGTGCTAATGCCAGACCCGGAGATCGGCTGAATGGATTCAAAAATGGTAAAACTCATCTGTTTAACTCTAAGTGGAATGTTCCTTTAACAGCTGTTTGTTACTCGGCTGAATTAACTCAAATAGCTAAGTTGTCACTTAGTAAAACGTAACATTTCAAGTTGACTAAACTTTTTTTGAGTTGACTGAACCTAAAATTTTAAGCAAGCCAGGTAACAAATTTTTTTTAAGTTGACTCAACTAATTATTTTTACAGTGTGGTTTGCATAGATAAACACTATTCAAGAGTTTAGACACAGTAAGATTCATATATTTGAAAATAACTGTATCAATAAAATTTAAGAAACCAGTACTTTAATTCAGTGCAGTTATAAACTCACATGTTCAATTTTAAATAAATGCTGTTCTTTTGCATGTTCTATTCAAAGAATCCTGAAAAACAGGATTGACAGTTGTATCACAAGTACAATGCAGCAACATGGTTTTCAACTAAACCAATAAAATGAAAATAAGAAATGTTTCTTGAGCAGCAAATCAGCATATTTAAAATTATTTCTGAAGCATCATGCGACACTGAAGACTGGAATAATGACTGGTGTAAATTCAGATTTGTCATCACAGGAATAAATGACACTGCCCTCCAAAAGGTTGGAAACACCCCTGTGAAAAAAGACAGGCAATGTGTGGTTTTGGACGATATCAGCATAAATCCTTATCGTTTTTTGGTGCAAATACATTAAAGTAACTTGACATTATCATTGAAGACCATCATGTCTGTCATGGAATGGCCTCCCCAATCACCCGATCGCAACCCAGTTGATCTACTATGGGAGGAACTGGACCATGATGTCAGTAAGAAGTGTCCAACTTCAGGAGGCTTGGAATAATATATCAAGTCAATGTTTGAATAAACTGACAGCTCATAAGCTGTAATAGCTGCTAATGGTGGATATTTTGATGAATCAAAAATGTAAGTTTTTTCTATGTATAAACTGTTTATGTAATAAAATATGTTTTCGTAGTTTGCGTTGTCCCCTATCAGTGCAAAATTATCACAATATTGTCAAAAAACCCACTTTTCTAGGGCATTTCCAAACTTTTGGAGGGCAGTGTATTTTAAAATACAGGTCCTTCTCAAAAAATTAGCATATTGTGATAAAGTTCATTATTTTCTGTAATGTACTGATAAACATTAGACTTTCATATATTTTAGATTCATTACACACAACTCGAAGTAGTTCAAGCCTTTTTTTTGTTTTAATATTGATGATTTTGGCATCCAGCTCATGAAAACCCAAAATTCCTATCTCAAAAAATTAGCATATTTCATCCGACCAATAAAAGAAAAGTGTTTTAATACAAAAAAAGTCAACCTTCAAATAATTATGTTCAGTTATGCACTCAATACTTGGTCGGGAATCCTTTTGCAGAAATGACTGCTTCAATGCGGCGTGGCATGGAGGCAATCAGCCTGTGGCACTGCTGAGGTGTTATGGAGGCCCAGGATGCTTCGATAGCGGCCTTAAGCTCATCCAGAGTGTTGGGTCTTGCGTCTCTCAACTTTCTCTTCACAATATCCCACAGATTCTCTATGGGGTTCAGGTCAGGAGAGTTGGCAGGCCAATTGAGCACAGTAATACCATGGTCAGTAAACCATTTACCAGTGGTTTTGGCACTGTGAGCAGGTGCCAGGTCGTGCTGAAAAATGAAATCTTCATCTCCATAAAGCTTTTCAGCAGATGGAAGCATGAAGTGCTCCAAAATCTCCTGATAGCTAGCTGCATTGACCCTGCCCTTGATAAAACACAGTGGACCAACACCAGCAGCTGACATGGCACCCCAGACCATCACTGACTGTGGGTACTTGACACTGGACTTCAGGCATTTTGGCATTTCCCTCTCCCCAGTCTTCCTCCAGACTCTGGCACCTTGATTTCCGAATGACATGCAAAATTTGCTTTCATCCGAAAAAAGTAGCCCAGGTCAGGTGCTTCTGCCGCTGTTTCTGGTTCAAAAGTGGCTTGACCTGGGGAATGCGGCACCTGTAGCCCATTTCCTGCACACGCCTGTACACGGTGGCTCTGGATGTTTCTACTCCAGACTCAGTCCACTGCTTCCGCAGGTCCCCCAAGGTCTGGAATCGGTCCTTCTCCACAATCTTCCTCAGGGTCCGGTCACCTCTTCTCGTTGTGCAGTGTTTTCTGCCACACTTTTTCCTTCCCACAGACCTCTTGCTTGAGGGTGTCAATGATGGCCTTCTGGACAGCAGTCAGGTCGACAGTCTTACCCATGATTGCGGTTTTGAGTAATGAACCAGGCTGGGAGTTTTTAAAAGCCTCAGGAATCTTTTGCAGGTGTTTAGAGTTAATTAGTTGATTCAGATGATTAGGTTAATAGCTCGTTTAGAGAACCTTTTCATGATATGCTAATTTTTTGAGATAGGAATTTTGGGTTTTCATGAGCTGTATGCCAAAATCATCAATATTAAAACAATAAAAGGCTTGAACTACTTCGAGTTGTGTGTAATGAATCTAAAATATATGAAAGTCTAATGTTTATCAGTACATTACAGAAAATAATGAACTTTATCACAATATGCTAATTTTTTGAGAAGGACCTGTATATTAGCATAAAACAGTTCTTTTAAATTATGACATTTAACAATATTACTATTGTATTTTTTACCAAATAAATGCAGCCTTGGTGAGTATAGGAGACCTCTTTTACATTAAAACATCTTAGTGACTTTTAAAAACAAGTGTACAATAAAATCGCAGGAAAAATACAGATTATTGTATTGTCACAATTATTATGTAAGTATTGTCTTGTATTTTTTCTTTTTTTTTATCTACATGCATCACACTCTGTTGCTTAAGCACAGTTAAGTCATGTAATGTGTGTTATGAAGCACTGACAGTAAAATCTGTGGCAGTTTCATTTGGGCAGGTTCTGACCTGCTCTCTGCTTTTCTAATTCACTTTAGATGCATCAAGGGAGACCACACACACAAAGAGAGAGTTAGACTGAGACTTTATATTAAAACAAGTGATTTTTTGTGCTTTTCTTTTTGCGAGACTTAAAACAATACCTAATATTTTAGGTTATCTAAAATAATTTTAACCATCCCTAGTCAAAGAATAGTGAGTTGACCAAACCGATTATTTCACTTAAAATTTTTATTTAATCTAATATAATTTACAGTAAAAACAGCTACACAAGCTTTCCAATCTCATATTTGGCATCACTTCTCATAGACATTGTTACACTGTGGATCAAAATATGAGGAAGGACATTTCCCCTTAATTATTTACATTTACATTTATTAATTTGGCATACGCCTCTATCCAAAGTAACTTGCAGTTGAGGAAAACAACAAGAAATTCATCATAGGACAGCAATAAACACGATTTAGAATTGCCCGTTTTCAGTCGTCGTATAAAACAATAAGTGTTTTTTTTAGTCATTCATGCGTTCTTTGTTTGAAAAATCCTTCAGGTCCCACAAATTCATTGGTTCAGGTCAAATAATTAACATTTTGCAGATTCTGCAAGGTGTATGTAAACTTTTGACTTCAACTGTAGATACTCAGGGAAGAGATGAGTTTTCAATTGTTTCTTCAAACTTTAGCAGGATTTAGCTGAGTTAGGTAGGTCATTCCACCAGTGAGGAATAGTGACAGAAAACATCCTTGAAAGTGACTTTGCGCCCTTCTTTCATTTAGCAAACAGCTTTTCTAAACAATCTGTGAGGTAAATATTGATTTATAGGGCAGACCCTTGTGTAATTTTAATGAAATTCATGTGGCATGAAAAAGTCATGCACAACCTAAATTAAAATAGAAAAGTAGTCTGCATCAAACCGGTTTGCACACAAGTGTCTCACAGATGGAGGATTTTAAATTTCCCCAGACAGACTAGTGTCACACCCTCACACAAAACACATTTATAATCATGAAGTAACACTAACCGTTTATACCAGTCTGTCATTAAAAACAAAAATTGCTTCTATAAACACTGTGATGAAAAAAGACTTCAAGGGAGGATCCATGTCCTGTTTTATGACTAGTCTGGGTGGTAATTCTTTGCAGGGAGTGTTAAATGTGTTTTCATGTCTTCATCACATTTCTGTTGAACTGAATTCTAGATAATGTGTAGAATCCCTCAATCTTTTCACGGTGAGATATATTTGCTATCTTCTCTCTTTTGCAGTGTTTTACCGTAAACGTGGCCTCCCTGGGCTGACAAGACAGGATAAATGATCCTTCTCCTGTTCTAGAGTCAACAGATCTTGGCAGTGTGGATGGGAGGGGCTGTCTGCTGGGAATCCTTCTGCTCTGAGCTGTAACCTTTCCTGGAACACGCCTCATTTTTTGTTCAGCAGCCACTGACTCCGCCTCCCCTTCCAAATCCGGCCCCCAGGTGCGTGCGATTGGCTAATGTCGAAGAAATATAACAATAGGGGAAAGACAAAAGCCAGTAGTTAGAACGTGCAGCACATTGTGGCCACGGCAATCTTAAAGTGTGGTGCTATGGTGGAGAAAATGAGAAAGAGGGATAAATGAAAGGGCAGTTCAAAGGCAAACTAGAAAACAAGAACTTGCTGTTGAAGTTTTCACAAATGGCTTGCCTCATACTTCCTTTCTCTCTCTTTCACCCACTTTCCTTTTTCTCTTCCTTCAGAATGACGTTCACCCAGTTAAATGCAACATTTCTGCTCAGACCCACAAAGCAGCCACACAAAGAGGGGCCACAGCCAGGGGGAGAAAGAGAGTATTGTTTGGCCACAAAACCACCATTACATCAACAATAACTCATGAAGCCAATACAGAATATGAAGAGAATACTGTGTGTGAGGGAATGCATTGTGTTGGGGGATGGGGTGTACTTTCGGAGAAATTAAGGTCACCAAACCAAGTTAACTTCATTTATTTGGGTTTAGTTATTTTTTGAATAATACCATGATTAATTTCTTGCCTGTTTGAGCCAAGTAATTTTACATGTCCATCACAGAAATGTATACACTACCAGTCAAGTTTTTGAACAGTAAGTCTCACCAAGTTTGCATTTATTTGATCCAAAGTACAGCAAAAACAGTAACATTTTGAAATAAAATTAAATTATTTAAATTAAAATGCTATTTATTTTTGTGATCAAAGCTACATTTTCAGCATCATTACTTCAGTCTTCAGTGTCACATTATCTTCCAGAAATCATCCTACTATGCTGATTTGCTGTTTTCTTTAATATTATTAGTTTTATTAATATTTAAAACAGTTGAGTACATATTTTTTCAGGATTCTTTGATGAATAGAAAGATCCCAAGATCAATATTTATCTGCTTTTGTAACATTATGCGCTATACCATTCAAAAGCTTGAAGTCAGTATATATTTTTTATTATTTATTTGTATGTTTTGGTAAAGAAATAACAGCAGTTAATACTTTTATTTTGCAAGGATGCTTTAAATTGATAAAGTGATGATGAAGACATTTATAATGTAACAAAAGAACTTTCTATTCATCAGAAACCTAAGAAAAAAAATCAACAACATAATAATAATAAATGTTTTTTGAACAGCAATTCAGAATATTAGAATGATTTCTGAAGGATCATGTGACTGGAATAATGACGCTAAAAATTCAGCTTTGAAATCACATGAATAAATTACATTTGAAAATATATTCAAATAGAAAACAGTTATTTTACAGAGTAAAAAAATATTTTAATATTTTACTGTTTTTGCTATACTTTGGATCAAATAAATGCAGGCTCTGTGAGCAGAAGAGACTTCTTCAAAAAAACATGAAAAACCTTACTTTTTGAACTCACTCTGAGTTCAAACTCAAACTGACTTACCCTTTAAGGAAAAATAAGATAAGCATAAAACAAAAACAGTGCAGGAATGCTGATGTCACAAGCCTTATGACTCTTTAAATGGTCTGAAGGGTCTTTTCATGTTTTTATTTCCAACTATGAAGAACAAAATGTCCAAAACTGTCTAATTCATTTATTCAATGAATAAAAATACTTGTGCATACCTAGAGGGATAAAGTCGGCCTGATACCTGTCGAGCACATTACATCAAATGTAATAGTATACTGTATTGTTAAAGGATAAGGTAAGGTGTGCAAGTTTTCAAAGGAGATGGGAAGAACTGGCATACCTCTATGATATCTGCAGGGCAGGTGGATGAGACCATTTTCATTATTTGTCTTATTAAAATTCTGTTATTCAGAACACTGGGAATTATAAGCACAAAAGCACTGTTTCCGTTGCTCTGAAGCAACAAAGCAGCACTATTCAATCTGCCTTTTCAAATATAAAGGCCGCACATGAAAAGGCACCAATTGTGTTAGTGAAGCAAACTCTTTCTGTTTTTTTTTTTTTTTAATCAGGGGTGGGTTTCATTTAAACTTTTGACTGAAAAAGATGAAGCATGTTCATTCATGCATACGTAGTACGCTTAAGGAAAATTCTTATCTGCTTTGACATTTGAATAAGTGAATAAGTGCATGCACAATCCTTTTCAGTTGCTCCATTGAAGGCCTGCATATGTGCACAATGCACTGATTTTTAATCTGTCTATCCAATCAAATTACAAAAAGTAACAAAAGACAAAAATCTACATAAAGGAAAGCAAACAAACTTGCAAAAAGAAGTGCTTATTATGTTGAATGTGCACTTGTGGGGTACTTGAAAGTATATTTTATAAGTATACTTCATTGACCATATTTAAAAAGCAACAGAACCATGAAATTACATATAAAAAGCATAAAAAATTATGTTGAGAGTGGTTTAAAAGGGTCATGACATTGATTTCAATATGTTCCTTGAGGTTTCCTTATGTCAAGTAAATAATAATGTGGAAAAATTATTTTCAACCCTCGTTCTGACCCTCTGTCTAAAATGACCTGTTTTAAGAGGCGGGTCCTTTAAGCCTATAGTCAGGAATTGGCCACTGTTATGAGTGACTAACATCATTGCATAGGAAACAGTATCAACGCCCCCTCGCTATTGCATGTCAGTGTTTGATCACATGATAAAAAAAAACTTGGCCATTTCCAGACAAAGCATTATGAAATAATTTACTTACAGTTTGTGATGCAGCTACAGTCAGATCTAGTGCCGCTTTATCTTTCAACAATGTTTCTTTGTGAACTCTCTATGACACTGTGCCTCGATTATAAAACAAAAACCTCTGAACAATCCTCAGACACATCCAGGATGCCAATAAAAATAAACAGTCCACTTGTTCCTTACGCTGGGATCTTTCTGATGTCTGTACAAAGACACAAACTAACTGTTTACACCAAACGCGTTAAAGCGAACATTCTTCACTCCATTTGTCCTATTGACGACAGACTCAAGCTTGTGGACCGTGTCAGAAAACAAACGCACATCTGTATACAGTATCCAGTGTAGACAAGATAGCAGCAGCAACGTGACACACTTAAGTTAATAATACATTCAGGTAATCCCTTAAAGTGTCAGCCATTAAGCAACTGAACGCCAGTGAGTGGGGCTTATGGTAAGAAGAAGACTATTCAATGATGTCTTGCTCTAGGGGCAAACGACTGAGCCCGGGTGACATCACCTTGCACCTCAGATCCAAACAAGCCGTTTTCTTTTATTTGTTGATGATGAGGAAATTTTAAGTTACAGTGCCTTGCAAAAGTATTCATACCCCTTCATTTTTTTCACATTTTATGTCACTGCCTAACTGCTTTAAATGACTTTTTCCCCCACATCAAGCTACACTCCATAATGCCATAACCATAATGGCAAAGCAAAAACAGAATTTAACATCTTTACAAATGTATTAAAAATAAAAAAAAACTTAAATTATTCCATTGTATAAGTATTCATAACCTTATCTGGGACAGTTGAAATTAAGCTTAGGAGCATTCATTTTGCTTGTAGATGTTACTACATTTTGAGAGAAGTTAACCTGTGGCAAATTCAACTGAATGGGTATGATTTGGAAAGGCACACCCATCTTGGTGAAAGGTCTAAGTGGTGAAAATGCATATCAGTGCAAAAATTAAAACCTGATGTCAAAAACTGCCTGTAGAGTTCAAAACAGGACTGAATCAAGGCCCAATATCTGGGGAAGAGTTCTGAAAAAATTCTGCTGCATTGAAGGTTCACAGAAGCATGTAGTCTCCATTACCCTTAATGGAAGTAGTTTGAGGCAGCAACAAAACGTGAAATTAAATTAAGGGGTATGCATACTTTTGCAAGGCACTGTATGAAACTTGCAGGATACTTGGTTTCTCATGTCATGACCCCTTTAAAATACAGCCTACATGTTTTCAGTTGGTGTTACTACCCTGATAGCACATCGGAGACGTCTTACATCTACATTTACATCTGCAAGACATAATTTTATTTTTTTTTTAAGTGTTTGCTCATCTGCAATACGTCTATAGGACGTCTCCTATCTGACCTATCAGACATCAAATAGACGTCTATTAGATGTCTTTAAGATGTTTATGGTTTAGAATGTATGTAAAACTGACATCTTACAGATGTCTGTCAGATGTTTGTATAGAGCAGATGCTTTACAGATCAAAAGATCTTTAACAGACATCTTGCAGACGTACGTGTGCTATATGGGTACCCACTCAAATAGGTTGTACCCTTGTACTTGACATTGATTTTATGGGTAAATTAAAAATAAACTAAAGCACTTTCATTTGTAGATGACAAAATATTAGGAATATTGTAAGCCAGTGACATTACAGAGGTTTAAACAAACCTATACAGTTTCCATACTGGCCATATATGAATAGGAAAGACAATATCGCCTATTCAAATGGCGTCATTAGTGTTACAATAATAGCCTAATAAAGAAGACTCTATGAGTAATTTCAAAAGACCTAATATTTCACACTCAAAGAACAAATGGATTTATGTTTCATTCTTACAGCCAAAAAATGAATCTGAAGACTTCCATTCTTTCTCCGCGCGCTCTATTCATTTCGTCAGTGAATACAAACATTCCCACGTGATGATGGAATGACTCCCTCCCCTCTCGCTCACAATCTGTCCGCGGCACAGAGAGAGAAAGTAGACCAAAGGCGCAGAGAAACTTTACCGACTCTCTCACACGGCGGAGCACAGAGAAGACCGACACTTTCGCCTTTTGTCGCAGAAATGAGACAACTTTTAATTCCCCTGCTTTGGCAATTACGCACACTTGTGGATTTAGGCTACTTTATGGAGATGCACTTTGTTTGATCTTGAGGTGTTTGTTTTCACTACGTTTGCCGGGATTTTAAGTTTCTTGGTTGGTAAACTTGGAAACATGCCGGAGAAAATAAGTATTTCGGATTTCGTTTCCTTGGCGAAAGAGGACCTATCGTCCCCGGGAAGCTCTGGATTTCAGTCTAAAATGAGCGACTGTCGGTGTACCGTGGCCGCGCTCGAAGAGGTAAGGGCGAGTGCAAGCGCGTTGTTTACCTGTGCGCAGGTGGAAAACACTTGAGTGAATCCCTGTCCTTCAATCTCTGTGAAATTCTCTGCAACAAGAACCATTTAACTTGCACTCATGTCAAAATTTTTAATATGAGAAAAAAAAACTGTTATTCTGAATTAAGCCTGACTTGTGGTTGCAGAGTTTATCAGTCTGTTTTATTTTTATGTTTTTATTTTTTATTTGTAGCATAATAAAATGGTCCATCCTTTTAATTTTTAAATTGGTAAAAGTTATCTTAAGATCTTAAGATAAACTGGGAAAAGTTTTAAACTTGCTAAGATTAGTCCATAGATTGTAAACTACACTTGTCGTTACGCTTCTAGGAGGACACCTGTGTGAACAACAGAACTGACCTTTTGCCATTTAGTTGCTAGTGAATCTTTTTATAAACACTAGTGGTTTGAATGCCCTATTGCACACTTTATGGGCTCTTTTGTGGTTAGGAGCCAGAGGATGGCACAGGAGACACAACAAGGAAGAGACAGAGACCGTTTTCAAGTGGGCAAGTAAACTTGCTCTGGGCGCTTGTATGCCGCTGTTGTCTTTAGTCTTGAATAGCAAGACTGGAATGACAGAGGCACAAACATAGAATCACCCACAGTTCTTCACAGCTGCATCATTTCACTGAGTAATAGTGTCAATATAGTTAATTACAGAGAAGCAGAACTGATAAGCCTAATGTAGCCGCCAACTCATCTATAGATATTTGTGTGGAAATTAATGGAGAATAGAGAAACTCTGCCAGCAAGTGATAGTGCTGGGCATGTCGGGACAGTGGAAGCCTTTTATTTTTACCGCCTATTTCATGGGAAATGGTTTATGGGTTTTTCAGGAAATTTAGTTTTCTATAGAAGTAGTTCTTAACCAGAGAGCTGGGGTCCACAAGGGGGCCTCAACAAACTTCCAAAGAGGCCACAGGATGACACAAGAGTGTTTAAGAGTTTGCTTTGTGCTATGTGTTCTGAAATGCTTGCAGGAATGGATTTAATACATCAGGCACTATTGATTATCAATATCAATCTTTTATGTCAAATTAAAAAAATATATATTTTATAAGCTTTTTACAATTTCTAATTAAAACTACAGAAGAACAAATATTAAAACAGAGATATTAAGTGAATTAAATAACAGAAAAAGATACTTTAAAAATGATTGATTTGATTATGAATGGGAAATTGAATCATTGACTTACTAGATTTGTTTAAAACACACAATCATTCATAAACTAAACAACGCTGAGTTGGAATGTAGATGCAGTGGCTCAGTTGTGACTTGTTTCAAACTTTCTGACGACAAAATAGAGCAAAATCAGGCAATAGTGTTATAGTCAGATAGTCACTGTTGTTTTAAATCAATATCTCATTCACAAACTTCATTAAAAATTGTTAAAAGCTGTCACTCATCTTAGTTCATAGAGATCTCACCAAGTTCCATTATAATCAAGGAAGTTCTCTACGCTGCACAAGAGGGCTGTGCGACATTGACGAAAAATATGATACAAATGCGATACAAACAAATTCCTTGTGTTTGCACACACTTGGCGAATAAAGCTCATTCTGATTCTGATTTGAATATAACTGGTATACATGTTTCACTTTTTGTGGGAAGAAAGCACCCCTACAACAACTTCTGAAAGTGAATGTAGTTTTACTCCAGCATTACATAAAAATGTGATTTTTAAGATTAATAATCATTTTAATGTCAGTTTAGGAACTGAATAAGAAAAAGGGAAACATAAAACACTGCGTAGTCTTCACGCTACGAATTCAATATGCACTTGCACTGATTCTTATTTAAGCTACAAAAGGTATTTAGGCAAGAGCAATGATTGAATTTCTCTTGTCTTTTGTTTATGGCCCCAAATATTGCAAACTGTAGCGATATGCATATTGCAATATGTACATTTGCGATATTCCGATAATTTTAATATATTGTACGAACCTACTGCACAATGATTCTCTTATTTACTCTCTCTAGACTTTGTTTATGAAAGGATTCGTGAGATATGTCTGTGATACATTACTCAACATTGCAAAACGTAGAAACCTCCTAAATATTTCATAGTCGCACACAGTAGGTTTCAGTCGCACTGTAGAGTCCTGATGATCACGGTTTGCTTTCATTGTGTGGGGGAAAAAGCCGGTTGGGACTTCCTGTTAGATGACTCCCATTGTGTTTTACACAATAAAGAAATTCAAATGTATTTGGAATGACATGAGGATGAGTAAACTATGTTAGTTGGGAGGCAACTGAAGAAAATTTGGGTTGAACAATGCCTTTAAGCAGCACTTAAGCAACACGAGGAGTTATGAAATTAATAGTTGGGGGTTTGAGGAAATATTCTTTAGAATTAAAGCAGAAAGAGATGGAAGTGATATTAGTTTCCTTGAATGAGTCAGAAATGTTTGTGTGATAGTATTTTTTTCAGGATTATAAATTCTGTGCTTAGTTCTTGATGTTACGGATATGCCGTGCCTGTTGAGATTTCTTGTGTAAATATATCAAGCTCCTTTCAGAGCTTCAAAGTGGAGGTTTAAGTGTGTTTGATGCCCAGGGGCAGCGTGCATGTGTAACAGAGTGTGTTTTCATGAAGGTCAGCGTTTGAAGGCTTGTTTGGGTTTGAGAGGCAAAGTTTGTTTTATGTTTCCAGTTGCTGAGACTCTGGCTAATGGCTGGCAGCATGTTGAATGCTCTGTAGGAAAAGGAGGCTATGGAACAGAGGAATTTGCAGTGCAAACTTTTAACTTTTGGTAATTATTGAATAAAAAATGTGTGTGCTTGTTTGGCCTCAAACAACGCATGTAACACTTCCCATCAGATGTAAGCACACACCCACTGCAGTCTTATCACAAGTCAGCAGATTTGATGTGACTAATACATTTATTTCTGTCTGTCCTTACTACCTCTGTACGTAATATAGATGACTTCCCCAGCCGCTAACAAGATCACATATCCCAGTGTCGTCAGTTCACTGAGGCTATAGTGACAGTGTTTGAGAGGTTTGGCTATTGTGTGTAGGGGACAGTGAACTTTACAAACTACCCATATTGGTAGCTAGTATGCTGAAGTTAAGTAAGCATTATCTTTTTATACATAACAATCAGATGATCTCATTTATTTTTATTTAGCAGTATTTATTAGGCACAAAACAATAAGGATCATGATTAGAGTCACAGCATTTAACTCAAACACAAATATATAAATACAGTTGAAGTCAAAAGTTTACATACACCTTGCAGAATCGGCAAAATGTTAATTATTTTACCTAAATAAGAAGGATCTTTCAAAATGCATGTTAATTTAATTTAGTACTGACCTGAATAAGATATTTCAAATAAAAGACGGTCACATATAGTCCACAAGAAAATATAATAGTTACATTTACAAAAACGTTCAAACGATCACTGATGCTCCAGAAGGAAAAACCATGCATTAAGAGCCAGGAGGTGAAAACTTTTTGAATTTGAAGATGGTAAATTTAACTAATTTTGTCTTCTTAGGAACATGCAAGTATCTTCTGTGGCTTTTGAAGGGAAGTGCTAAATGAAAAAAATATGATATTTAGGCAAAATAAGAAAAATGCACACAACTTCGTTCTGTTCAAAAGTTTACACCCCCAGCTCATAATGCATAGTTTTTCATTCTGAAGCATCAGTGAGCATTTGAACCTTCTGTAATAGTTGCATGAGTCTCTCAGTTGTCCTCAGTGTGAAAAAATCATACAGTCATTGTTGGAAAGGGTTCAAATACACAAAAATGCTGAAAAACCAAAAAATTTGTGGGACCTAAAGGATTTTTCTGAAGAACAGCAGGCAGTTTAACTGTTCAGGACAAACAAGGGACTCATAAACAACTATCACTAAACAAAAAAACACAGCTGTGGATCATTCAGGTAACAACACAGTATTAAGAATCAAGCATATGTAAACTTTTGAACGGGGTCATTTTTATAAATCCAACTATTTTTTTTCTCTTGTGGACAATATGTAAATGTCTTTTATGTGTAATATTCAGGTCAGTACTAACATGCATTTTCTATGATCGCTCTTATTTTGCTAAAAGAATTAACATTTTGCAGATTCTGCAAGGTGTATGTAAACTTTTGACTTTAACTGTATATATATGGGCCATTCTACAGAATTTGTGCAAACTGCTGTCCCACAACCAAAAAAATCTAAAGTATTCGAATCTTAGATGTTTACTAAGATCCTTCTATTATCTATTGAAACGCACAAAATTATTTTAAATATTAGAAAAGTTAATTTCTTTAAAATAATCACCAAGGATCATCTGAACATCTTTTTTCTCCAATTAAGCAGACATTTTTGGGAGTTATTCCATAACATTTAGTTTTTATATGTGTAAAACTGTACTAGCTAACCATGCATCTTTGAGCTAGGCTAGGTTCAAAAGTATCTAAAATTGTCACTACCAAAACATTTAGTGGTGTTTTTTGGGGTGTTATCCCATAAAATTGTCACTACCGAAACACTCACGACTGAAACATACCGTCATTGTTTTGGTAGTGACAAAAAGGAACACATAATCCTCATATTTGGGGGGAAATTTTTTTGTTGTACGGTTATCCATTTTTTTTTTGGTGTTTTAGTAGTGTTTTAGTTTGCAAATAAAAATTCTGTAATGTGATGTGGTTGCTACCAAAGCATTACTGTCACTACCGAAAATGTGTAGTCACTACCGAAACATGGAATGTTTTGGCAAAAATAAAATATACTAAATTATCAACTGAGATGTTATGATATTTTTTGGTTCAATGTATATTCAAACTAATGAGTCCTAAAGTTTGTAATCGTATAATCAACTTTTTGCCTTTTACAAAGAAAAAATTGAATTCAAAATACAATAAATCTCATAAATAAATATTGTTAAAAATGTTATTGATTCACCTCTGGAAAAAAATAATAATAATAAAAAAAAAAAAAAAAAATATATATATATATATATATATATATATAATATACAATGTAGATTATAGGTCAATATAACAATCTAATTAAATTATTATTACTGTGTTCAGATGACATATATAATTTCTAAAAGTACAATATAAGAATTAACTGCACAATTACTAGCATGTGTACCTGGGATATTATGCCTCTACTTTACGTTGGACATCCATCATGTGTGGTTAAAATCCCCCTAAACCCCTTTTGAGGTCTTAGATATAATGACAATGAATTTGTTTGAGAGAACTTTTATCGCGAGACGACCACAAACGCACTCAATAGGGCACTTTCAAGCGTGTTGATTATGCACATGAAATCTTTTTGGCTGGCACTAGGTGTTTATACGTGGAAAGTGTCCTTTGATAAAGTGGTTTGTCCTCCATCTGTTTCAACATTGGTAAAAGAACGCTTGATAAAAGATTTGGCAAAAATCCTAAGGTCAAATCCTAAGGTTTTTCCTCATACCAGGAAAAAAAATTGTAAAATGAAACTAATTTCCTAGTAACTAGGAAAAACAACACAAGGAAGTAAAAGCATATAGTAGGACATATGTTTGTTGGGAAGAACCTGCATGCCCAGACATCTCTGGGTGTGTTTTCTTTCTTTTTTTTTTTTTTTTTTTTTACAAGTAAATTGAGGAAATATTCTGATAGTGTTGTAAACATGAGTCATGTGTGTGCCACCAGTCTGTCTGTGTGTGTGTGTGTGTAAAAACATTAACCTGTCTGGTGGATAGCATGTGAGATTCTGAGTTATACATTACTGATCCCACAAGTCCATGTGTCTGGGATGTTTCCCAAAAAGCTACAGACAGAAACAAACCAGAACAGAACCAAAGAAAGTTGATCTAGGCACTGATTTATTAAACATTGATCAGACTAAACAATCTCTGGCAGACAGCAACAGATGTACATAAGTGTGTTGTAAGGTCACACACTCAAGGTATATAAAACCCTATATTCACATTCAGGTTTACACTCTGAACAGAGACTGAACAAAAAGTAAAACAAAATGATGAGATCTGATCCTAATAAACCAAAACATGATATAAACCACTGATAGGTTTGATTCCCACGGAGGTGTATCTCTCTTTGTCAACTGCACTAATTCTTTTCTGCAAATAGTGTCTGTTCTGAGTCACTGAAAGTTGTTGTCTTTCGTAAGGCTTGATTCACTTGTGTTTCACAGCTTACCTGTTCTGACATCATCATGGCGACCTGACGTTATAGAAAGGATGCTTGACAACTGTTCGGCTGATGTTTGTTCAGTGAAAACAGTCAAGTGTTGCCCCGCAACCAGTTAAACTTGTTTGTTTCAATGATTACATGAATTTGAAGAGCATAGTAGATGTTGATGCTAGTAATGAATTTCAGTTCTAATGTTTTTCTCATTTTTCTATTTTGTCTTCCTCTAGTCTCTAGAGCAAGACCAGATGTCCCTACAGAGGATGAAGAAAATTGTAAAAGCCATCCACAACTCTGGACTGAGTGAGTGCAGTCTTATTTTGTGGATCTTTGTGTTCCTCTTGTTTGTTGAATTGTTTCATCTAGTACAGTGGTTCTCAACCTGTTTAACTCAAAGGCTGTTCATTTTCCAAAGCAATATATGAAGGCCCAACATTCCTAGTTTCTATAAATTAAATTGCAGACCTTTTAGTGCTGAATGTTCTCCAGGGATCCCAACCTGTTTGAATGATTATTAGGATAATGATTTTTAAAGGGTTAATTCCAGAATAAAAATGTACAGATAATTTACTCACTCCCTTATCATCCAAGATGTTCATGTCTTTCTTTCTTCAGTCATAAAAAAAATATTTTTTTGAGGAAAATATTTCAGGAATTATGTCCATATAGTGGACTTAAACGGTGCCTGTGAGTTTGAACTTCCAAAATGCAGTTTAAATGTAGCTTCAAAGGGCTCTAAACAAGCGGTTCTCAATTCCAGTCCTTTTTCCTCCATCTATTTTTTCCTCCAACTTAAATCGTCCAAAATAAGACGATTTTGAAGTTGGAGGAAATATTAGATTGGAGTTTTTCGACATACCCTAAATGTCTTGAACCAGAGCGCACAGAGTACACATGCGCATTTGAGGTTAAAAAGTGTATAAATATTAATTTATTTAAGAAAATTACTGATTGGTTCACTAGAAAAGACCCTTATTCCTCGGATGGGATCATTTAGAGCCCTTTGAAGCTGCATTTAGACTGCATTTTGGAAGTACAAACTCGCGAGCACAATTAAAGTCCACTATACGGAGAAAAATCCTGAAATGTTTTTCAAAAAACTATTTCTTTAGGACTAAAGAAAGAAAGACATCTTGGATGACAAGGGGGTAAGTAAATTATCTGTAAATTTTCGTTCTGGAAGTGAACTAATCCTTTAAGAATATTTTTGAACAGTTTCTACCCAATGAAAAATGTTAGAGCTTGGCAAAAATACAAGGTGTATATTTAGTGTTAAAGGGGTCATGAACTGAGAAATCAAAATTCCCTTGATCTTTTGACATATACAAGATCATTGAACTATAAAAACATTGTAAGTTTCAGAACTCAAAACTTTCCGTTAGTCTAAAAATAGCTTATATTGAATCCAGTCTGCTAAAACGACAGGTTGTGGAATGTGCAACTTTATGATATAATAGTGTGGCTAAACACCACCTCTGCAGAAGATCAACGTCTGCTTCTACATCACTACCTGTTTATCCCCACCCACCAAATCATGGGAGTAGTGTAGAAATGAGAGAGGTGCAGAAACCAAACAATAAAGATGGCTTCCTTCAGATCCCAACATTAGGAAAGAGTGGGTGAACTTTATTTTTAATGAAGTTCCAGACTGTGTCAGTAAGAACTTGGTCCTTTGTTCACTTAATTTTACTGCATATTTGTTTACAAAAAAGCACAATTCAATGCAGATCTAAAAGACGATGATGTGCCAACTATGCTAAATACGACAGTAAAGTTGCACCACATAAGTGTGAGCAACTTTTTTTATTATGTGGTCAGTATTGCTTTGTCTGTTATTACCAACCTGATCTCATGATGAAAACGTACCTGTGAGAACATTTTTGCAAGATGCAAAATATGTTCCGCCATGTACGTATCATGATATATTCAATGTGAAATGTCCGCTGAGTGGAATTAAGAGAGTGTTCATTTTTTTCCCCTGGAACAAACGAGCGCACATATGGTTTGTTTTATGTGAGGTTGGTTTTGTATGTGTCACTGAAGTTCTGACTTGAAATCTCCATTGAGTGGCACTATAACTCTGTGATGTTTTAAAATAACGTACCATCTGCACTACACCTAAACCTACCCGAGAGTATGAACAAAAGCGAATATTATGTAAAAACGCAATTGCAAGCATGTTGTTTAGGCTTGTTTTTCAAACTCTCATCTTTTATCTCTTTCATCTTGAGTCATGTTTTTTCAAGGATTCGTACCCAAGGATTCCGCATCCTAAGTCCAGTTTCATGCTGGCCGAGCTACTGAGCAAGCTTGTTACGTCTGGAAAGTGAACAATATGGAGCTCTAATCATAACTGTGCATAAAATGATTACAAGTGCTTGCTGTTTTACCACCTCTAGTGTTAATTTCCATTGGAAACTGCAGTGAAATGCACTTATTGGTACGTATTTTGCATCTTGTGAAAAAGTTCCCACAGGTACATTTTTGTCATGAGATCACATAGTTTATTACAGATTGTTTGATATGTACTGAGTATTTATGCGTTTTTAACTTAAAGCACATCAGTGTCCATCTATGAAGGATGTAGGCTGTCAAACATACACAACTATTAGCCTATCATAGTAGTAGATGTTTACTTCCTAAATCTACAATCCACCATGGCAATTCAAACAGAGCGTTCTGATGAGGGTGTTCAAAACAGCACAGAAAATAGCCTTATGTTATCAAAAAGTCTTGATAACATAAGGGGACCTCAGAGAATAAGACAAAATAATAAAAAGGCACTTCATGACCCCTTTAAAAGATTTTACTTACCTGACTTTTTCAGGTCTATAAATCACACTTTTAAAATTCTGATTGTCTGCCCATGGTTGAAAACCACTGGTCTAGTACATAAGCAAAAATATGTATTCTGGGAGTTTAAAGTAATGTGATGTGGGATTTTAGAAATCTTCAGTAAGTCTGGTTCACTTAGTATTCAAACCTCAGACTGTAACAACAGAGTCAACTTGTGATGCTTAATTCAATTACAGTAGTTGTTGAAATAGTAAGATATGTGGGGGAAAAAAAAAGTGTTTCAAAAGCACATTTCCTTAAAGAATTGCGGTGAGGTCATTCTTAATTTCTCTCTTTGTCCCACCAATGTAAGATGACAGAAACTGGGGCCCAGACATCACAACCACTAATTTCTCAAATAAAGAGCCGATCTTGTGTTTTCCTGTTTTTGACACTGAGTCAGAGTGTAGAAAATAACAGCTACTGGAACTTGTTTCACTGTTTTATTTAAGTTCTCCTAAGGTCTCCTGACCTTAAGCTGTGTTAACACACATAGTTTCAGTGCCTTATTCTGTCCACCCTGCACAATCCACGTGGCTGGTGGTTACACCTCTGTAAGCAGTTTGGCTGCGTGTGTTGAAACTTTATTACACTATCAAATTTGTACTTTTTTCACTGCCATCAGCGTCTTTGTCATATTAAAATGTCAGAGGGATATCTGTGTGTTTACATCTGCTGTTCCTCTTTGAAATGAGAAATTGCCCCACAGACCTGGCCAATCCACTATTTATAATTTCATGTTGTGCTTACAAAAGTTCTGACTGGAATGAGCATGATTTCTGGGAAGTGTGTCTCAGATCTCCCTGCTTCTCATTTCTGAGGGCGCATGCCCCATTTCTCAATTCTGTGAGTCAGAGTTCAGTTAAGCGCAACGGAGACCCCACGTTTTATCATCTCCCCCCTCGTCGCCACTCGCTCTCCTCTTTCTTTTAACTGAAATCAGATGTCTCATTCCGGTAACACTACTATTGAGGGGCCTCAATTTCCTGCCCCTGTGTGTTTGTGGTGGAGCTAAACTTGGAGTTTAGGAGTGAGACCAAACTCTAACCTGATAAAATCACCACTCTTTTTGATTCACCCCATTCTTCCCACTGTGGCAGGATATAGTTGTTTGTGTGTGAGAAGTTGCAAATGCTGTTTTGTAGCTCATGTTTATGATTCAGAGCTAATGCATTTATCAGTTCTGTGAAGCATCAAGCAGGTTTATTAGCATTTAGAGCTTTTACTTATTACTCATCCTGGTTAGAAACCAGTGTTTGAGTCCAGAGTTCATAATGATTTTTGGGTCGATATACAAATAAAGTCAAAAATGTACATACACCTTGCAGAATCTGCTAAATGTTAATTATTTCATCATAATAAGAGGGATCATACAAAACTGCATGTTGTTTTTTATTTAGTACTGACCTGAATAAGATATTTTAGTCCACAAAAGAAAATAATAGTTGAATTTATAAAAATGACCTGTTTAAATGTTTACATTCACTTGATTCTTAATACTGTGTTGTTACCTGAAAGATCCACATCTGTTTTTTTGTGATAGTTATTCATAAGTCCTCAAGGTCCAACAAATTCTTTGGTTTTTCAGCATTTTTGTGTATTTGAACACTTTCCAACAATGACTATAATTTTGAGATTCATCTTTTCACACGGAGTACAACTGAAGGACTCGTATACAACTATTACAGAAGGTTCCAGTGCTCACTGATGCTTCAGAAGGAAGAAATGATGCTTTAAGAGCCGGGGGTGAAAACTTTTGAACTTTAGATTTTTGCCTAAATATCATATTTTTTTTCATTTAGTACTGCCCTTCAAAAGCTACAGGGGATACTTACATGTTTCCCAGAAGACAAAATAAGTTAAATTTACCCTGATCTTCAGATTCAAAAAGTGAAGCTTCTGTAATACTGCTGCTTATTATGCCCTGAAATTTATTTTGTTGGTGCTGTGAACATGAATGATGCCCCGGTTTCTCGTTGTTAAAATTTAGAATTTATTTTATTTTACATTTTCATCAAATCAGTTTAGTAGTTTTGAATAGATAATAGATATGTTCTTTATACATTGTTTTTTTTTTTTTTTAGCATTTTAGACTGGCCAAAGCTAATGCACTTATGTAGGGGTGCGACAATAAATTGGTTCCTGGATGAATTCAGAGATTTTCCGAATGCATTCGCGATTTCCTCTCAAATCATAGGAGATTCTGTGCAGGTTATTTAGTGAGCTGTATATTTAGTCTATATATGTGTGTCTGTAATCTAACAGAGACACTGTTTAGCCATTGACCGTGGACTCAATGTTGTTGAAGACATGTACATACAAACACAGATGTGGCAGACGCTTTAAAGTGTTGAACTAGAGGTCAATTTTCTAAAAACTCAGGAACAGGATCTACTTTAAGGTTCACTTGAGCTTCACCTACCATCTCTGGAACAAATCAGGGTCTCAAACATGTCAAGAAATGAATTAACAATACAAATTCAAATTGTGTGTCTGAAAGTGCTCACAGATGCCCTCTGAGAGAATAAAACTGTTTCCAGATCAGGGAAGGTAGGTCCTTAGAGTGCTTGGCGCCTGCGAGTGAAATGCAGTATTGTTTGAGCTGGACTGCCTCACTGGAAAAACATTGTTGATTGAAGTCCACAGAAGAGGAAGTGTCAGCTAGATGTTCGATTAAATGACTCCAGAAAAGAAATTCCCTTATTTTTGTCATGTTTCTGGAAGTGATGGCAAATTCATTTAGTTGTTTCTCTTTTGTTGAAAAACAGAACTTAAGAAGTGAGTCTAGACTGAAATCCTGACATATATATTTTGATGTCTTTTTGACACTACAAAGGAAGTAATTCAGTTAAAATGGGATCACGATGCAGTGCACGTCATGTACTCAAGTAAGGATGTGTTCCTTGATCAACAAACTTGTTTTTTTCCTGGAACAGTTTCTTGATCAACCAATCAAAGCCTAACCCAACCCCTAGAATGAAAGGACAATGATCACTTGATAGGAATGTTGTTTATGCATTGTAGGAGGATTTCAGTCCAGGAAAGTGTGTACATCGTGATTATGCTAATTACTTAGACGTTCCCTAGGTTTTGCACAGCATGTACTCCCACAAATACTGGTGATCATCATAAGTGAGGATGGTTTGGCTTTGCATTGACTCTTATCTTAGTGTACCTGATTATTTTGTAGCTGTGTTGCTGAGAGCTCTTTGATCTGTAGTGCAGCCTGAGCCTGTGGTGTTTTTAGTCTTCTTGCCAAGAGCTCACTGTGCTTCAGCTGGTATCATTTTCACTGTATCTCAAAATGCTGTTTTTCCTCTATTCATTTGATCATGCGGTGAGGTTTGCAAGGTCACACGGTTTCAGAAAATGGCTAAAGGTTAACACGTTAAAAAAAATTACAGCTGTACCATAAAAAATAGTGTTTTAAAGGTGACATATCATGAAAATCTGATTTTTTTCCATGTTTAAGTGCTATAATCGGGTCTATAATGCATCTACCAACCCAAAAAATGTAAACAAAAGCTACCCAGTAACTTTGTTTTGGTAGCTTTTCTCTGCAATCATGTGGAAAATGAGCTCAGGTTGTGCTCCCTCGTGACGTAGAAAAGGGATCTTATTATGACATTTTCTACCCACAGCGCAGTCAAGCAACAATGGTGCACCAGTTCTAACGCCATGGTCTTTGGTCATGTCTTTGGCTGCACAGCAGAGCGCAGAACACTATTTAGAGCCCCAGCCTCAGAGGAGACAAGAGAGCAGTGGATTTATTGACTTATTTACTGTATATTACACTGCTGCCACACAGATCTAATATAAACAAGGGATTTCTTTCCCAGCTGTTTACCTTCACAGACATAACTGACTGTTTTTGTAACTCATTGTTTTTAACATATAACTTGTGTGTATTTGACAGTTTAAGCGCAATAAGACATGAAAGAGAACTTGTACTCTCATGCCGCTTTCTGTGTGCGTGCTCCAGATGTGTGTGCTCAGAAAAACATATCAAAAGTTTAAACTGATACAGCTTTAAGATGCATGATATCAGTGCGATAGACATGATAATCAAAATCAAACAGATTTCTGCGCTAAAGGCACAGTCCTATTCTGGAAAAGGGGGTGGGGAGCAGCAGCTCATTTGCATTTAAAAGACAAAACCGTGTGTTTCTGCTTCCACTCAAAATAGGCATTTTCAGAATGGTATAGTAATAGTAAATGATACAGTAAATTATCTGACACATTATAAGGACACCATATTGTAAAAAGGGACATAATTAGTCTCTTTTCAAGAAATCAAAATCTATCCATCAATGTTCTTAATACTTTTTCAAGAGTTTGGTGTAAAAAAAAGTTTTTTAAGTAAATGTATATTCAGCAAGGATGCATTCAATTGATGAAGTAGTAAAGACATTTAAATCAAGTAGTAAAGACATTTATAATATAAGAAAAGATTTATATTTCAAATAAATCCTTTTGAATCCTGAAAAAAATCAGTTTACAGTTTCTACAAAAATATGAAGCTGTTTTCAACACTGTTAATAATAAGAAATGTTTCTGGAGCACCAAATCAGCATGTTGGAATGATTTTGAAAGATCATGTGTCACCACAGAGTATTCGCTGATGAACATTCAGCTTTGCAATTACAGGAATAATGCCCTACAAAACTACATTTCAACATGTATTAAAATATATTAAAATAGTTATTTTAAAAGCTAATAATGCTTCTCAACCGTGATGGGGAATGTTAATTTTTCAAAGTAATGCATTACAATATTGCGTTACTCCCTAACAAAGTAACTAAAAAAAATTTTTTTAAATGTGGGCAGGGCTTGCTTGTTTTTTTTTTTTTTTTATATATATATAAAATGTTCTATTTTTAGCAAATGTAAAAGTCCTTTTCACACCAAAAAGTATGAATAGGCTGAAGAAACAGTAAATTCATGTCTGTACAGTAGAACGCAGGAGAAGAAGGTTCAACACACTTCAGCAATAAAAAAAAAACTAAAATAATGAAGCACAAATGTTAGTTTATCTAAAGTCATTCTTGATTATTAGTATGGTTGAACTGGATCATCAATCTGGATCAGCAGCAAAGACATTGGTTGTTAAAATGAGATTAAAAACATAAAGGATATTTGTGTTATTTAACATTTAATTATTGCAGGTTTGCGTCATTTTCTGAGTTTGCATTTCACAAATAATTCATATTGATGAAAACTGAATTAATGCATGTTCACATTTAGTCTAGATCTACAGTAACATGTTTACACAGCATACACAATGCCTCTGTACTTCTGATTTCTCTCAACATGGGGACAGGAGACTTGGGGAAAAACAGTAACTGACATTACATATTTCAAAAAGTAATTTAGATATTTTCTTGTAAATTAAAAAGTAATGCGTTACTTTACTAGTTACTTGAAAAAAGTAATCTGATTACGTAATCTGATAACTCACGTTACTTGTAATGCATTATTCCCAACACTGCTTCACAATATTACTATTTTTGATGAAGCCACTGCACCCTTGGTGAGCATAAGAGATTAAAAAAAATATATAAGTATGTAAATATAATATATAAGTATATATATTGAAGTCTTACCAACCTCAAACCTTCGAACGGTAGTGTGCGCACTTCATTAATGGTCAAGAGCAAATGCAGTACATAATTTCAGACTGAACTATGGAGGCTTTTCTTAGTCCAGTCAATTCCTACATTTGTTTTTCATTGAATATCTTGTTTCTCATGGAAATGTGTCACATTACGGACAAAACGTGGACTGAAAATGAAGTTGTGTATTGATTTCTAATGTCTCCTGTTATTTGCAGAAAGGTCATTGCAGAAAGGTCACAGGATTGTTTTGATTTTGATTGTGTTGTTGTGTTCCCAGATCATGTGGAGAATAAGGAACAGTACACAGAGGTTCTGGAGAATCTGGGGAACAGTCACCTGACGCAGGATAATAACGAGATCTCCACAGGCTTCCTAAACCTGGCTGTGTTCACGCGAGAGATCGCTGCACTCTTCAAAAACCTGGTGAGCAGGACACCATCTTGAGCTGAAATTACAAATACTGAACACAATATAATAGACATAATGCTGATTTTTTTTTATCCTAATTAAGGCAGCAGAGAAAACAGTGCCTTGTGAAAGTGTTCATACCCCTTAATTTTTTCACATTTTGTTATGTTGTTGCCTTATGTTAAACTGCTTTAAATAAAAAAAATTCCACATTAATCTACACTCCATATATTCCATATACACCCTTATGCCAATGCAAAAACTGAATCGTCACAACTTCATAAATGTATAAAAATAAATGAAATAAGTACATTGCATAAATATACCCTTAACTCAGTACTTAGCTGAAGCACCTTTACAGCCTCAAGTCTTTTTGGGTATGATGCAACAAGATTTGCACAGTAACATATGGCCATTCTTCGCTTTACCTCTTGACCTCTTCACCTTTGTCAGCTTGGATGGGGTAACATAAGACAGCAACATAACAAAACATGAAAAAAGGAAGGGGTATGAATACTTTCGCATATCACTGTATATTGTAGTCAAGTTAGTTCCTCAGGTCAGTCCAAAATCTACCAACAGCTTTTCTGTTTTCAAATATTTTAGTCAGTAGTGGGAATAAGAATTTTTGTTCATATTTGACTTCATATTTGCTATCATTAAATTATATAGCAGTATTGGTATAAAGTTCAGTGAGGCGTAAATGTTCAGTGAGGCGTAAATGTTAATTACCTGTATAATTTAGGGCAAACATGAATATTTTCCACATTTGAGAGGAAACTATTCAAGTATTGGCCGACTTACCAGTATTATTATCCAAAAAGCACCTTTGGGTGTGTGCCTGTGTGGCTTGTCTTCTGGATATATTTCTGAATAAGAAACAGCAGACGTCCAGCTGTACAAAGTACACAGGGGATTGGGAGAGGTAGTTTGTGTGTGTGTGTGTGTCAGCAGGGGTTCAACAGCTGCAGGCGAGGGCCCCTCAAACCACAGCGTCCGGAACACTCCCACTGATAGTTTCCATGGTGATGGTAATTTATACCAGACCTGAGAGCATGAGTGGATAGCGTCTAACCACTGAGTTGTCAATCAAACGATCACCAGGGACAGAACCTTCAGCTTAAAAAATACAACAGAAACTCTGCTAAGAAAATAAACCCCGTTTGATTTAGCACCCTTGTGTGGGGGCTAAACTTTCCCTCAGAGTCAAGCCCATTTTTCATATTCATGAAGACTTATATTTATAACATTCATTTTGCAAGGTTATAAATCCATATCCAGCACCATTATGAGATGTCTCACATGATTGCTTTTAATTTACACTTGTGTGTAGCACAATATGTATTTTAATGTTTGGTGTGGAAGTGTTAACTTGGGCTTGAGTGTCTTTTTTTAGTGCTCAAGCAAGGTGTTTTTATCAGTCAGTACTATACACATCACAGACATACAGAATTACTGAAATAAACACCATAATCATAATAAAAAAACAATTAACAATGCTGTCAGTAGATTTAAAGCTGACATAAGGGAAAACTATAATGTCCAGAAAGCCTGCCTTTGTTTGAAATGAATCGGTCTGATTCTACTTTCGTCCTGGAGTGGGTTTTTCCTCACACATTCTTTCCTAAGGAAGATTTATACTTGCTCAGCACTTTTATGCACTTGGCCGAGGAGAAATCCCAAACAGAGTTTTACTTTTTGGATTTTTAAAATGCAGATTTATGGTTTGCAACCATTTGTACATCCAGACTAGACTTTATAGGAAAGGCTATGCCTTGCCAGGTAAAAATATGAGCACTCCGTTTAAAAAGTGAGTTAGAGTTTACATTAACATTAGCATTATGTTCTGGCTGTCTGGCTTTTTGGTTTCTGTCTGTTACATTATTTCTACATACTTGTTTGTTCTCAGGTGTGTGTGTGTGCCTGAATTAATGTGTTCTTTCTGATGGTTCTTTAGGTGCAAAACCTGAACAACATCATTTCTTTCCCTCTGGAGAATTTGCTAAAGACTGAGCTGAGAGACAGCAGGCTGGTGAGTGAAACAGACATCTGTGTCATCATACTGGACTTAAACGTCACCTTAAACACCATTGAATTTATAATTGAAATCAATTAAAGAGCTGATATAAAGGTCAGAAATTTCATCCTTTTGCAACACTTTGTCAACAGTGCGTCACATTGTTTTGAAACAGTCTTTGTCATGTAGCTTGTTTGGGGTTATTGTGCTTTCTAATGTCAGAAATGCAATAGCTGCACCACACCTTTCTTTGTGAGTTTAACCAGAATGATGAGTGGAGACATACTGCAGGGCTCTGAGATCAGGTTTTGATACACACCCTGATGTTATTACTTGCACAATATTAATTATCCACAATGAGGTGGACTTTTTAATTGCGTTTGTGTCACGGAATGTAGTTTTTTAGGTGACAGTGTACTTGTTTAGACTTCAAATATTTGACCCTGGACCACAAAACCAGTCATAAGTGTACATTTTTTGAAATTGGGATTTATACATTATCTGAAAGCTGAATAAATAAGCTTTCCGTTAATGTATGGTTTGTTAGGATAGGATACAATATTTGGCCGAGATACAACTATTTAAAAATAATAAAAAAATATTGAGAAAATCACCTTTAAAGTTGTCCAAATTAAGTTCTTGGCAATGCATATTACTTATCAAAAATTAAGTTTTGATATATTTATGGTAGGAAATTTACAAAATATCTTAATGGAACATGATCTTTACTTAATATCCTAATGATTTTTGGCATAAAAGAAAAATCAATAATTTTGTCCCCTACAATGTATTTTTGGCTATTGCTACAAATATACCCCAGCGACTTAAGACTGGTTTTGTGGTCCAGGGTAAAGATAACATCTGTTTGAAAATTTTCTTCAATATTCTTTTAATCTTTTTTCTTTTCAGGAGCTGAAAAAACAGATGGAGAAAAGCTGGAAGGATTATGATGCTAAAATGTGAGTTTCAGAGTCCAATTATTCTGCTACACAGCTTCCAGTAACATTTAATACAAGACCACTGCTTGGCTTGTCTAAAAGACAAGTCCACCTGCTGAACTAGTGTTTTATGATGTTGTTCTTCATTCATTTTCACATTGACTTTTCAGAGGTAAGCTGGAGAAGGAAAGGAGGGAGAAACAGAAACAGCATGGGATGATCCGGTTGGAATCAACAGACTCAGTGGAGGACATGGAAAGAGAACGAAGGAACTTCCAGCTGCAGATGTGTGAGGTATAAGAGGCCATTCAAGGGTGGCCGGTTAACGGTCTATGAAACGTGTGCAAAATTAACCTGACCAAGACCACATTGTGTGAGTGTCTCAGGGAGAATAAGTGCAGTTAGTGCAGCTGCATGTGTGTGTGTCTTAGCAACTCATTCCTGGGTTACCTCAGATTGTTAACCTCTCTGTGGTGTTAAACATGTAAGTGTGTGGAGGCGTGTGAAGTCACCTAAAACCAAAAAGCTTTGTGGTGTTTTTGAGAGAGTGACTCTTGTTTGAGGCCACATTGTGTTCATGTGTGGTTATTGATGACCTCACTCCACATGTCTATGGCGATATGTCTAAGTTCCACATACTGTGTGCGTGGCAGTTAGCAGGACTAGGGAAATTTGGGCTATGCTGCTTGAACCCAGCTGTGGTAATAGAAAGAATAAGGAAAGAAGGAGTGAAGTGGAGGAATAATGAAAGAAAGGGGGATTTTCAGTGTCCTACAGCGCTCCCTTTCCTAGCCACAGAGCTCCAGATGTCTCCACTTTGCTCTCTTTTTATAGTGGAGACATGCGTTATTTCTTCCAAACCTGACCAACCATGTGACCATCATTAACTTTGGAAAGTTCCCTTATACATATATGCAGTAAATTTTCATTTATTTGAACAGATTGCTAAGATACAGAATGTTGAGAAGCTTAAGCAGCATTTGGTCATTATTATGCCATTTCAGATATTGCCTTTCATGCAGTGTGTAATGTAGCTGTATGTGAATGAAAGCAATCTATCGTCTCCCAAAAGAAAGAACTGACTCTAAATAGCATTAACGAGTTGCTAGTAATTTGAAATCCACATTTACATAATGACTGCTTTTTTAATTTCTCTAATTTCTGGGAGTTCAATGTGCTCTTAAAGGATGGCTCAGTACCAGTGTTCAAATTCTGTCATAGCTCTTGGGGGGTCCCCCTAACTAGACCCCATCCCCCCATTATTAAAAAAAAAATTAAAATAAATAAAACCTTGTATAAATATAATTCATATTTTTTCTTGTCCTTGTTATCATTGAGAAACCGTAATTCTAAGATAAAAGCTAAATTTACAATGATCAGTGAATTAGGTGTACCAAACAATCATTAAGCAAAGAAAAATCTAGCTCTAAAATCTAAATCTAGCTATCTATATTAAGTTTAAAGTGATTTTTACTATTTGTGGGCTTTTTTATCTTTAGAAAGAGATTCTTTTTTTTCTGAAAGTGTGCATTATCTTTTGCATAAAGTTCTTATGTTTAATCAATAAAGTCACTTAGAATAATAAGACATTTTAGGCTGTTACCACAGAAGTAAAATCATTATCAAAAGAATTCATCTTTTCAATGCAGTGGAAACACAGACGCTGCATCTGAATTTTCTATTAGATGTATTAACCCACTGTTTAATGCAGAACATGAATGCATTTAACCTGCAGGTACAAATGTATAAATAATGTTGTGATATTTTAATCCTAAAACATTGAATGTTGATATTTGAAATTATTTTAAAAAACGAAAAGGTACTTTAAATGTGAAATTAAAACAACCTGTAAGTATGATAAATAATAGGTGTTTATATTTTCCATAGAGCGTTCAAAATATGGAACTGTGGCAGTTTGCCTATCGTTTCTTAAATGCGCTGTATGTGGTAGACCAATCACAACAGAACTGGCCATTTGACCAATCAGAGCAGAGTTGGCTCACGAAAAGGAGGGGTTTAGATTTTGAATCTTTGAACTGCTTCAAATTAATCGTTTGAGAATCGCTGGAAAATTAGATGAAATTAAATGCATATTTTGAGAAAACTAAAGCATGGTTTGACCTTGCATGCATGTAAACCTAACAATATTAGGAACCTTAAAAATGGCATAATAGGGCACTTTAATCTCCATAAAGTAATTTACTGGTCAAGTATACTAACTTTTAGAAAACTAGATAATTTAGTTACATTTTTCAATTCATAAAGCTGGAATACACTTGGAGAAACTGCTAAAAAACTGCCTGTTTCAAACATACAGTACATGATTATCTGTAAAATCCGACAGGCTAAAGTCTGCAGACTAGTTTTGGGAACTAGCATTGACTCCTCCAGACTGCAAATCATGGCAGAAAAGTTGTTTAGTGCATTGGATTCATCTACTTTTGCTTTGTGCTGAGTCACAACGTTGGGACACAACAGTGGGATTGACCTTTGACTGTTGATGAATTAACAATTCTCTCTCTCTCTCTCTCTCTCTCTCTCTCTCTCTCTCTCTCTCTCTCTTCTGTTTTTACAGTATTTACTAAAGATTCAGGAGCTGAAAGTTCGTCAAGGTCCAGATCTACTGCAGAGCCTGATCAAGTACTTTCAAGCCCAACTTAAGTACGTTTAAACCAAGTTTTAGATCCTCCTTTTTCAGATGCAGATTTAACCTAAATTGGCTTAGGTTAAAAACTAAACTGGCTTTTCACATTACACTTACATCTGGGTTAAAGTGATAGTTCATCCAAAAATGAACGTTATCTCATGAATTACTCACCCTCAAGCTGTACTAGGTGTGTATGACTTTCTTCTTTCAGATGTAGACAGTTGGAGTTATATAAAAAAAATGTCCTGGTTCTTCCAAGCCTTATAATGCTGGTGAATGGCTGTTGAAGTTCATAAGTCCAATAGAAGTGTAATAAAGTGCATCCATCCAACATAAAAATAAAAAGTACATCCTACATCATACGCTGGAACAGCTAGAGCCATGTGGAGTACTTTTTATAATGGATGAATGCACTTTACTGGACTTCTTAACACCCATTCACTGCCATTATAAAGCTTGGACGAGCCTTTAATATAATGTAGATTGTATTTGTCTGAAAGAATAAAGTCATAAACACCTAGGATGGCTTAAGGGTGAGTAAATCATGGGGTAATTTTCATTTTTGGGTGAACTATCCCTTTAAGACCTCTTATAAGACTGGGTCAGCATATGAATCTCAACTGAATTTGAATAACTTGTACAGTGAAGATTTAATCCTGATAATCAGTCAACTGTCTGTCTCTGGCTTTGTGGGTGTGTTTATAGATGTCATTGACATTTAATTTGGCTTTTGTGTTTTCTCAGTTTTTTCCAGGATGGACTGAAGGCCGCGGAGAACCTGGGTCCATTTGTGGAGAAGCTAGCAGCTTCTGTACATACGGTAATAGAAAATCAGACCATGTGTGCCAACACATGCACACCTTCAATATTTTGAAAGTATCTTGCTTCCCATGTTAGTCATGACTGCGGTGTGATGAAATAAGACTCTTGAAATTCCATTCGAGGGAAATTTTTATCATTGACACTTTATCATTGATTTTACATGTCTAGTCTGGCTGATACAGTTAGATTAAAGGCTCTGTTACATTCCATAAATTTCTTTCTACTGAAAATCATGCAAATCTTTTTTGTTAGCACACACATTAACTCTAGTCAGTAGCCTAACTTGACAGCATTTGAATACATAATAGATGACTTCAGATAGAATTTTGCCGCCTTTCTCCTCTTTTAAAAGTCTGTCCGCATGTATCTTTTGCAGAGAAAGCAATCCCAAAATGCTTCTCAACAAGCTTAATGAAAGAATAAAATACTCAAGATAGTGGATGAGTACTGAAAATATGAATAAAACTGTTTACTGTTATACACACAGTGTTGCAAAAGTCAGTCACTTGTGTGGTTTCATGACGGTTGGATACTCCCTTAGAAACCTGCTTCCTATGTAAGCAGCAGACAGCAAAGAAAACTTAAAAAGTTTTGGACCCAAGCTATTATTTTGATTGCATCCAGATTTGTCTCCCTTCAGTCTCCCTAAAGAATGACCCAAAAGCTGTTTTAAAGCACACATTATATGCAGTATTTATCAGTTATCAGTTTCCCACAATATCGCACAACAATTTATTAAATTTCTTTTTGTATTAAAGTTTGCCCTTTTGTTGAAACTATTAAGGAGAAGGCAGGATAGGGCATGTGGAATTGGTGTTGAGACCACAATGTTTTAGAACAGAACTGGTTTGGGTAATGTTTCTAAAGTGACATTTCTCCTGTTTCAACTTGCCTTCTTTTGATCATAACAAAATTGGCGTTCTGCACATGAAAGGAAGTGAAACTCTGAAAAAATGAAACGACCACAATCCAGCTTTCCAAAAGGAATAATCTCCTTTTACAAATACTATGGAGACCGTTTGAAGTAATTGCTGAAATTTTGGGGGCCAAAGCCATAATTTTATTAGGCTTTGAGAAATGCAGGGTTTCTGGCTGTGTTGGTTTGGTCCTGGGCTTGATGTGTTCAAGTGTCAGACTGTAGTCTCTGTCATTTATAACTAAGACCAGTCATATTGAGTTGCACAAAAACAAGCCCCACATCACTTTACTGTGATTGTTCACAGGTTCGTCATGAGCAGGATGAAGAAGTAAAGCAACTCTCTCAACTGCGTGACTCACTTAGAACACAACTACAGGTTGATGGCAAAGAGGTAATCTTCTAGAATGCACTACTTCTAGCTCAAAATAATACATTTTCTTTACAAATTAAGTCAGATAGACTGAAAAAAGAGCTTGTCTGTACCCATAATTAGTATTAAAGACTATATTTCAGCAAGTTCAGACATGATGATGACGGCAATTATTATAATTTAATCTTGTTCTGTGTGTTCACAGGAGTTTTTAAACAGGAAGAACTCTGGCCATGGGTATAGCATCCACCAGCCTCAAGGGAATAAGAAATATGGTACAGAGAAATCTGGATTTCTTCTTAAAAAGAGCGATGGGTGAGTCAAAAATCTGCTTCCCCAAATTGAGAAGGTCACAAACCCTGCGAAAAAGCAACAGACCAACTGTTTATTTTTATTACCTGGGCTTATTTAAGGTTTTCCAGACATGATGCAGAGTTCTGCTCCTGTTTGCTTTTAGTCACATGGGGTGAGTGTGTTTTCCTCAGGAAACACTCTCCACACTGCTCTCAGTGTATGTAATGATATATATGCCCCTCTTCTAAAACTGGAAGCAGAATAAATGAAGGAATGAGTTATAATATCCAGAGAGTCATGCACACAGATAGTTAGCAGCATAAAGCATCGGTCTGAGCTTTGAGACTTCAGGCTCACAGCTGAGAGCGTGTGTAAGTGTGTATTTGTCGTAGAGTTCCTCTCACACAGATGTTTTCTATTAAATGTTCTTTTGTCTCTTGCTGAACTACAGTCTTACTTGCACTCTCTTAAAACTCTGAGCCCAGCCTAGAGCTCACAGAACACACACATGCTCACATTCATTTAGACCTAGGCTTTGATCAGTGCAATGCTAGAGAGCTGAAGCAATACAATTAGGGTTCGTTTAAATTTCATGATAATTTACTCACCCCCATGTCATCCAAGATTTTCATGTCTTTCTTTCTTCAGCTGAAAACAAATTAAGGTTTTTAAGGAAAACATTCCAGGATTTTTCTCCATATAGTGAACTTCAGTGGGATCAGGTTGAAGGTCCAAATTGCAGTTTCATTTGTGTAGAGCCCTTTGAAGCTGCACTGAAACTGACCTTCAGTTAGGGCTGTGCCGATAAACGATTTCATATCGAATCGCAATAAAATATATGCCGATAACAATGAAAAACTCTATGCATTTTTGTTTAATATGGATTAATATAAGAGCCAATCAGTGTGCAGCCTTTAACATTCACGTCAAAGAGCAAAGTGAATTTCCTTTTTGCAAAGCAAACTTGACACGAGGACGACAGCGTGGAAGCAGCGACAAAAGTGAAACTAAGCTTGAGTTATTATCCAAAAATGATGAAATTTTCGACAAAAAAGGTAGCATGAATTCAGTTATATCGAAGGGGGTTTGGCTGTTTGAAAAGCAACAAGATTAAAACGATCTGTAAAATATGTCGTAAAAATTTTATACGTTAAGTGCACTGGCTAGAAATTGTATAGTTTTATGTTATAGTTTTATTTAGAAAGTCAGAAAAGTCAGACATTGTTGACAGACTGAGACTGGTCTTCAAAAAAACGGTTTTACAAATTGTGATGAATAGAAGTTGGATATATTTATGTTTACATTTTGCACATTTAATCTACATCTTAAAACCAGACACTGCTGACAGTCAATTCTTCCTGAAAAAAAATCAAAGTTTGACAAATTTTGTGCAATTTCTAGTTACATTTTGCACATTTACTTTTAGTTTTTAATTTATTTTAGTAAGTTGTCTTACTTTTTTCAACCCTTTGGCTTCCACTGAAGTCCACTATATGGTAAAAAATCCTGGAATGTTTTCCTCAAAAACCTAAATTTCTTTTTGACTGAAGAAATAAAGACATGAACATTCTGGATGATATGGAGGAAGTCAACTCTCATGATATTTTTATTCTGGAAGTAAAGTAATCCTTTTACAATTGGCTACTTGTTATCTCTGCTTATTAAATCAACTGTATACAATTTGAAGCTAAGGACCCCTGAATATGATTCAGTTTATCTCTGTAAAAATATAATAGTTAGTAAAGGTAAAACATAGGTGACCCTGGACCACAAAACCAGTCATGAGGGTCAGTTGTTTTAAATTGATATGTATACATCATCTGAAAGCTGAATAAATAAGCTTTCCATTGATGTATGGTTTGTTAGAATATTTGGCCGAGATGCAACTATTTGAAAATCTGAGGGTGCAAAAAACTAAATAATGAGAAAATCTTAATGAAGTTCTTAGCAAGGCACATTATTAATGAAAAATGAAGTTTTGATATATTTATGGTAGGAAATGGAACATGGAACATGATCTTTACTTAATATCCTAATGATTTTTGGCATAAAAGAAAAATCGATAATTTTTACCCATATAATGTATTGTTGGCTATTGCTACTTACGACCCTGGTCCAGGGTCATATTTTAATTTTTCTCTGTAATAAACTTTCGGTATGGAGCTATTATGCTAATACAGCTGAATATTGAATGTGGATTGTTTTTCCATGATCTTTTTTTAGGATCAGAAAAGTTTGGCAGAAACGGAAGTGTGGGGTTAAATATGGCTGTCTCACCATTTCACACAGCACGGTGAGATTTCAGAGAGACAAACACACAGCTCAACACCTTCCAGTTACACATGCTTCGTTATATTATATTATATTATATTACAGCAGTTTAAATATTTTTAGATGAGGGGAATATTAACTTTCTCTATATAAAATCCTGTGGCTGAATCACTATGCTGTAATCAGTACTCTTGCTTGTGTGATTATTGTTTAATTAGCACAAACCGTAAACTGACATTAGTGATTACACACAAAGGCTGTTTCATGTTCTTAGTCTCTGGAGTGATTACTTAAGCTTTAGAGGCCTGCAATCAAATTTTCCCATGCTGGAAAAGAAAGTCGCATCGCTCATGTATTAGCGATTTCCTCTCAGAACCACAAACTACAGGCCAAAACACATAAAAGTGTTTCATCTGGAAGCATCCGCATTGTCAAAAACCAAAACTTTCACTGGTTTTGCTTACATGTCAGCATGTGCTTCCAGCTTCAGTGTTTTAGCAACCATAAACTTTATGTAAGCTTTTACTCACATCTTTAGTGTTAGTCCTGCACACAGCATAATTGTAAGTGAGATTTGTTTGCCTTTGATTTAGTGAGTGACCATATGTGCGATGAGAATGAACTTTAAGCATTTTATGACTCTTCTCTCACTCAGATCAACAGACCACCCGCAAAGCTCAACCTCCTAACGTGTCAGGTGCGGCCCAACCCTGAGGAAAAGAGGACGTTTGATTTAGTTACACGTACGTTGATCTTTGACCCTTTTCATCTCTGCTGTGGTATGCAGAAAAAGACTATGTTTGGAATGGAAAACTAGAATGCCAATGATTGAATAGTACGTGGTATACACTGTATACTGCCTACTAATCTTTAAAAATAAGTAGAAAAATAATTTTAAGCAGTAGTATTCTACATTGATCAGTTATTCAGTTGTTCAGTTTCTCTGTGATAATGGTAAAACAGATTTTAAGTAGAATCTAAATGACATTTAATGACATACTCTGTATAGGACTATATACAGTTGTGCTCAAAAGTTTACATACCCCTTGCAGAATCTGCAAAATGTTAATTCTTTTAGCAAAATAAGAGGGATCATACAAAATGCATGTTATTTTTTATTTAGTACTGACCTGAATAAGATATTTTACATAAAATACATTTACATATAGTCCACAAGAGAAAACAATAGTTTAATTTATAAAAATGACCCTGTTCAAAAGTTTACATACCCTTGATTCTTAATACTGTGTTGTTACCTGAATGACCCACAGCTGTTTTTTTTGTTTAGTGATAGTTGTTCATGAGTCCCTTGTTTGTCCTGTTAAACTGTCTGCTGTTCATCAGCAAAATTCTTCAGCTCCCAAAAATTCTTTGGTTTTCCAGCCTTTTTGTGTATTTGAACTCTTCCAACAATGACTGTATGATTTTGAGATCCATCTTTTCACAATGAGGGCAACTGAGGGACTCATATGCAACTATTACAGAAGGTTCAAACACTCACTGATGACATGCATTAAAAGCCGGGGGGTGAAATCTTTTAAAATTTGAAGATCATGGTAAATTTAACTAATTTTGTCTTCTTGGAAACATGCAAGTATCTTCTGTAGCTTCTGAAGGGCAGTGCTAAATGAAAAAATGAGATATTTAAACAAAATGAGCAAAATGTACACATTTCCATTCTGTTCAAAAGTTTTAACCCCCCAGCTCTTAATGCATGTTTTTTCCTTCTGGAGCATCAATGAGTGTTTGAACCTTCTGTAATAGTTGCATATGAGTCCCTCAGTTGTCCTCAATGTGAAAAGGACAAACAAGGGACTCATGAACAAATATCACTAAACAAAAAAACACAGCTGTGGGTCATTCAAGTAACAACACAGTATTAAGAATCAAGGGTATGTAAACTTTTGAACAGGGTTATTTTTATAAATTCAACTATTGTTTTCTCTTGTGGACTATATGTAAAAGTATTTTATGTAAAATATCTTATTCAGGTCAGTACTAAAGTACATTACTTTTGAGCACAACTGTACCTCAGGAATAATAAGAATATGATGCTATTCTGGAAATAATTCAGTGCTGCTGGTTTAACTGAACAGTATGTGACTTATTCAGGGAAATCTGATGTGAAATACAGTATGTGAACCAGGTGAGGTGTTTAATGTATGTAGGAGTTCAGAAGCATATAAATACATTTTTAAAGAATGGGCATGCAGGTGTATGTTGATCATGAATTGTAGGCGAGTGGCTAGTCCTGACCTGTTTTTTTTTCAGTTGATTTCCAGTATATAAGGCTGTTTTTTTCACGTTTTCTTTGCATAGAGGCCCACCGACCACACACACTATTTATCTCTCGCTTTCTCTCTCTCTTTGTTCTTACAGACAATCGCACATACCATTTCCAGGCTGAGGACGAGCAAGAATGCATGATGTAAGTGCTGAAGTTTATGCACACACACACAATCGTATTCAGAGAATTCCTAATCATACACTGCAGAGCGACATGTACAGACAGGCAGAAGAGAGCAGGTTCAAAACCTGCTTCTTAAGAGCAGAGATAAAAAACAGAAACAGTAAGATAAAGACATCGAAATGTTAAAGATGCAACGGATGTATCTGAAAGGTTACCTATTGTTAGGCAGATATGAATGCATCTATTTTTCTTGTAATCCCTCTATCTGTTTTCTTGCAGATGGGTGTCCGTGCTGCAGAACAGTAAGGAGGAGGCCTTGAACACGGCTCTCGGAGGAGATCAGCTTCAGTTTCAGGACAGTGGTCTGCAGGAGCTCGTCCGAGCTGTGATCTCAGGCCTAAGAAATCTGCCTGGAAATGATGCTTGCTGTGACTGCGGAGCCCCAGGTCTTGAAAATAGCATCATACTGCATTTACAAACTGTTATGGGCTGTTCACACAGAACCAGGGGCGGAAATTAAAGAGGGCTTGTGGCGAAAATGCCACCAAAATGAACAAAAATGCCCCATGAATTCAAGATAATTTTAAAAAATGCCCCTGCACATTTAAACAACATATTACACGATTTCACATTTTGGGCAACGTTGAGCCTTATAACCAAATCAAACATGTTTCTGTTGAACTTAGGAATGCATTGGCCAATCAGATTATTTTATATATATATATATATATATATATATATATATAATATTCATTAATACAATATAAAGAGCAATAATCTACAATAATAATTTTTGTCATAATATTGCAGCCCAATAGTTTTTTACATGTATTATTTAGACACAATTTTAAGTAAAAAAAAGCATATTGTTAACAGTTGATTAAACTAATTGATGTAAATTTAAGTGTTTAACATTAAATACAATGTTTATATTAATAATAAGGTGATTATAAAAATTGACCTCACAAATGTAAAAAATTAAATAAAAATATTGCTCCTTAATGGAAAAGTTCATTTCTGACCCTGCACAGAACATGTTTTCTTTCCACTGCACAAAATTTCCTTAGGTTTTTAAAATAAACATGCAAGGCGGACGTGTTTGATCACTTGATTTGTTTTATTTCTATTTATTGCAAAAGTGCAAAAACACATGCTGTGTAAATTATCTCTCACAGTGTCACAAATACAGAAATCCTGTGTGTTATGATATTCTAAATAATATCAAATTGATGATTAGTCAGAGCAACATTTAATTTAAGCCTTATGTAGTTTTACATATGTATTTATTGCTCAAGACTATTTAGATTTATTAAATACTTAAGCATTGCATAACATCATGTCTGTTAGTGTGTGTGTGTGTGTGTGTGTGCACTTTGGATGGGTTAAATGCAGAGCACAAATTCTAAATATGGGTCACCATACTTGGCCATATGTCACGTTCTTTCCTTTCCTTTCCTTTCCTTTCCTTTCCTTTTTTTTATTGGTCAGCAAAATGTGTTAAAGATTGGCAACTAAATGTTTGAATGATGTGTTGTGCTCTTTAGAACCCACCTGGCTCTCCACTAACCTGGGCATTCTCACCTGCATCGAGTGTTCAGGAATCCATCGTGAGCTTGGAGTACATCACTCACGAATTCAGTCTCTTACTCTTGACGTGCTGAGCACATCTGAGCTCCTGGTAAGTACACACACACACACACACACACACACACACACATATATATGTATAACCACACACACTCTTACTTGTAAAAGTGCTGTTGGTCTGTATGTGATGCCAAAATCTAAAAAGATAATTTGAATCCATTCATTCTGTAGTCCAGACTTACTGTTTTTTATATCTTGAACTTTTTACCCACAATCCACTGGGACTGAGTCAGCAGTTACTCACAAGTGATTTGCTCACATCTGTACATGTTTATATGAACTTTTAACCTCTGACGGTAAAGCAGAAATTTTCCTAGTCCAAGTGCTGTTGCACACATTATGGTTATTTATTAGGTTGTTAAGTACTTGTTTTCAATTAGATTACAGATAAATGACCAAACATGATGCTGGATACATGAATTCAGAGTTCAAATGTCTGCAAACATCTATTTATCAATTGTGTTTTGATTCACAGTTGGCAGTGAGTATTGGAAATGCCAAGTTTAATGACATCATGGAAGTCAACCTCCCCAATGACGCAGTCAAGCCCCTCCCAAAAAGTGACATGTAAGTCCTGTTGTGCAGTCACTCATACACTACCAGTCAAAAGTTTTTGGACAGTAAGATTTTTTATGTTTTTTTAAAGAAGTCTCTTCTGCTCACCAAGCCTGTATTTATTTGATCCAAAATACAGAAAAACAGTAATATTATGCAATTTTTTACTATTTAAAATAAATGCTTTCTAGTTGAATATATTTTAAAATGTAATTTATTCCTTATTTATATCTCTGTAAATTATTACTCCAGTCTTCAGTTACATGATCCTTCAAAAATCATTTAAATATGCTGGTTTGCTTTTCAAGAAATATTTTTTTTTATTATTTTTATTATTATTATCAATATTTAAAACAATTTTCAGGATTCGTTGACAAATAGAAAGGTCCAAAGATCAGCATTTATCAGAAATAAAAAGCTTTTGTAACATTATACACTCTTCCATTCAAAAGCTTGGAGTCAGTATATTTTTTAATTTTATTATTATTATTATTTATTATTTTTTGGGAAAGAAATTATAGAAATTAATACTTTTATTTAGCAAGGTTGCTTTAAATCGATCAAAAGTGATGATAAAGACATTTATAATGTAACAAAAGATAATACAAAAGATGTTTCAGATAAATTATGTTCTTCTGAATTTTCTATAAATCAAAGAAACCTGAAAAAATTCTACTCAACTGTTTTCAATGTAGTAGTAGTAGTAATAATAATAAAAATAATAATAATATATTTTGAGCAGCAAATCAGAATATTAGAATGATTACTGAACGATTTACGCGACTGGAGTAATGATACTAAAAATTCAGATTTGAAATCATAGAAGTAAATTGCGTTTAAAAAAGAAATTCAAATAGAAAACAGTTATTAAAATATTTCAAAATTGTACTGTTTTTGCTGTACTTTGGATCAAATAAATGCAGGCTTGGTGAGCAGATGTTTAAAAAACATTAAAAGTCGTACTGTTCAAAAACTTGCCTGGTCGTGTATATCTTTAAATTATTTTTACATTTTTTTTTCTTTATTAGTAGCTCAGATGTTTTGGCTTCATTTTTGTTTTTGTTTATACATCTCAGGACAGCGAGGAAGGAGTACATTGTAGCGAAGTATGCAGAGCGACGCTATGTACTCCCAAAAGAACACTCTGAAGCGTACCATGTGTATGACACTGTGAGGTTCAAAGATCTCATTTCACTGCTACAGCTCTATGCAGAAGGAGAGGACCTGTCTAAACCAGTGGCCACACCTGATGGACAGGTGAAAGCCTCAATCCCACCATATACATACACCACCACAATGATTGTGACAAAAACACTGTTGACTTTAGTGGTCACAAGTTCTTTGAAGTCGGCTTGGTGTGCAAACATGCTGTCACCCATGATTTAGACATAGCTTTCAAAGATCTTCATTCCTCATATGAGACTTCCTGTGGTTTGGCCAAATAGATGTTTAATTCTTCTTGGTCAGTTTGACCTGTATAAGCAAAAGTGAAACATCTGTGTGGTTATATGCCATCAATCGCACATCATTCACACTCTCTCTGTAATTCTGAGATTTTTTTCCATCTCTAATCAGATCTCCCTCTCCTCAGCCCACTCAGGAAGTGAACACAAGCTGTGTAATGACTGCTGTACTTGTGTTGGGAGTTTGTTTTGTGTATGTGTGTGTTACTTGGACTGAGTCTCTTTTCTAAGACAGAATTTGACATGAATGATTCAGTGACTGAATCACCAACATTTTTATTTTAGCACACACATACACTCACAAGTGGAGAATTGTATAACGCCAACTCAGTCTAATTTATTAATCTTCTTCGTCACTCCTCATCAAGTCTGCTATGAATTATTGGACTGGTGAATAACAGCACGTTTGTTTCTCTAAGACAGTGGACAGTTGGCAGCAGCCTGTAGTTTTATCTTGCTTTTTCCTGTGTCAAACAGGACCTGAAGGAAACCGGTCTTCACTTAGCTGTGCGTATGTCTGAGAAGACTTCTCTAGCTCTGGTGGATTTTCTAGCTCAAAACTGGTGAGAGAAATCTGCTATTGTCAGAGATCTGTCAGCACCCTGTAGGATGGCCATCAGCTGACCACTTTGTGTGTGTGTGTTTCTCAGTTGCTGCCTGGAAAAGAAGACAGCAGAAGGAAACACAGCGCTTCATTACTGTGCATTATATAACAAACCAGAGTGCTTGAAACTTCTGCTCAAAGCAAAGGCTGTTTTACACACAGGTATACAATAATCACATATACGCAATTTCAGCTATGAACATAGTGGATAGATAGGCAGATGGATAAATGGAAAACAGACTGTGTTCAACTTTGTGAGATAAAGATACATAAATAGATCAGTTTGTCCTGATTTGGACCCTTCCATTGTTCTGATTGTCCTGTAGTGAACTCATCGGGTGAGACGGCTCTAGACATCGCCAAGAGACAGCAGCACATGCAGTGTGTCGAACTGGTGAGTATTACATATTGCACAAAGCTTTTATTGACTTTGTGTGTGTATGTGACCACATGTTTGTTGAGATATTGTTCCAAGGTTGACTAAGTTAAACTTTATCCTGTTTAATATCCTGAAGTCTCACATGACAGTTTTCATAAGGAACTTTCCTTGACCTTGCCTCGCAAATAATAATATCATCACAAAAAGCAAACACAGTAACTGGTATGAATACCACTGTCTTCAAATGAAGGACCAGCGATCATCCAACCTTTGACTCATTACAGTATAAAAACAATAAACAAATAATAAATACAAAATAGAGGATTGTAATCTTATTTTTACACTAGTGTGATATGTCAGAAGTGCATTATTGAATTGGCTGTGGATTTCTTACATTTTTGTTGTGTGTGTTTAGCTGGAATTGGCCCACAGTGGGAAGTTCAACTCTCAGATCCATGTTGAATACACATGGGAGATGCCACAGGACATGTATGACAGTGAAGATGATCTGGACGAAAGGGTAACAAGATTAACTATTTCTTACTACATGCATTTTTTCTCATAATACAGTTGAGGTCAAAAGTTTACATACACTTTGCCAAATCTGCAAAATGTTAATTATTTTACCAAAATAAGAAGGATCATACAAAATTAAAGTTTTTTTTATTTAGTTCTAAACCTGAATAAGATATTTCACATAAATAGTTAAGAAGAGAAAATAATAGTTTATTACTTAAAAATGACCCTGTTCAAAAGTTTACATACACTTAATTCTTACTACTGTGTTGTTACTTGAATGATCCACAGCTGTGTTTTTTTGTTTAGTGATAGTTGTTCATAAATTTCTTGTTTGTCCTGAACAGTTTTTTAGCATTTTTGTGTATTTAAACCCTTTACAACAATGACTGTATGATTCTGAGATCAATGTTTTCACACTGAGGACAACTGAGGGACTCACATACAAGCATTACAGAAGGTTCAAACTCTTATTTTGGTCAAATAATTTACATTTTCCATATTCTGCAAGGTGTATGTAAACTTTTGACCTCAACTGTATATACAGTGGTATCTGAGTCTGTGACCACTGGTGAAAACCTTTGTCTATTTAGCTAAATTATTTATTTATGCCATAATGTTTTAGAATATATCATAATTATAAAAAAGCACACAGTGCTCAGGCTCAGCAATATGAAATTGCTGCTTGTTTGTTTGTTTGTTTTGGTTTTTTTTTTTTTTTTTTTAGGAAAATTATGAATATTTGATTTTATGAATCAATGGATGTTTTAAAATAAAAATGTTAAATATTATTTTCAATAACTATTTGTTTAGGTAAGTCCCCATCCTAAGGGCTCACGGTCTCCGCTGCCCCCTACTGGCAGCAATGGGCACTGCTCAGCTCCATGGAATTTAAATAAAGCCAGTCCAGCCAGGAACTATGAGAATGTTGACTTCCTATATCGAAATCCACCCAACAACAGCGCCCCCACTGGTGGCTCCATGCCTCCTCCCCTGCCAGCTAAAGCAATACAGAGAGGTGAGATATAGTTTGTTAGGTTTTAATTGACTGGATTGAAGTCTGGAATTTTGTATACCCCAACAAAGCTTGAGTGGGTTTGATAAACTAATAAAGAAAAGCTAAGGAAAGATCTGAAGTTCAGATGTTCTCTGAGAAGCTGAATTGAGCTCTTTTGCATATGTAAATTGTGTAGAAACCCTGCAGGTTTATTCCAGAGAAACCACAGCAAGGTCAAAGACAATTTGTGTCCCTGTAGGTCGTTCAGATCCTCAGATCTCAGGTTCCATTCCAGAGACCCACGCCCCCTACCGCCAGAGTTCCCACCCTACCGGCTGCTTTCAGAGAGCCAGCACTTCATCCCCTGTGACGGAGTTCCTTGGACCAACACCTACGCGCTCTCAAAGCACTGGACCGTCAAAAGGACATAGACAGACGGTGTCCTGGGAGGGACAACCTTTCTCAGGGGCCGAGGGAAAAAATCACTCCACCTCACCACAAAGTCAGAGAGGACCTGTCAGGTTGGTCACTATTTTGCATTTATCTTCTAAGACCAGAGGTTTCCTCATTAGTGTACTTAAGGGTTACTTCACCCGAAAATGAAAAATCTGTCTTATCTTACTTATCCTCATGTCGTTCGAAACCTATAAGACCTTCTTCAGAACACAAATTAAGATCTTTCTGACCCTGTATAGCCAGCAATGCAACTACCATGTTCAAGGCCTAGAAAGGTTGTAAGGACATTGTTAAAATAGTCAATGTGGCATCAGTGGTTCAACCTTAATGTTATGAAGCTGTGCAAAGAAAACTAAAATCCGTGTCACATAAATTAAGATACTTTTGATGAAATCTGAGAGCTTTCAGAGTGTGGTGATGTAGGAGCTGGTGTTCTTACATAGAACCCGGATGCGCTGCACCTTGTTTACAAGCAGAGGAAGACGCATGCTGTACATAAAACTGTCTTTGTTAACATGTCTGAAGATTCGACAGAGAGGATGACTTGCATTTTTTTGCCCTGACTTAATTATTTCAACCAGAATATACAGACGATGAACTAAAGATTGACATTCTACATCAGAGCGCCGTCAGTCAACTTAAAAGTGTTCTCATAGTTTCATAAAATTAAGGTTAAACCACTGATGTCACAATGACTATTTTAACGATGTCCTTACTACCTTTTTGGGCCTTGAATGTGTCCATACAGGCTCAGAATCTCTTGAATTTCATAAAATATATCTTAATTTGTGTTCCAAAATAAAAAAACAAAGGTCTTACAAATTTGGAATGACATGAGGGTGAGTAATTAATGACAGAATTTTTGAGTAAACTAACCCTTTAATGATGTGTTGTCTTTGTTAGTTTTTTTTAATGTTATTATATTCAAACATAACCACCAGTTAGGAGTTGCTGGAAAAATATATTATGTCACAAAGCATATTTTTATGTTTTCTGAGCTGAGCTATCAGTTCAGTATTGTTAACAATATTAAGATAGTAGCATTCATTAAAATCTGAATTTTTGAATGTATATGTGTAGTATTGTGAGTTATCGTCATAAAAATATTACATTTGCCTGCAGTTCAGAAAAGACAACCTCATATCGCCGCACAAGCAGTGGGAGTCAAGGAAAGAGTTCGGCCCCATCTCCAGGGTGTACAGGCAGTCAGGAGGAACTTTACTGCAGTCCAGTGGGTGGAGCTCCAAACCCTGCACCTCCACCAGCGAACACGAACAACAGTGCCACAGTGCCAATCATACTGCCGCCACCTCGCTCACGCAAAAATGCCATGGTAACACGCCGTACTATGATCTTTACCTTGAGAAATATGATTTTTCAAATGGGATAGTTCAGTTAAAGGGATAGTTCACCCAAAAATGAAAATTCTGTCATTAATTACTCAGCCTTATGTTGTTTCAAACCCATAAGACCTTTGTTCATTTTGGAACACAAATTAAGATATTTTTGATGAATTCTGAGAGCTTGCTAAACTTGCATAGACAGCAACGCAACTACCACATTCAGGACCCAGAATGGCAGTAAGGACATCGATAAAATAGTCCATGTGACTTCAGTGGCTCAATCGTAAATTTATGAAGTTACAAGAATATAACAACTTTATTACAAATAACTTTATTCAGTATTTTCTACTGTTCCATGTCAGTGAACGCACATTTTCAAGAGTACCGCAATGTATGCTACTTTCTGAGCCTTAAACGTGTCAGGTGCATTGCCTATGCAATGTCTATGCAAGGTCATAAGTCTCTGGGATTTCATCAAAAATATCTTAATTTGTGTTTCGAAGGTCCTACGGGTTTGGAACTACATGAGGGTGAGTAATTAATGACAGAACTGTCATTTTTTGGGCGAACTATCCCTTTAATATTTTTCTCTGTGAACATTTTCAAGGTCAACAAGTGTATGATGAGTAGTATTTTAAAGGGTTACTCCACCCCAAAATGAAAATGTTGTCATTAATCACTTATCCCAGTGTCATTCCAAACCTGTAAAAGCTTTAAAAGTTTATCTTTGGAACACAATTTAAGATATTTTAGATGAAAACAGATGCTTTGTGGCTATCCCATTGACTGCCAAGTAAATAACACTGTCAAGGCCCAGAAAAGTATGAAAAACATCGTCAAAATAACCCATCTGCCATCAGTGGTTCAATCATAATTTTATGAAGCTACGAGAATGATTTTTGTATGCAAAGAAAACAAAAATAAGTACTTTGTTCAACAATTTGTCTCCTCCGCTGTTCTCTGTCAGCTGTGCCACGTGGATACGCTGTTTTCGTTCAAATCAAAGTTTAAATAAACATAGAAAACGTATCCGTGTGCTGCGGCTGACAGAGAACAGCATACGCTGTTTGCGTCCAGGTGATACTCTTCAGAATGGCGCTACAGTGATGCGGAGGAGAGTAATTGTTGAATAAAGGTGTTATTTTTGTTTTCTTTGCATACTAAAAGTATTCTCATAGCTGTGTAAAATTATGGTTGAACCACTGATGGCAGATGGGTTATTTTGACGACGTCTTTCATACTTTTCTGGGCCTTGACAGTGTTATTTACTTGGCAATAAATGGGAAAGCCACAAAGCTTCCGATTTTCATCCAAAATATCTTAAATTGTGTTCCGAAGACGAACAAAGCTTTTAGTGATTAACGACAAAATTTACATTTTGGGGTAGAGTAACCCTTTAAACATCAGATTTCAAAAATCCGTAGCATTTATTTTATGTTTCAGATCTCATTAAGGGCAAGACCCAAGAAGGTCAGAGCGTTAGTTGACTGCAGAGCGGTTGGTGCCAATCAGCTGGCTTTCTTTAAAAATGAGGTTATCATAGTGACAGCAACTGATGACCCACACTGGTGGGTAAGTATACAAACACTCTCACCCTGACACACGCATCCTGTGTTTACCTCACATGCTTTTAAAAGGCTTTGCAGTGTCTGTGAATACATTTTCTGTCAACACCTCAAACTGAAGACTTCAATTTGCACACTTTCCCTCCCAGGTGGGCCATATAGAGGGAGAACCATCCAGAAGTGGATCTTTTCCAGTCAACTATGTACATAAATTAGGAGAATGAGATGAACCTCACACTACACCACATGGAACTAGTCTAGACTGTTGCTTTTATCTTCAGAGCCGCTAGACCTAGAAGCTGTGGAGGCCTGAAATGCACTTAGAAGATGAAAGACTGGAGACCAGACTCTTCCACAAAATTAGTGTGGATGCTGTAAGATGATCCACTGATCCATTTCAGTGCTGCATGTAACATATCTCAGCTGTTTATCTGGACTGAAGGTTTGGCAGGTACATCATGACTGACTAGACTTGGAATAGGCAGAAAACCGATGAAAGCTCTCCAGCTTTCGAAAACTTCCTGGCTGTGTTGTTTAAACAAACAACATCACTTGTTCTTGTTCTTATTGATATTGGCATTGAGGCGTTTGGACAGACACTTGGAGTTTGAGGTCTCTAAGAGATTGACGCCTAGACTTTGAGGCACTGGGTTCATTTACTGAAGCTCATCCTGTGGTTGCTCTCTGGATTATTTTAATGACATCCCATTAGTTCTGGCTAGACACCAGGTCTTCCAGACAGAGAGTTAAAGGATGATGTATTTGGTTTCATCTGTCTCCTGTGCACCGACGTCTCCAATTCCTGCTGATTCCCGGACATCCAGGCCTGCACTGGGAGATAAAGCAACATTCAGAAGAACACTTGAAGATGGAACACCAGGATGTTTTGTGAATGTTAAATTACAAAAATGTTCAAAGTTTTGACTGCAGAATTACCAGAAAGTTTACAATTCAGTATTTCAAGCCATAGCTTGTGAGCGAAACCCAGGATCCATGAACTTACCCAAAGTAGGACACACACACTATTAGGCCTGGCAGAGCACAAAAACATGCCAAGCCACTGCCAAATAGACAGTTATTTTCACAGTACTTGTGTTTTGGTAGCCTAATATTCCATTTGCTTCTAAAATTCTGTAGTAAAACATCTCTTTTCAAGTGTCCATATTCTATGCTAATGTTTAAAAATCTGTTAGCTTTGTCTATGAAAAAGTTCTTTCTGCATTTGCCACCCTCTTTAAGTGTCTTTTCTGTGTCTGTATTGTCTTGGCCAGCATTAAGTTTTTATTTTAATGGGGTCTCCCTTCAGACTGAGGTGGTTTATGGTGCATTTGGGACATGTCCAGCAGCCTCTGTATAAATGTTTGATAAACTGAAAGCACAAAACAGATGTTATCCCGTTCTGCCATCTCATTGACTTCTGTGAAGCATTTTTCAGGCAGGGATGAACGTACGCATGTTGGCAGCAGAGTTTCCAAACGGTTCAGCTGACTTTGTGTTTTAGGAAAGCAAAAGGTAATGCTGCATGTAAATTATGCTTGTTAAACGTAACCGTTTTTTATAATTGTAACTTTGTTATTGAGAAATGTCATGTCCATTTGTTTAGAACATTTTTTTTTTTCTCTAAGATATTATTTCACATCTATTGCTAAAGAAAAATGACAATTAAATATTTGCAAGCTATAATCATGTGTTGTGTTGTGTCTGAGATAAACATAGAGTAAACTGAAAACCTTTGATCTGACTGTTTACTGTGATCATAGTCTAGCCATTTCAAGTGCTTTAGTATTACAAAAGCATTTTCTGGGGAAATGGCATAAGTATCTTTTTCTAGAATATATAAATCTTTTGCAATCGTAAAACACAGAACATTTTTTCTTTCACAAATCCAGGATTAAAAATGTGGTATCCTTTTGCAAAAGGATTATGCACATATATGATACGTGTGTGTAAATCCGTATAAGTACCTTTTTTTTCAGTCCATGGGCCTAATGGACGGTTGCCAGCACTCCTTACAGATTGAAAATCGTTAGCTCTTAGGGTCTGACTGAGTTGTTGCATAATTGACAGGTGTTACGTCACTGCCGAAAGTTTCAGGTCAGCCTGAAGCAGATGTTCACGGTGATAGTCCGCAAATGAGAACCACTGGTTTGCAACATGATACAGCACTTATCCTTGGTTCAGTGCCATGTGTAAGCCATCATCTATTTTGTCCTACTGACTCCAGGATTCAAAATACCTGCTATGAGGGTTTTACTTAGAATGTAGCTGTGTTAAAACATTTTAAAATGTTTTAGGAGTGTGTAGAAGTGTGCATAAAATTGTGTGGAAGCATTTCAGCTATTCCAGTGTTGCTGATGTCACTGACATTGTGCTCTATAATTAGACACATTTGTCTGCTCCTCTGAAATAAAATCAGTTTGAAGTACATTATGGGAAATTGATATATATAAAATTAGTGAGATATGACGATACTTACGCTGCGTTCCAGATGAGGTTGGACATTAGAACATTAGAAAACGTCTCAGTGAGTTCTACCACACGTCATAGTAACACATTGACCTCATGAGGTCGCCATGACACAACGAGAGCTTTTCGTGTCAAAAAATGAAGGTATAATTTTATAAACCTAATGTGTAATGTTAAGTTTGAAACAAAGCTCCTCGTTGTAAGCAGTGGCGTCAAATGACGCGTCTCGATAAATTGGGGTAGATCAATCTCAGATGTCCGATTTCAAAACGGCGTTCTACACTTTATTTCCAAGTAGGAGGTGAGAAAAATCAGAATTTTGGGTTGTGTGGAACGGACAGTTAAGGAACTATTCCCACAATATTTCTTACTGATTTAATCAGATTTATTGAGTGTTTTCACAAGGTGCCATCGATAGGCACTGGATGTAAACACTGCCACTGAACCGAACGAAACTTGCGTATTTTGTTGCTGCTGAAAATTGTCAATTATTGTCATGGCTGTACTAATCACTGGAAAAAACATTTGGAGTAGACTATAGCCGAAAGTTATAACATGTCAAGGAGAAAAGTGCAAAAACTGCACTGCCTGAAGTTTTTAGTTGGCCAAACTGAACCAGGATTTCTAGAATCTTGTTCTTATCATTTCCGGTCAGGTAGCTGAAATATTAGACTAATATCTTAATTAATACTGTTTGTACGTATTTTTACCACCTATTAACTTTAGTTTGTCAAAATATAGTGCCCTTTCCTGCTTACTAAGTCCTTCTCTATATTATTTAGTAGCTTCCACACTTCATTCTTCCACATTCTCTATGGTTTACACAGCATACAAGTATCGCCAAGATGGCCACACATGACTGACCAAATCATGCTGTAAGTGCAAACATTACCATACATACACCATAGCAAAGTGCAGATGTGTGGTACATTCATTTGAAATGTTCTCTGCATAATATGTTGACTTTAAGAACGCACATCCAAGGAAATACGGTTGAAAATTTCGACCAGTTATATAAACGTTTTTGTTTTGTTTTTCTCACTCAACCCCAGATGTGTATGCAGAATCACCAAGGTAAGCTTTTTACTCCGCTAAACCCAGCCATTGGATCAGGGCTATTATAATATCATAGCTTTTGTCATTATGGGTTAATAACATTACGCAAGGCCTAATGTTATGCTAACAACAACACAAGTGCTTTACTAATCTTTGTATGAACTGCAAATGAGGAAACAACTAATGGTTGCTTTTTTGCACTCCAGAGCTTTAATCTTCATGAAAGTCATTGATGTTGCATTTCCTGAAGTTCTAGGATCTCTTATGCAATTTTCGAAATATAAAAGCGTCCTTCACCCAAAAAAATCAATTACTCACCCTCATGTTGTTCCAAACCAATAGCTTTGTTCATCTTCTGAACACAAATTAAGATATTTTTCTGACTCTGCGTAGACATTAATTCAGCTTGTGTTGTGGTGCTTTTCAACTATTTCAGCTTGCGGTGTGGTACTCTTTTGAACAAGTGTCAAAGACTGACAGAGAAGAGAAGAAATTGTTAAATAAAGTCGTTATTTTTATTTTCTTTGGGCACAAAATGTATTCTTGTAGCTTTATAACTTTACGGTTGAACCACTGATGCCACATGGACAATTTTAACAATGCCCTTACTACCTTTCTGGGCCTTCAACGTGGTAGTTGTGTTGCTGTCTATGCAGGTTCAGAAAGCTCTCGGATTTCATCAAAAATATCTTAATTTGTGTTCCGAAGATGGACTTACGGTTTGGAACGACATGAGGATGAGTAATTTTTTTGAGAGGGGTGAACTATCCTTGTCAGTTCAGCCATGATTTATGTTGATGATAAATTATTTTTTTCAGATAGCTGAAGTGTGGAGTTTAGTCTCTGTGGTCTGAGTGAGAGAGACCCTCTGGGTCAGTCTCTAATATCAGAGTTTTTCCATGTTTCTTTTCCGCTGCAAGACATTTAGCCAATCGATCTAAATCGATCTTAATTCAAATAAGCATTTGACCTTTGTGTATATAAATGTTTATGTCAGGTGGACTGACATTAGTGGTCTGTGTTTCCTCTAATGCTGATGTCTGTCAGATCGCCAGATGGCTCAGGGAAAAAAAGGAGGGTGTTGGTACTGATTTCAGCAGAAATCGTTTTAAGCTGTGCTTGATCAAGCGCTTCTTCTGGTTCTGTTGACCTATCAAATTCTGCTGAGAGACACACTGTTTAAAATAGATCTAGACATATCAGTTTCTCTCATTGGTGTAAGATCAGCATTTTCATAGGCAAATAGGTTCATTTAAAAAGGTCAGCAAAAAAATACTAATATTCAATATATCATCAATAAATGTAAGTATGTGGGCTTTTTGTTCAGCAAACCATGCAAGTGATGTAGTAAAAATCCAGTGATATACTTCAGCATAAAGAGAAAATAAAAATAGACAAGAAACAAAGGTTTTTCAGTGTTGAATCTTGTTTTGTGAAACACATGATTAAATAACAGTAAATACAGAATAGGCCATTTTTTAAAGATTGTGAATAAAATTTTGAAATGCACATTAAATACATAAATTCAAAGCATGATACATTCTTATAATTCCAATAGTATTCAAAAAAATATAGTCAAAGGCAATAAAGAGTTCGCGAACCCCCTTAAATGTCTTTTACCGGAAAAGCTTCTCTTATACTGTCACTTAAATGAAAAGCTGTTGTAAATAGTTGTTGAGAATTAAGATCACACTAGCTTGAAGAAAGTTTTTTTTACAGTTGAGAAAAATAATGAATCAGCTAATCTAAAAAGTAGATGTGACATCAAAAGCAAGATACCCAACAAAACTGTTTACAAAGATTAGTGTTACCTGATGAAACCTATAAGATATGGCATTATAACTGTATACATGGACACAAGGACAGACTTTACATTCATCCTGCAAGTGGGCCCAGAGAGATCTTTGGGAAAGCTTTTCTTTTAATATCTGTCGTAGCAAAACTCATAAAAGGTGCAGTGCAAAAACCAGTGCATGAGAGAGACTCCAGCTGAGGTGTCTTTTAACCACATAGCGTAAATGAATTACATATGTACAGTAAACAAGATAAGGCATATGATGAATGTTTTAGCTTTTGAGTTAATGTAGCCTACAAATTACAAATGCCAATGAGACACCATTCAACCAGTCATCTGGTAGCATTGCTGGATTTCTACAAACTAGAATCCCTTAAAAAAATGTACCATGGTACCTGACAGTGGTTACTACCACAGTAAAACCATGTGATCCAGTTCCAGAAGTAAAAATCCCATTCATTTTCTGTTTTCATTTTGAACGATAAATTATAAATCTTTAAAGGAACACTCCACTTTTTTAAAAAATAGGCTCATTTTCCAACTCCCCTAGAGTTAAACAGATGAGTTTTACTGTTTTTGAATCCATGCAGCTGATCTCCAGGTCTGCCATTAGCACTTTTAGCATAGCTTAACATTAATCACTGAATCAGATTAGACCATTAGCATCTCGTTCTCATTGTAGTTACATCGTGTACAAAAAGCAACAGAAAATGAAAAGTTGCGGTTGGAACTATACTTTCATTCTGGCGTAATAATCAAGGAACTTTGCTGCCGTACCATGGGTGCAGCAGGCACAATGATATTACACAGCACCTGAATATAGTCCCCAGCTATTTTACTATTACCTTAGTGGCTTAGTGCTGGTCATGTTGGAAGTTACCTAGCTGGGGACTATATTCAGGCGCTGCACAATATTATTGCACCTGCAGCACCCATGGTGCGGCAGCAAAGTTCCTTGATTATTACGCCAGAATAAGAGTATAGTTCCTATCCATATCAGCCTGGAAAATTGCAACTTTTCATTTTCTGTCAGTCTTAGTACATGATGTAACTACAGAAGAGTCATTTTTGAACAAGATGCTAATGGTCTAATCAGATTCAATTATTTATGCTAAGCTATGCTAAAAGTGCTACCGGCAGACTCGGAGATCAGCTGAATGGATTCAAAAATGGTAAAACTCATCTGTTTAACTCTAGGGGAGTTGGAAAATGAGCCTATTTTCAAAAAAAAGTAGAGTGTTCCTTTAAAGACAGACCTACTGTCTTTAACTATGACATCTTTTCCATTTTTTCCAGTTTTGTCCTAACCAATTGCGACAACAACAGGCGACACAGGATTCTACGATTTCTATTTTCTGCAACAACGTGGTTTGAAAAACATACAAACTATGATGATGATAATGTCAGGTATGTATTTGTAGTTTATTCAGGGTTGAAAGTGTCTAATGTGAGTTTATAGCCATACTGAGGGCAGCGATAGTTTACCTCAGATCTTCAAAATAAATTAAAGCAAACTTGTAAGTTAAAACTGTTAACTCAATGTGAACCAACAAGTGAATCCCATAACAATGATTGTATCAGTCAGTCAGTATGTACTTTAAAAAACGATTAATATCCCGTAAAAGTGGGCGCAGCCATTTGTAAATTTAATGCGTCTGGCTTCCGGTCTCATCTGCTCCAGCTATTTTTAGCTCGTCAAAACAACTCGTTTTACCATATTATTTGAATATATTATCTTAATTATGAACAAACTGGTTTGTAGTGCAAACAGTTTTACAGTTTACTGCATGTTGTTATTCTTCTCGTTATTTCCCTATCCACCCTTTTCTGAACGCGAAAGTCTCGCCCGACAGATATGGTGCTTTACATTTTCGGTCTATGGTGTTTCTAGTTAAAGTCCATGTAAAGTCAATTTTGAGAATTGTTTCTAAACACTTTATAAATGTTAGAAACACGTTGCTGAAACGTGCTACAAAGACTGTGAACTATGTAGTACTTAATTGTGAAGTTAGAACGTTAAACAGTTTTTCACTGTTTTCATGTTTGATTTTTTGGACGGAGTTAAATCCTGACTCGATGAGCACGGCCCCCTTCGCTAACACTATATAAGAGGTGTGTTTGACTTGAAGCAGCACTGACTGCACATGACCGATCGGTGTGTGTTAAAGGACAGTGAGAGCTATGGAGAACAGACGGCTCCTTATGCATTTGGAACACTCTCACGGTAGTTTGTCATCATACACAGATTGTTCTACGCAGTGCTGCTTCAAGTCAAGCACACCTAATAACTACAGCGCATTAGCATCAGTGGTTTGCGGCTCAATCGCAAGTTACTGTCATTAACGTTAGTTACTACAGCCTATGCTTTCGTCACGTAAATGCATATTATCTGGTTGCGATGATTTACAAAACAGTTCGGGCTCCATATTTACATTAAGCTGCTAAAGGAGCACCCATTCAGTTTGTAGCATATTTGGCAGACAATACTGCCTATTTTTTCAAGATTTTCATGCCTTATTTAATTAACTTGCTGAGGGTTTTCATCATTCAAATTTGGCTGGGTGGTTAATAACACAGTTCTCTGTGGTTTGACAAACTAAGAACACACATTTAATTTGACTTTACATGGACTTTAACATTTTTTCCAAGCTGATTGTATAACGTTAAACCTGCGCACATTATTATGAAAAAGTTTCAATTCAGTGTATCTTTTTACCCCATTTTAACATTTATTTTTATGGAGATCGGAACACAAAAGCACCTAAATGGAAGTTAGAGTGCATTATGGTGCAGCTCATCGGTTATTCAGGAAAAAGGTTTTTAGCGGCTAATAAACCAGAAGTCTCACCCTTAGGCTTACTTCCGCAAATTGCTTGAAAAAAAGCCCACGAAAAAACACAAAAGCACTCCAGAGATATTTTGAAACCTCCCTATACTGTTCAAAAAAGATTCCTTAATACTTTGTTGTGGTTTTACAGTAGTAACAGTTCTACAAATCGAAATATTTGAGCAGAAACTGTGGTAACCATGGTAAATCTTTGTAGGGGAACCCATTCAATAGAGCCATCATTTCATTCTAACAGCGATCACTAAAAATGTTTTTATCACAGCAACATAGTTTGGTTTGCAGTTGATATGTCGCTCAAGAACACCGCAGGTGTATTCATCATCTTTCACACTCTACAGCAGCCAATCAGTCGCGTGTCCTAAATCTAGCATAATCTACAGCTGCCTAAATCAAATCCCTCCTAAAATAAGGGAGATCGGCACAACCATGAAAGGACACCAAGATGTTCTGTCATTAAAGATGTGTAAGTAGCCCTTGAACTGAGATTCAGTCACCTCTATTGTGTTTGCTTTACGCCTGATCGATAAAATTGAATAAAGACTGTGGTCTGCAGGCATCCCGCCCCGTCAAATGACGCAAATCCAACGGCGTCACACGCAGATGCGTGGGTGTCACGCAGAGCTGCAGAGACAAAAAAGCACCATCGTGCAGTAGTATATATAGAGCAGATTGCAAAGTGACCCTGTTAAAAGACATTCTACTGTATGTGTGTGCAATGATTGTAATCACAGCGTTTCAGTTTGAACAATTAATGTAGTATATAGATGCTTAAAGAGATAATTCACCCAAAAATTAAAAATCTGTCATTAATTAACCACCCAAATGTTGTTCCAAACCTATAAGATCTTCGGAACACAAATTAAGATATATATATACATTTTAAATCTGAGTAATTAATGACAGAATTCCCATTTTTGGGTTAACTATCCCTTTAAAATCTTAGAACAGAAACGGCTAATACAGAGGAAAGTTAATGTAAAATATTTGGACTACTGGTATAATAACTTGTGCTCATTAAATGTAATTATAAAAGTATACATTATATAAAGATATATTATAATGCAGTAATTCAGTGTTTTTTTCCCCCAACACGATGCAGCGAGTAGAGCAACTGTCTGCTTACACAATGAGGCAAGATGCCAGGTGCAGGCTACATTCTCAGTAGTGATGTACGGTCCTGCTGGCTTACCCTGCAGTACAGCATAAATTTATCTGCCGAAGGAAAGGTTATTCTGCCCACTAAAGACGTACAAGGATATCCAGCATCATATCATCTTTCTCTCTACCTAGCCTAGAATCTTCCAGACCTAACCGGTTCAAGCCAAGAATAGCAGTCTCCTGTGTTTTGCTGAAGTCCCTAAACGCACTTCTCTCAAACAAGGCTGAGCTAGAGCCATTTGCTCAAAGAGAGAGAGAGGAAACGCAGAAGACACAGGAAGTTTCCATGAGAGCAGTTGCACCAAATAACCAACCAAAAAGATGTTTGTGAAACACTTAATAGCCTGCTTCTATTCAGTATCAAATGAGTAGTATTGGCTGTGCCTGAAACCTAAAACCTGATAAAAGCAGCGTTCGCAGGTAGCATACGGAGGTAGGAAGGCATCAGATGTTAGCATAACATCCTGTCTGTCTAACATGCCTTCATCTAGTACGTTTCTTGATCCTGTGTAGCCTGTTCCATAATTCTATGCATGTGGTCCATGTCTGAATCTGATGGAGCGGTTAATAATTTACAAATGTACATTCATAACGTATGATTTTTCCCGCCGAGAATTGCGAATTTGTACTCATTAAATATTTGTTTGGTCATCTCTCACAAGAATTAGTTCTAGATCATTACACCTGACAGGATGATGCTTTAGAAGCTGTTCTGAAAGCCTTGCGTTTCGGACACAGCCATATGCTTACGTATTTCAACAACATATTTGAAGGCAATTTTAGTAGTCTAACTAGCGGTCTGCAGAGACGGCAAGAATCTCAAAATGTCCTTTGCCTGTCATTCATGAGCTGTAGTTTTGGACTGGTTGATGTCAAATACATTCTGAAGGAAAGTCAGGTCCAGGTTGCTAAGCGACAGGGGGACGAGAGAGGCCCCAGATGGAATGTTGACGGAGAGAGAGAGAGAGAGATAAATCGCCACTTCTCTTCTCCATCCACACATGCTCAGTGGGTGCCCCAGATGTAAGCTAGAGAACTCAAGAGGACCAAAGCGCATGTGCGCAAATCCTCAAAACCCCCGTCCCCGATATATGTCTGCAAATCGGACAATCGCAGTCGTGTACAATTCATCTGTCGTTCACACCGAGGATGGTAACTATAGCGAGAGCTATAACGCTAAAGTTCTAATTCCCGTCACAGAAGAACAATATTGTTGGCATCACTTTCAGAACCAGCTAATGAATGATAAAATCTTTGATAGCCAATCAGAATCCACCTGACGTTAAAGAGCTTGAGCATTCACAGTGGCAGACTACATAACACAAGTTAGCGTTATAGTTAACATACTTGGTGTGAAAGGCCTAAGCACTCTTTTTCTGCAGCAAGAAGAATGCTTTTCGTTTGGACCAATCACAGGAAACCTGAGTGACTGCTTCTGGAAGAATAACACCCTTCTGTCTCCTGACATTCACACTAAGCAACCCCAGGTACATCAAGTGTAACACATGCACAGAGCTCTAAACATCAGCAAAGTTCAGTGTCTTGGGTTGTTCAAGCAGCAAATATGAGGCCTGCGCCATTTCAATGGGCTCAAATGAAGCACCATCAAAGATTTCAGTTTACAATATATACAAACAAAGCAAAGGTTTCAGCATTTCCTGACTAATAGCGAGTAGAAAATGAGACATCCTTGGATGTGAAAAGGACGATGCTGTTGAGACGTGACAGCGGTGAAGAACCGTCTTGTTTCACTATTTGAGTTTGACCGGCCAAGGGAGGCATGTTCTCAGCCCCAGCATGGAGGAAAAGACAATGGTGGGCCTGTGCCGTTTGAACCGCAATCCCTTTTTCAGCCGCTGTCCGTTCTCCGCAACATATAGTTCGCCCTGCTGGGCCGCAGCGGTGATGCGGGCCACCAGCTCCCCGTGTTCCACTGCCTCCTGTTCGGAGCGCACAAACACCTCCCTTAGCTCCTCCAGTCGTCTCTCCATCTCTCTGATGACACGCTGGCGCTCCTCCACCTCCAGGAGGCGTCGACGAGCTGCTTCAAACTCCATACTCGAGCTGGGGGTGACTAGCTTGGATGAGGGTGCCGTAGCAGCTGCAGAGGAAGGCTCGGAGCCCGCCTGTCCAGCAGGGACTCTCCGAAAGTCTCCCATGGAGATGGACCTCCGCTGAGAAGACGAGGGAAGAAGGAAGTTGGAAGAAGAAGAAGAAGGTCGAACGGAAGATTCCTGCTCTGCATCGCTGTCAGAGTTGTCATCCTCATGTTGGTGCTTCTTCATGTTTGCACACGGAAGCTGCAGTTGTTTTCTGTCAAGGTGCGACGTGCTGGTACTATTCTGTTTGTGCTGCCTTTTCCGTTGAGGGAGAGAGAGCTCCAGCACCGTTTTGCTGCCTGTGAGACGCTCCATTCATTAATAAGACACCAGCCACCAGCGCTGTTAGCTCACACTGGAGGAGACTCGTCACACTCTATTGGACAAAAGGACGCTGACTTCGCTGCAGCTGATTGGATGCCCGCCGTCTGTTTTCCTGCCCACTCAGCATCCCCTCTCTTTCTCTCTTTTTCACTCTCTGCTGTCCTCACGGATGTCTACGTCAACTCACGCAATGAAAAAAAAATCCAAAAAGTGTCTTTTTTCACCATCTCTGCTTAATCATACCCTGTTCCCTCCCTCTGTGTGTTGCCCATAGCAACACAGCCGTGGTTTGTAGGCGAGCAGAATTGACTGCCTGCCCCTTACACTCACTCATACACATTTCCCTCTCTTGTTCTCTTTGAAGTTATTCTATCTTTCTGCATCCCTCTCACTCAGTTCCTCCCCCGCTGAGGTCATAAATAGCCAAATGATTTAAGATCATTTGCAAATACAACATTCCACGATCTGCTGTTGCTAAGCAACAGATCTTGGCACTCGTAAGACACAAGTTTTATGTATATTCTGTATTTCAAATAATATGACAATAAACGTGTTATTTGTTAGGGAAATAATTAATGTTCAAGCTAAAGCTGAAACACCTGCAAAACACTAACATGTAGCTGAAATATTTTTAAATGAAGCAATATAGAATCAAAATTATGTAATATGTGACCCTTCACCACAAGTCAAGTCAAGTCAGCTTTATTTATATAGCGCTTTTTACAATACAAATTGTGTCAAAGCAACTTTACAGTATCACCACAAAACCAGTCATAAGTGTCAGTTTTTCAAAATTGAGATTTATACACCATCTGAAAGTTGCATAAATAGGCTATAGGACAATATTTGGCCGAGATTCAACTATTTGAAAATATGAATCTGAGGGTGCAAAAAAATCACAATATTGAGAAAATCACCTTTAAATCTGTCCAAATTAAGTTCTTAGCAATGCATATTACTATTTATATATTTATGGTAGGAAATTTACAAAATATAAATAATAATAAAAAAAAAATCAAGAATTTTGACCCATACAATGTATCTTTGGCTATTGCTACAAATATACCCCAGCGACTTAAGACTGGTTTTGTATGGTATAACGTGATATTTTGTACACTCAAATTCCAACCTCTGATATTAGATCAGTAATTAATTTCTATATTTAAAAACAAGTGGCAGATGAAATATACTGAACGCTACAGAAATGTTATGTGAGATAAATTCTAGTATGATAAAATAGGCATGATCAAGTTGTGTTTAGGAGGCACCAAATTAAGGTAATTCAAGATAACTTTTGTTATATTTTACTTTTTAGTATTTTAGTATTAATGTGCCAGATAGTGTTCCCTAAATAGTTTAGCGCACAACATTTGCAACATTTTAAAGCTGAGACCTTGTTTCATACCAGAAGTATCCTGCTCTGTCTTGTCTATTGGTTGTGTTTTCTCTTTGCTGTGTAATGTATTTTTCACTACGTGAGAACATGTGTAGTGTAAGAGCGGCATTGTTTGTTGGACATGGCAACAGTAACTAAGAAAGGCAGGTTTTTACATTTCATCTCTGTTATCACAAAACCCTCACCACACAAAAGAGCTTGATTATATTTTTGAAAACGACATGTAAATGAAACCATGTCAGTGGACTTCTCACAAAATGCTATGTTAAAAGAATTATTAGAAGCCTTTTGAAGTTTATAGAAATCGAATTTCAATTTCTTGTCACATATATATACACAGAAGACATGTCTTACTACCGATAAGCCACTGCTGTGACTTACAGAACTTAGTTTAATAAGACATTTCTGTGCCTTGACATGACGAAAAGATGCTTAAAGGGATAGTTCACCCCAAAATTAAAATTCTGTCATTAATCATTCACCCTCATGTCATTCCAAACCCATAAGACCTTTGTTCATCTTCGGAACACAAATTAAGATATTTTTGATTAAAAACCAAGAGCTCTCTGACCCTTCAGACAGCAACGCAACTGAAATGTCTCCAGGTCTGGAAACATAGCAAGGACATCAGTAAAAAACTGTAATTTTACAAGAATATTTTTTGTATGCAACGAATATTCAACAATTCTTCTCATTCCGTCTGCTGCGGCACGCTGCCATTGTGGAGAGAGTATCACGGCGCATACGCGTTGGCTCTCGGATTTCATTAAAAATATCTTAAATTGTGTTCCGAAGATAAACGAAGGTCTTACAGGTTTGGAGCGACATGAAGATGAGTTAATTATAGAATTTTCATTTTTGGGTGAACTATCCATTTAATGATATGGTAACACTTGATTGTCATATATGATTGAAGCATTGCTGTCAGATGGAATAAAGCCAGACTGGCGTGTATGGACTTCATTCAACGGCTCTATGTAAACCTATCCATTTCCCCAGACCCTTCTTAACCTGACACCACGTCTCTATAACAAAGTTTAATGTGAAACCAGCCCCTATCATTACAAAGATGCTGGGAAAAGACTGCAGCGGAAGTCCGGTCAGATCTCACAAACACTACAGATAATGGGAAAATCTAACATCTCCGGCTCAATACTGCTTCAAAACCACTGTAAATGAATAATTCAGATATGTCAAGGTTTTATGGGTTCAGTTATTGATATTGTGCACTTGAACTCCACTTTGATTCTTTGCATACTCTCATTTCCAAGACAAGAGAAAATCACTTAAATAATTAGTGTTATCTGAGCATCCTGCAGAAGAGATAACAGCTGTGAAGCAGAAATAGTGACGTGACGATCCCTATTCTGTGGTTTGGCCAGTGAAAAATAAGCTGGGACTGTACAAAGTGAGAATCAAAGCCATGCTTTAAATAACTTTTTAAAAGCCCCATCTATCTGAGATTAGAGCAGTTAATGGGAGAAGGGGGAGGGAAGGGGGCTCTCAGTGTTGGATTAATGATGGATTTATTTCAGGCTTTCCATCAGTGATGTTCAGAGAGGTGCTGCAGATGTTACTTTAGTGATTATATACAATGAGAGGACAAAGCAAGAGAGAGAGACAGCATGGAATTGTATGGAAAAAAGAATAGAAAAGAATAAGCTCGTCTCGGATTTTCTTGAAACAGAAATGAAGTGAATGATCTTAAATGAAATGTGTGTTTAACTTTCTATTCATTTTTGCAGTCATAAAAAATATACAATTATAACAGGCAAACAGGGTTGCATATTTTACCTAAATAAATCTCAGAAGCCACATATGTCTCTTGGAGTTATCATGTTATGATGATAAATACACTAGACACTAACATTCTACAGAATTGGTGCAAACTCTTGTCCCACAACCAAAAAAAAGCACATTTAAAAAGCATTAAGATATTCAAGTCTTTAGATTACCAACATCCTTTTATTATCTATTTAACCCCACAATACTATTTAAAATATCAGTAAGCTAAATATATATAAAAACATTATTTAGTGGGTACTTTCAATTGGGAGGTGGCTGTTCCGAACCTAACCCTTAATTTCAATTTCTAAAAATGATATTGAAATAATTTTTGTATTTTATTTAGTTGTTTTTAAAAAATATCTTTAAATGTTTTTATTAACTTTAAAAAATTATCATATTTTATGTTTTGGTAAATTTGGTATATTCAAAAATGTGTCCTGCATTTTCATGTCACTACCAAAATAGTGTATGTTTGAGTCCATTGGCTGAGACTGATTTTGACTACACCCATACATTTATGAACAGGAATTTTGTCTCACTTGTCTCGCTACATGGTGAATAGATTTACCCCATCGTTTTGAGGTAAATGTGTTCAAAAGTATGAAAAATCTGTGAGTAACTTTAAAGAATGTCACTACCGCACACCATATTTCTATTATTCACGAGTTCATCCTTACATCTAATCTGATCGCGCAAAATACAAAAGCATGTTTTGAGTTGGGGTGGAGTGATGCCAAAAAACTGTCAAAAGAGGTAAGTGGCTGCCTATATGTATGTGTGTGCTGATTAGGATGGTTAGCTAAACGAGTTACACCTGTACCAGATTTGCTGATTATCTGATCGTGCTCCTCCTGAACCTTGTTAACAAAACATAATTTCAACAGTTGTTTGGGAGTTATTCCGTAACATTTTTATGTGTTCAACTGTTCAGAACTGTGCTAGTTAACCATGTGCTGAATAGAATCATTGAGTTAGGTACAAAAGTATCAAATTGTTACTACCATAAAAGTTACGACCAAAACATTTGATGAGGTTTCGGTAGTGACATTGTTTATTTTGAGGTATTATCCAATAAAATCATCACTACCGTAAAAGTTACGACCAAAACATTTGATGAGGTTTCGGTAGTGACATTGTTTATTTTGAGGTATTATCCAATAAAATCATCACTACCGTAAAAGTTACGACCAAAACATTTGATGAGGTTTCGATAGTGATATCGTTTTTTGGGGGGGTATTATCCCATAAAATTGTCACTACCGTAAAAGTAACTACTGAAACATTTGATGAGGTTTCGGTAGTGACATTGTTTGTTTTGGGGTATTATTCAATAAAATCATCACTACCGTAAAAGTTACGACCAAAACATTTGATGAGGTTTCGATAGTGATATCGTTTTTTGGGGGGGTATTATCCCATAAAATTGTCACTACCGTAATAGTGACATTGTTTGTTTTGGGGTATTATTCAATAAAATTGTCACTACCGTAAAAGTTATGACCAAAACATTTGGTAAGGTTTCGGTAGTGACATTGTTTATTTTGGGGTATTATCCAATAAAATCATCACTACCGTAAAAGTTACGATCAAAACATTTGATGAGGTTTCGGTAGTGATATCGTTTTTTGGGGGGGTATTATCCCATAAAATTGTCACTACCGTAAAAGTTACAAAACATTTGATGAGGTTTTTGGTAGTGACAAACTAATAAATCCTTAATTAAGAAATCAGTATGATCAACTTTTTGCCTTTTACAAAGAAAAATTTGTTTAAAAATATAACAAATCTCATAAATCACACTTGAAATATTGTTAAAATTGTAATTGTTATTGATTTACCTCTGGACACTTTTTAATATAATGGAAAAAAAAAATTTTTACAAGGAAGATGTAAGCAAAATCTTAATAGGTCAGTATAACCCTTCTTATTAAATTATACATTACATATATAACATTTCGGTAGTGCCAAATTTGCGGAGAGGATGAATATTCCAAAACTTGCTGAAAATACAATGAGCACAATTACTAGAAAAGTGTACTTGGATATTATACAATTTGCATACATGCAAAATTTGTGGGAAAATACCCATATACACCTTTCATCCAGAGGTTCTAAGATCCTTCAGTCTGTCCGAACAATTTTTGTTTAAGGGACAGTAGGGATATGGGAATATGGAAGATTACCAGGGGGAACAGGCAAAACAGATGGAGAGGAGAGAAATATGTTAGAGAGAGAGAGCAAGAAAGTAAGGACAGGATTAAAAACAGACAGACAGGTGAACAGACAGAGATACTGTATGTACAAGAGCTTTGTCATTCATTCATTATGGATTTAGACTCTCAAATAATCCCACCACACCATGGCCTACATTCTGATGCACAAAGCTCTCATTTTGTCTGACTTTTAGTATATTAATCCAATGAGCAGATTAAAATATATTATGCCCCAAGACTGCCAAATACTTTGAGGTGGAGACCTCACTGGGTGACTGAAAAAAAGAAAAGGTCAGGCAAAACAAAACACAAAAAATAGAAAGATACAGGACAAGTCATACTTGTTTTCTCTTTTCTTTTAATAGAAAGGCATCAAGATGAAGGTTCTTTAATTCAGCCCCTTAACTGTAAAAGCAAAGGGTGTTAATTTGCACTCCTTTACCACAAACAACCCAGCCCACCCACCCCAAACATCAGGCAGGAGAAACAAACACATGTACACAGTAATACAACCGAATGCTGTGACTCCCAGCAAATAAAGCGTTTTTTTTTTTCTTCAAGACAAATAAATCACAATTGAATTTTTTTTAAAGATTACGCAAGAATAACCCCAAATACCACACAAAAAGCAAATAAGGTTCGGAAGAAACAATGCACAGTTACAGAGACAGACTATGTTTTTAGCACTCTGGACACAGATCCAAATTCAGTTTTTAAAGTGACTGAAAGATTTAAATGAAGTAATATTCGGTTCTTTTCTCACCCTTGTGTAATTCCAAACATGTATCACTTTATACTTAAATTTGTATAATTTATATTTTATATATATTACATATTTATATTTATACAGGCATGAAAAGACATGAGGGTGAGTAAATTATTACAGTTTCCATTTTGGAGTGAGCTATTCCTAGTAAAACTATTAGTTTTAATGACCAAAACAATTAGAACTAGGTTCTTTTCTAATCCTTTGTGTTGGAGCAAAGTCACTTTTTTAAACTCTTCAGGATTTCTAGTAACAGGAATGCAAAACAATACTGCAAGCACATCCTAAAACTTTAAAGATGTGTTTGAGTGGTAAAGGGTGCAATACTTGAGCAAGACAAGGCTTCATGAATTTGCAAGGCATCGCAAAGAACAGCCTGAGCACAATACAGTTGATAATTTCCACCACACTGGGCATCTAAACGCAGGGAGAACAAGGAATAGGACAGACATAGTAAAAATATACACAATCAATAAACCATTTCCTCAGCTGTCATTTTTATACACTTTTGTGCTCAGTGTGCCTTTATAAAATAACTTCTCTTCAAGCAAAACAACAACAACAAAATCAAAACACAAGAGACAGCAGTCAATATCCAGAGAAAGCACTGGTCAAAACAAGAGCAACATTTTTTCCATGCCGCAAGCTTCAGATGTCATTTCACATACACACCTGTTTTCATTAATAAACACACAAAGAAGACATTTTCTGAACAGTCCTCACCAGTGCTGACAGGTTCACCAAGCAAAAAGTGCAGAGTTGGGGAAAACAAGAAAGAAACAAGACAGAATTGTACAAATCCATGCAGAAAGCACTTTCATTCTCCACTATGTTTAGGTTGATGGTTGTGTGAACATGCTCACCGGATCATTACGGAAGATATATTTAACCTTTACTCATCCATGTGGCTGAAATATTATACCAGAACATCTCTGTATCTCCTAAAGGCCACTTTGAGCTTTTAGGAAAAGACGGACTAAGAGAAAACTGCTGGACAATTGGAAAGCAGAACAGCAGCATAAGACAAATCTTATGCAAATCAACATAAAATCCAGTTGAACAAACTATAGAGGTAAAAAAAAAACTAAACAAAGCAAAAACTCAAAATAAAAAAAAGAAAATCCAAAACTGAAACTCAGCAGTGTTGATATTTAGGTATTACAGTACCAAGACATAAATGCACTGGGAATATCATCTATTTTTATAACAGTATCCTTTACCTGGTTTTTTGAAATCTCTCTCTCTCACACAAACACAAACAAACACACACCCCTACTTCTAAGGGAGAACGGAACCCTCACTGGCCACGCCCCTCAAACATCATCAGCCAATCCCCTCCCTTGTCTAGCGTGCTTCACAGCTCCACTGCAGTGCTGATGACATGGGCAGGTTCAAGAGACCATCTTTAGTCTGTAGAGCTTCAGTGTGGTTCTTTCATCCATCCATCCTTTCCACAACTGCATTCAGTCTGGAGTACTTTCCCTCATTCTCTACAGAGATGTGGAAGGAAGCTTTTTCACCCGTCTCTGCGCCAGGAATGAGGACTCGATGGGCTTGAGTTCAGGGGGTGGTTGGGAACTCTTCAGTGCTGAGTATGTGGCGGCCATCGCACCCTGTGCAGAAAAAGTTGGTGAAGTAATTGACCACCATTTACATTGTTTATAATAAGGTTGGGACACACCAAGCTGATGGTCATCAACGTCAATCGTTTTCATAAAATATCTTTTTACATCCTTCAATGTAAACAGTCTGCAAAGTTGTTAATTAAAAAGGTGCATGATATACAAAAGATATTGTCTCTCAAAAGAAAGAGTCGACTCAGACTCAGGAATAGTTCACCCAAAAATGAAAAGTTCCCCATGATTTACTCAGCCTCAAGCCATCCTAGATGTATATGACTTTCTTCTTCCGGACGAACACAGTTGAAGTTGTCCTGGCTTTACCAAGCTTTATAATGCTGGTGGACAGTGGCTGATATTTTGAAGCTCCAAAAAGCACATATATCCGTCGCAAAACTAACTCGTACGCCTCTGGGGGGTTAACACATGTCTTCTGAAGCGGATCCATGGGTTTTTATGACAAAAATATTTCTATTTTTTAAATTATAAACTCAAATCACTGACTTTCCGGCAACGGCCGCATGCACGTTCTCAAGTTCCTGGTCTGTGTAACGTTACTCCGGTTCAAACTAATAAGGCTGTGCAAAAAAACTCTTCTTCTCTTATAGTGAAATCCGCTGACATTTTTTTCAGTGTCAGAGACAGAGGTCAACGAAGAAGCTGGATCTCAACTAATGCTAACGTGCATACGCTGTTGCCGGAAGTCAATGATTTGAGTTTAAATTTAAAAAAAATATAAATATTTTTGTTTTAAAATCCCATGGATCCACTTAAGAAGACATGTGTTAACACCCCGGAGGTGTGGGGGTTAGTTTTACGACGGATATATGTGCTTTTTGGAGCTTCAAAATATCAGCCACAATCCACTACAATTATAAAGCTTGGAAGAGCCAGGATAAATTTTAAAACAACTCTGACTGTGTTCGTCTGGAAGAAAAAAGTCATATACATCTAGGATGGCTTGAGGGTAAGTAAATCATGGGGAAATTTTAATTTTTGGGTGAACTATTCCTTTAACAAATCATTATATTTTCGAATCTTCTGCTCGTTACGGATATATGTCACTAATACATTTGCGTAATCCCCATCTGCCCACGAAATACGAACACTCTGACCTGCTCACAAACACTTCCACTAGTTAGTGTTTATATCATGTCGAGAGTTTTTGTTTTCATTGCCAAAAGATGATGATGTAAAGAATCAGTGGTTCAAATAAATTTTTCCACAATACCACAGCAATTCTTTTTGTTGTGCTCTTTATTTTACAGAGAACTGCTTCTCTAATCTTTGCTTTTATCTTTGTTGACTTCTAGTCTTCTTTATTTTCACGTAGGCAAACCACAACCTGTAAGTACGATGTATACCTAGTGCAGCTTTAGATTTCCAGGTAAACCACGATATTACTGTCTTACTGAAATAGTTCTGATAATTCGCTGAACCCACTATTTCCCAAGAATGTGTTTGAATAATGTAGACTGCCAGGTTGCCAGGTTTTCACAACAAAACACGCCCAATTGCTACTCAAAACTAGCCCTAAACTAACCAAATTGTGTTTTGAGGAGGGTCTCCCACTAAAAATCGCTTTCTGGGTGTAAAATACACATTTTTTGTTGGGGTTCCCCTGGTAAACTTGCATTCCAGGGGCGAAATATGACTATATTGGGGTTGCTTCAACCCATGGGCATCAAAAACAAACTGCAGACTTGACAACACTGATGGCAGCAGGGTTGCCAGGTTTTCACAACTAAACCCACCTACTTGCTACTCAAATCTAGCCCAAAAGTAGCCCAATCGCATTTCCCCCCAGTAAAAATTGTATTCCAGGAGGTAAAATACATGCTTTGTGGTGGGATTCCTCTGGTAAAATTAGCATTTCAGGGGATAAATATTACATTATTAGGGGTCGCTTTAACCCGCGGAGATGAAAAACTACCCACAGCAACAATATGAAAGTAGGCCAGTTCTGTGGGAAAATCACGGACTTGGCAACACTGGATGGCAAGCGCTTACTAACTTGTACTCCTCTCTGTACCAATCACAACAGGCTTAACCAGCTGACCAATCAGAGCAAAGTAGGCTTATGGAAGGGAGAGGTTTACAGACCCTACGTTTAGAACTGATCGAACAAATCGTTTAGAAATCACTGAGGAAATGACTATGTATGAATGCATAATCTGACAAAATTACAATGTTTTCTGACCTTAGATGCATTTAAACCTGTTGTAGGAGACTCCAACACAATATTATGACACTTTACAATACCATATGACTTGCACTTTAAAATGAAGAAAGTAATTAACATAACTGATATTCAAAATGGTAAGCAAACGCTGCTTTATATGTTTTGTATGTCTGCGTTTATCTCGTATATCTTGTTTTGGTCTCTCCTTTTGAAAAACGAATATATAGTATTGATAGCTGCTGATATAGACAGAGGTGCAGAAAGGCGGCAACACCGTCAGCTTATGGCACCGCTCAGGGTTGCTAGGTTTTCACAACAAAATCCGCCCAATTGCTACTTAAAACTAGCCCAATCGCATTTCGAGGGGAGTCCCCCCCCCATAAAAAAAATATTCTGGGGGATACAATACACATTTTTTTTGCCAGGGTAAATTAGCATTTCAGGGGCTAAATATGCGTTACTGTGGTCGATTCAACCAGCAGACATCAAAAACAACCCACGGAAACAGTGTTAAAGTAGCCAAATTCCGCGGGAAAACCACGTACTTGGCAACACAGCCACTGCTAGTTCTTTGAAGTACTCGATTTGGCTTGGTGTTACCCAACCTTATAAGCCTCATGGCAGTGATACCTTGACAAGCTTGAGATCTTGATGTTGTAGCTGGCTGTTGGGAAGTTTGTCTCTTTGAAGGATCCATGTATGCTTTAGAACCTGCTTGGCTGTGAGCCGCTGGTGAGGGTCCACGTGGAGCATCTTCGAGACCAAATCCTGCATGGAAAATCATGCATGTGAGAAAATAAAAACGTGTCAGAGTGGTTTAAATGGTTGTGTGAATGGGGGTGGGGTCATGGCCTACTTTGGCAGCATCAGACACCGCGTCCCAGTTGCCTCCCGTCAGAGTAAAGCGTCCGCTCCCTATCCGACTCAGAATCTCTTCTGGAGTGTCTTCTGGTCCGTTGGCAAATGGTGTAAAACTGGCAGTTAAAAAAGAAAAAAAGGAAAAATTAGTGTGGGTGTGGTTTCAGTTTTTATGTGTGGAAAATGTGTTATATACAGTGGTGGCCAAAATGATTAGAACACTAGTATTTTGATCAGCTAAAAATGGTTTCAAGTCAGTTCTCTCTTTTATATCTTTTGCTGTAGTGTGTCAGAAGGAAATATCAGTTTATTTAGTTTATTTTGTGTTTCTTTATGTCATTCCAGACTGACTGGATAATGATGAGATCAGATCTCTGTGTGGCGCACTGTGTGACTCCTTGTGCAAACAAGAATCCCACTGGATTAAAGGCAAAAATAATGTTTGGAAATGAAAACTAATATTACTGAAAACTGATATACACTGCAGTAAAATATAGAAATAACTGACTTAAAAAGCATTTTTTAGCTGGTGAAAACACTAGTGTTCTAATCATTTTGGCCACCACTGTATTAATAATGGGAGTAGGGCTGCCCCTCAATAGTCGACTAACTGTTAGTCAATGAGAAGGGGCTTGGTCGACCAAATTTTTATTAGTCGCAGAAAAAAAAAAAAGTAAAAATCCACAGGAAGTGGCAAAGTCATTAAGTCTGTGATGGAGAGATCAGTAATGGCTGGTCTATGTGGTAATACAGTACATCCGGGAGGACATCCGAATGCTCACCCATCATTTATCGACCTCAAATATAGCTTATCATCTGAAATATGTAAGTAGTAGCAACTTTAGAAGGCCACTCAATCTAATGGTAATCTAGAAAAATGTACGCTATTCAAGTGTCTGTGCGGATGGTGGAAGCTGAATAGTAGTGCTGATGCAGTCACTTGCTCTTAAAAAAAAAACTAATTAAAATAATTTTTAGTCATACAGATAACAGTAATACATCTTGTGAATCTATAAAGACTCTGTTTATTTATGTGCACTTACAATAACAACAAAACATTATGCTTTTGTAAAATAATGAAAGCAAACAGGATGCGCTTTCTGCCATCTCGGTCTCTGTGAACTTGTGCATGTCAAAAAAACAAAAACTTCTGTGTATACTTGCCTTACAGACATGAAAAATATATTTATGCAGAGTGAAATGTCTACTTTCAAATACACAAATATTCTCTGATTATGTGTTATTGCACATCCACTACTGCAGAGATGAGTCAGACGCCGACTTAAAATCAAGCCGAAAACTAACCAAGCACTAGTAATCAATAAATTAAAATGTTGATGCAGCCTCCTTATTGTTTTTTTCCTGCCACATTCATAATCATTACTTCTGCCAGTGCTGTAGCAAGCTTTATGTTTGCACTTGAGCACTTATTAGGCGATTAAAGGCTCATTATTATGATTTAAATGTTTATTAATAAACATATGATTAGTCGACTAATCTTTAGTAGAGGGTAGCCCTAAATGGGAGTGTGTGCATTCTTACCCAGCAATCATAGTGTATAACAATACTCCAAGACTCCAAATGTCACAGCCCTCATCATAGCCCTGTCTTTTCAGTACCTGCCACACAAAACAATAAGTTTCAGCAGTTATTGAGAAGAACACTCAAAATTGCACATCACAAAGACATCACACTGCCACCGGAGAATTTAAAACAACATAGTAGCTACAAACTGACCTTTGCTACAAATAACTGTGTACAGAAGCACACACAGTCCCAACTAATGTGTTTTTAATGATCACTGTAAAACCTTGGATTTAATGTTTATTGGTCTATACAGAATTCCCCAGTCTGTTGGGAGAACAACCACTCACCTCAGGTGCTACAAAGTTGGCAGTATAGCAGGGCGTCATGAGGAGGCCATTGTCTGCCCGAAGCTGCTTGGCAAAACCGAAATCGCAGATGCGCAAAGACTCTGGATTTCCAGATTCATCGACATACAGAATATTACTGGGCTTCAGGTCCCTGTGAACAACCTAGTACAAAGAAAAACACATCGGATATTAGAATCATTTAAATTTTCCTGCATAATTCAGAGATGGCTACATATCTACCTGTGTTTTTACCAAGCATTTGCAGTTGAAGTCAAAAGTCTACATACTCCCTGCAGAATCTGCAAACTGATAATTATTTTACCAAAATAAGAGGGATGTGATAATGACCCTGTTCAGAAGTTTACATACGCTTGATTCTTAATACTGTGTTGTTATCTGAGTGATAGTTCATGAGTCCCCTGTTTGTCCTGCCCACTGTTCTTCAGAAAATCCTTCAGGTTCCACAAAATCTTTGGTTTTTCAGCATCTTTGTGCATTTGAACCCTTTCCAGCAATAACTGTGATTTTAAGATCCATCTTTTCACACAAAGGACAACTGAGGGCTCATATGCAACTATTACGAAGGTTCATTACGCAAATGTTAACTTTTGACTAGTAACGGTACAATTAATAGTGCAGCAGTTATAAAAAAATACACACACATATATAAATATATAAATATATATATATATATATATATATATATATATATATATATATATATATATATATTAGGGCTGTCAAACGATTAATCGTGATTAATCACATCCAAAATAAAAGTTTATGTTTACATACTATATGTGTGTTTACTTTGTATATTTATTATGTACATATAAATACACACACGTACATGTATATATTAAAACAAAATATTTATATGGATATATATTTATACCTGTATACAGTTTAGATTATAAATAAATATAAATATTTTAGATATAAATCTAAAATATTTTTCCTTAATATATACATGCGCGTGTGTGTATTTAAATATACATAATAAATATACACAGAACACAAATATATAGTATGTAAATATAAACTTTTATTTTGGATGCGATTAATCGCGATTAATCATTTGACAGCACTAATATATATATATATATATATATATATATATATATATACACATACACACATATATAATACACACATATACACATATATATATATATACACACACACACACGTTTATGAAAAGATAATATCAAGTTGTATATTAATATGATACTTTAAAGTTATTTTTATTGTTTTAATATTGCTTAATAGATTCTATAGTACTAATTCTTCTGGAAATGTGTTTAAATCAAAAGTCTATTTGGAATCTGTGTTGTAATTCTATTAAATATTGTGATAAAATAAATGTAGTGTTACAAATGCCTTCAATCCCTTTTTACTATTATATTGGGGTAAGATTTCAACGAAGAGTGGATTAATTTAATTGATTCAAGTCAATTTTTTCATTTTTCAAGTGTTACAATTGCCCCAATCCCACTTTACCATTATATAAGGGTACGATTTCACGGAAGAGTGGTTTAATTCAATTGATTAGATTTTTTCAAGCACTGCTATAATACAAGCTATAAAAAGCTACACCATTATATTAGGCTTCAGACGCCGATCTATTGCGGTTCTTTTGGAAAGATGTCAACAGAAAAACTATTTAATCACAATAAATGTTGCAAACAGAGGAGAGGGAACAGAGGGGAGTAGAACAGAAGAGGGCCTAGGGAAGAGCCCTGGGGAACACCCAGGCTCTGTCACAATCTGTGAATCATAATAACATATTGTTTGCTAGTGGCAGGCTTTTATCTACAAGACAAATGTAATTGTGTTTGTCCATGCATGTTTTCTCACCCCTTGAGAGTGCAGGTATTCCACGGTCTTTGTGATAGTGTGCAGCACAGCACTAGCTTCTCTCTCTGAGAAAGATTTCTGCTTGAGGATTCTGTCCAGCAGTTCACCTCCTCGCATCAGCTCAGTGACCAGGTACACCTGCTTCCCATTATCATACACCTGCAAATTGTTTTTTATTAAATATGTTGTGGTAGCAATTTTAGCTCCCTGTATTGTGCATATATTACATTTCAATAATGCAGATGATTAAATTGTGAAATAATATGCTGTTGTACTTACATCTTTGAGAGTGATGATATTGGGGTGCTGGCCGTATCTCAGCAGGATCTCAATCTCTTCTGATGGGTCTGTGCTTGTTTTATCAATCACCTATCAGAATTTTACAGTAAATAATGTATTAGTCACCTGAAGACTGCATGTATCTAAAACCTTTAATGAACATAGCCTTCATCTTTTTGTTGATGGCGTTCAGTTAAAAGAGCATTCAAAAGCAAATACACTATCAGTCAAAAGTTTTTGAACAGGAAGTCTCTTCTGCTCACCAAGCCTGCATTTATTTGATCCAAAGTACAGCAAAAACAGTACAATTTTGAAATAGTTTTACTTTTTAAAATAACTGTTTGATATTTGAATATATTTTAAAATGTAATTTATTCCTGTGATTTCAAAGCCGAATTTTAAGCATCATTAGCCCAGTCTTCAGTGTCACATGATCCTTCAGAACTCATTCTAATATTTTGATTTGCTGCTCAAAAAACATTTATTATTATTATTATTATTATTATTATTATGCTGAAAAGTAGAATTTTTCAGGTTTCTTTGATGAATAGGAAGTTAAGAAGAACAGCATTTACCTGAAATAGAAATATTTTCTAACATAAATATCTTCATCATCACTTTTGTTCAACTTAAAGCATCCTTGCTAAATAAAAGTATTAATTTCTTTCCCCCAAAAAACAGTATACTGACTCCAAGCTTTTGAATGGTATAGTAGTGTATAATGTTACAAAAGCTTTTTATTCCAGATAAATGCTGATCTTTGGATCTTTCTATTCATCAAAGAATCCTGAAAAAAATGTACTCAACCATTTTAAATATTTATGATAATAACAATAAAACATGTTTCTTGAACAGCAAATCAGCATATTATAATTAATTTATGAAGGATCATGTGACACTTAAGACTGCAGTAATGATGCTGAAAATTTAGCTTTGATCACAGAAATAAATTACATTTTAAAACAGAAAGCAGTTATTTTAAATAGTAAAATATTTCACAATACTACTGCTTTTGCTGTAATATTTTGCAGGCTTGGTGAGAAGGACAGAATTCTTAAAAAAAAAAAAATCTTGACTGGTAGTGTATTTATTTATATTTAAATAAAAACAAAACAAATATAGATTCATATAGTCTAGAACACAGATTTTAGGATTATTAATTAGAGTTATTTTCTACAAAGCCTCAAAATATGTCTAAAAAAACAAACAAAAAAAAGAACCAAATAGACTAAAATGCAGTTTCATCAACACCTAACCAATAATGCTGATGTCACAGAAAGAAAATATAATTCAATTCCACTTGTATGACGTCAGTACAATATTTATAGAGGTTAACAGAGCGAGGCTCTAACCTTCACTGCATACTCTGTGTTGGTTGCTTTGTGTATGCAGCGTTTGCAGACGGAGAAAGACCCCATGCCAATGTCCTCCTTTAGTACGTAACCGTCACTGAACAAGAGGTTCTTACCGTGAAGCTGCTGCTTGGAGACGGATACACAAGAGAGAGTATTAAAACAGCCACAAGCACACAAACATGCACACTTGCCCAAATAGTAAAATTGAATAATTATAATGAACAAACTGATTACATTCTTTTCAAATACAGTCACGAACACTACATACTATTATTACAGTTTTAACTCAATTCGGCAAAATGCTGGATAAAGCAGAATGATGATATCACTAATACTGATTAAAGCCATTTGCTTCATTTTCACTAATCACATCCTCCATTAACATTAAACCACTGTTTCATCTTCATCTCCATTAAAGTGCATTACGCTCACTCTTACATAAATCAAAGTGAAAAGGTAGAAATACTGCTATCTAGTGGTCAGCCATTTGAAGCTCACTTAATCAGATTCAAGATTATAGGATTCAAAACATTTTAGATATTAACCTCAAGCAATTTAATTGTTTAATAAGTAAGCATTCCACTGGTTAAAGGATTAGTTTGCTTTCAGAATAAAACATTCCTAATAATTTACTCAGCCTCATGTCATCCAAGATGTTCATTTCTTTCTTTCTTCAGTCACAAAGAAATTAAGTTTCTTGAGGAAAACATTCCAGGATTTTCTCCATATAGTGGACTTTAATGAGGATCAACAGGCTGAAAGTCCAAATTGCAGTTTCAATGCAGCTTCAAAGGGCTCTACGTGTCCCAGATGAGGAATAAGTGTCTTACCTAGTGAAACTAGAAATGACAATTTCTATACTTTGTAACCACAAATGCGTCTCGCACTAGCTCTGCAATGTGCATGTGCGACTTCACGTATTACGTAATCACGTTGGAAAGGTTTTCCTCAAAAAACGATTTCTTTTCAACTGAAGAAAGACATGAACATCTTGGGTGACATGGGGATGAGTAAATTACCAGGAAATTTTGATTCTGGAACTAATCCTTTAAAGAAACACTCCACGTTTTTTGAAAATAGGCTCATTTTCCAACTTCCCTAGAGTTAAACAGATGAGTTTTACCATTTTTGAATCCATTCAGTCGATCTCCGGGTCTGCCGGTAGCACTTCTAGCATAGCTTAGCATAAATCATTGAATCTGATTAGACCATTAACATCTCGTACAAAAATAACCAAATATTTTCAATATTTTCCCTATTTAAAACTTGACTCTTCTGTAGTTACATCGTGTACAAAGACCGACAGAAAACGAAAAGTTGCGATTTTCCAAGCTGATATAGATAGGAACTAAACTCTCATTCTGGCGTAATAATCAAGGAACTTTGCTGCCGTACCATGGGTGCAGCAGGCGCAATGATATTACGCAGCGCCTGAATATAGTCCCCAGCTATTTTACTATTACCTTAGTGGCTTAGTGCTGGTCACGTTGGAAGTTACCTAGCTGGGGATTATTTTCAGGTGATGTGTAATATCGTTGCGCCTGCTGCACCCATAGTACGGCAGCAAAGTTCCCTGATTATTACGCCAGAATAAGAGTATAGTTCCTATCCATATCAGCCTAGAAAATTACAGCTTTTCATTTTCAGTTGGTTTTAAAACACAATGTAACTACAGAAGAGTCCAGTTTTAAATAGGAAAAATATTGAAAATATTTGGTCATTTTTGAACGAGATGTTAATGGTCTAATCAGATTCAATGATTTATGCTAAGCTATGCTAAAAGTGATAACACCAGACCCAGAGATCGACCTGAGTTTAACCTGAACCCTGTAATACTGTTGTACGCTGTCATAAAAGCTGACAAGGAATGTCACATTAACCACATAAATACAGCTATTTTCAGATGTATTTCTACATATAATCGATCACTCACTTGTACTACAGGGTGTGGAGGGGGCAGAGATGGCTCTACTTTGCCTTCCTCCTCTAGCATCGCTGTGGCAACAAAGCTGAAGCCCCGGAAGAGCTGATGAGCCCCTGCGCTGGGGGGAACGCCTGGGGAATCTTTACCCAAAAATGAATATTGTAATCATTATGTCATTCAACAGTGTGTTATTTGTTGTGTGTGTGTGTGTGTAAGAGACATAAAAGGAGATGCTGAGCAGAATTTTCATGCAGCTCTTTTTCATAAAATGAAAGTGAATGGAATCCATGGTTAGATGTAACAAATCTTGCAAAGCTTCGGTGAGTAATTACTTAAAATCTGTCCCTCAACTTAGAGCCATCGTAAAGATGTGTGTATATGCTGTAATTATATTTTTTGTAGGGCTGTCAAATGATTAATCGCGATTAATCGCATCCAAAATAAAAGTTTGTGTTTACATACTATATGTGTTTACTTTGTATATTTATTATGTACATATAAATACATACACATACATGTATATATTAAAACTAAATATTTATATGTATATATATTTATACCTGTATACATTTTAGATTATAAAAAAATATAAATATTTTATATATAAATCTAAAATATTTTTCCTTAATATATACATGCATGTGTTTGTATTAATATATATAATATACACAGTACAAAAATATATAGTATGTAAACATAAACTTTTATTTTGAATGCGATTAATCGTTTGACAGCACTAATTTTTGTCCTTTTTTTTTTTTTTTAGCTTGACAGCCTCCGGTCTCCATCCACATTATTATATGTATATGACAACTTTCTGATAACATTCTGCTAGCTAAACAAATCCTTCAATCATAGGTTTAGAAAAACAGGTTAGGTAAAGGTAAAGGACAGAATTTAAATTTTTAGATGAACTCTCTTTTTTAAAATCTCCAGTAGTTTGTTTTAAATGTCAACAATTTTTATTATGGTCTAAAAATCAACGTGACTGCAAAAACTAATGAGACATCCCTCACCTTTAGGGGTGCGAGAAGTAAACTCTGAGTCGAAGTAAAAGGTGTCATCAGGTCTGGCCACCGCTGGCTTGAATGGAGGTTTTATTTCTCGTCTAAAGAGTTTCTGTAAATTATTACAAAAAGATATATATATATTTTGCACTCAAGCATTACTGAAGCCTTTTATAAAACTATCCCTTTAGATATGCAGGAATCTGAAGAACTCACATTCCAATCAATCGTCACAAAGAATGAATGCCGTTTGATTTCCTCAGCTCCATCTGGTCCAGATCCTGGTAATAGTTAATGAATGAATAAAACTCTTCATGTGAAAATATAGCACTTTAAATAAAAATATATTGCCAACCACTTTTATCCAATGTCAAATACATCAATAATAAGGAGAAGTTCACTTCCAGAATAAACACTTCTTGATAATTCACTTATAACCATGTCATCCAAGATGTCTTTCTTTCTTTAAGGTTTTTTGAGGAAAACATTCCAGGATTTTTCTCCATATAGTGGTCTTCAGTGGTAACCAATGAGTTGAAGGTCCAAACTGCAGTTTCAATGCAGCTCTACAAAATCCCAGCCGAGGAATAGGGGTCTTATCTAGCTAAATGATCTGTCATAGAAATTTGTATACTTTTTTAATAAATGCTTGTCTTGAACTAGCTCGACAAAGCGAATGTGCAAAGAAAAGCAACGCCCTTCACAAAAAAGGTACAACAACAATGTTGGATGATCGCAAAGCTGCACTAAAACTGCATTTTGGACCTTCAACCCATTGGCCAACATTGAAGTTGACTATATGGAGAAAATTCCACAATTTTCCAATTTTTTTGCAACTGAAGAAAGCAAAACATGAACATCTTGGATGACATGGGGATGAGTAAATTATCAGGAAGAGGATATATAAAAGGATATATTAGACAATCTGATTGTATATATGTTACCCAGTCTGTTGGTGGGGTTCCTCTTGAAGAGAGCTCTCAGTAAGCTTTGCGCCTCAGCACTTAGGAACTGAGGCATCCCTAACCTCGCTCTGAAGAAAAAAACAAAACAATCATGACTCAAAAACTGATCAATCTTCACAACATTTATGCTAGTGAACAAAGATTTTTATATGTTTTTGAAAGTAGTTAACAAATATTGTGAAAGGAAATTACAAAGAACAGCTTTCTTTCGAAAAAGAATTTTCGTAACATTATAAATCAATTTAATGTCTCCTTGCTGAATAAAAGTATTAATTTAGTCTAGGCAAAGTCAACACTAATACATAATACAGATCAATTGTTGTTTAACAGCTTATATTGTTTTGTTTTCTTCTTGCTAGTAACAAATTAGGGAAACCAATGAAATGGAAAATTATGCAACGTAGACTCTTTCTTAGAACAAAAGAAGCTTAATCATAATGCAAAACACATTTATCCTAAATGCTCCGTTTAAAAAACAATTTTGACAATATTATTTAAAGACCCTACAAAAAGAACAAAACTAAATGGATTCTCACTTTAGGATCAGATTCATCGTTTCTTTTCTGTCTTTTCCCTGGAATGGCAGTGAACCTGTAAGCATCTCAAACTGTTCAAAATAGAAACAGAAAACAATCATATTAGACAAAATATAACAAGCACCAAAGCAGGTTTTCTCCACTTGAACAGCATGCATCCGTCCATACCATTAGTACCCCAAATGACCACCAGTCAGCGCTGTGCGTGTGTCCCTGCCGGTTAACCACCTCTGGAGCCATGTACTCCACCGTCCCACAGAAAGAGTAAGCCTTCTTCTCATGGTCGATAGCCTCCTTACACAATCCAAAATCTGAGAGAAAAAACAAAACCAATTACACCAATTAACTAGGGCTGGTAAGGGATTCAAATTTTTTATCTAATTAATTACATGATGTGGCGATTAATTAATCTAATTAATGGCACATTAAATTTGGCTGAGAAATTACTCCCAAAAGATAATTTAAAGTAATTGTTGCGTAAAGCATCAAACCAACATTACAAAAAGTAACTTCAGCAAGAAATATTTTGTTTGATAAAATTACATATGGGGTATGGAGGATATGGGGGAGGAGTCAAAAGTATAAATTATTATTATTATTATTATTATATATATTTTTGGTTATTATTTATATTAATTTAAACAATTATCAAACAAGTACATTTATTTAGTAACATAGAAATCTATCTTAGTGTAGCCTTTATCTTTATAGTTTTATAATTAATTATCCTCATGTGGATCCACCAGTTCACATTTACAACTTGGTGTTTTCTGAGTAAAAATAAGGGTTAGTTTTTGGCCTTTAATTAATTCTATGCCAACAGGTGGTGTTTTTCACCATGAATATAGCAATTTCCTCAGTAACCGCGCAAAAAAAAAAAAAACAAAAAAAAAAAACTGAGCACCTGACTTTGAAACTTGCACCACTGATATTTAATCGATTAAACAATATTCAACCATGATTATTCATATAACAAGGTTTGGGCCTTACAACTTACAGGAGTTTTAACAGAGGCGAATGTAGGAAACATATAAAATACGCTTAGTGGGATTTTTTATAGAAAGATTAAAAATACAGGAGTAACATGGGAAATTATTTAAATGGGATGGGAAAAACTGAAGGGGTTCACAGGTATGTGAATGGTCCACTGAATCATCAGGTTTATTCGACTTGAAGAGTATCATCACCATCAGACTGATCGGTGTGTGACATCAAAGTACCGCAAACTGCTTCTGAATCGCATTCACAGTACTTTGATGTCATAAATTGACAGGTCTGCGCAGCTGTAAATCCAATGCGCCTATAGCCAGTGGATCAACGCGCCAAATGGTTCGCCCAATGCGTATCAAACGTGCAATAAGAAATTAAATGCCACTGTGTGTTGCTCGGAGACGAACAGTTCTGCTTTGTCTTTATATTTTCGTTGGCAAAATTGGCAACATTGTGTCTAAAATAACACAATATTAACTTCTTACTTCACATTTGCACTTGTGTGATATTGCACAAGCCTATTGGTCATGTGATATTGCTTAACTATATGATGTAAATATGAGACAAAAACTCAAACAGGGGCATTTTTGCACCATATCTTGAATTTTAGGGACATTCTAACTACGTTCTCTAGGCTCTATCCCACAGTGAGTTGTTGCCCTGCCTCATATTTGTCAACAATCAACTGTATGAAATGTCAGATGACCCACGTAAGTCTGGAGTGGGGCAAATGCGTTAATAATTTTAACAGGTTACTTTTCATTAATCTAATTAACACGTTAAATTACCAGCCCTACAATTAGCATAAAAGACTATCCTTCGGTAAACCAGTGTTTTAGTGTACCTGTGAGTTTGATATGCCCCTCTTCGTCCAGGAGGATGCTAGAAAACAGACGACAGAAAATGTATTTATGTCCGTTACATTTAGTCATATTATAATACAATTATTAAGTAGAAGAAATCATGTGTTTGTAAGGTCAAGTACAGTTGAGGTCAAAAGTTTACACCCCCCTTTCAGAATCTGCAAAATGGTAATTTGACCAAAATAAGAGAGATCATACAAAATGCATGTTATTGTTCATTTAGTGCTGACCTGAATAATACATTTCACATAAAAGAAGTTTACATATAGTCCACAAGAGAAAATAATAGATGAATTTATTTAAAAATACCCTGTTTAAAAGTTTACATCCCCATGATTCCTAATACTTAATACCTGAATGATCCACAGCTGTTTTTTTTTTTGTTTAGTGATAGTTGTTCATTAGTCCCTTGTTTGTCCTGAACTCATAAACTGTCTTTAGGTCCCACAAATTCTTTGGTTTTCCAGCATTTTTGTGTATTTGAATCCATTCCAACAATGACTGTATGATTTTGAGATCCATCATTTGACACTGAGGACAACTGAGGGACTCATGTTCAAATATTACAGAAAGTTCAAACGCTGATGCTCCAGAATGAAAAAAAAAACATGCATTAAGAGCTGGGGGGTGAAAACTTTTTGAATTTGAAGATCAGGGTAAATTTAACTTATTTTGTCTTCTGGGAAACATGTAAGTATCTTCTGCCTCTGAAGAGCAGTACTAAATGAAAAAAAATATGATATTTAGGCAAAATAAGAAAGTTGTCCCTCAGTTGTCCTCAGTGTAAAAAGATGGATCTCAAAATCATACAATCATTATTGGAAAGGGTTCACATACACATAAAAGGTGGAAAACCAAAGAATTTGTGGGACTTGAAGGATTTTTGAACTCATGAACAACTATCACTAAAAATAAATAAATAAAAAAAACCAGCTGTGGATCATTCAGGCAAGAACACACTATTAAGAATCAAGGGTATGTAAACTTTTGAACAGGGTCATTTTTATAAATTCAATTATTATTTTCTCTTGTGGACTATATGTAAATGTCTTCTATGTGAAATATCTAATTGAGGTCAGTACTAAGTAAATAATAACATGAATTTTGTATGATCCCTCTTATTTTAGTAAAATAATTAACAGTTTGCAGATTCTAAAAAGGGTAAAAACGTTTGACCTCAACTGTATCACGACAATGAGTTATTGTGTTGTGTGTATATATATTAAGTACTTCTCAGGTTTAAGATCTCTGTAGATGATGCCGAGACCGTGCAGGTGATCCAGACCCAGTGCCAGTTCAGCCAGATAAAACTTCACATCTTCTTCTGTGAACATCACCTGAACACCAAAGATACTATGTAAATACAAAGCAGACAAAGAAGTGTATATTGCACTCACTGTAATGACTTTTACATACCTCTTTTGAAAGCCTGGTGAACAGATCCCCTCCTCTGAGGAAGTCCAGAATCAGATAGAGTTTCCCCTCAGTCTGAAAAGCTGAACACACACCCACAAGAAGCACACTTGTGATCAGTGAAGTTAACACTGAAGTTAATCTGATCTGTTAGTCAATGATAAGCTTCTATAGCCTCCTCTATAATATAAGGCCTCCATCAAGCAGGTAAAATGCAAGATTTTCAATTACTCTAAATGAACAAAATGACTCTGCAAACATGGATTCATTAACATTAATTCAAATACCAGAATTCAGAAACACTGAAATGAAGTGATTCAATGAATCCTACCTAATGAAATACAGCGCACCAATTCAATAGTAACATCATAATTTACAGGGTTCCCACTCTAAGCCAAACATCAAATATCAAATTCCCTGACTTTCACAGACTAAAAAGCTGAATTTCCATGACCTATAATAAATGGATCAATCCATTTGCAAGCTTTATTTACTTGTTCACAGACATTCTTAGTATAAAACACACTTATACACAATTTTTTTTTTTTTTTACCCATTAAGTGCACTTTTCTCTACTATTTCTCCAGGAATTAATGTATGGTTTGTATGCTTTCATAAAAATAGCAATAGGCAAAACACGTGAAACAATGCAATAAAACAAAATATGGTATAGAAAATTTACATTTTGATAAATGGAAACAAAAAATTTAAAGCAACAAACAAAAATCCCTGATATTCCATGGCTTGGACAAAATAAATAGAAAATTCCCTGACTTTCAATGTCTGGAATAGACCTTTTAAAATTCCATGATATTCCAGAAATTCCATGACCTGTGGGAACCCTGAATTTACTAACCAACATGTCAAAAGAGTCAAACAAGTCTAAGCTGCTATTCACTATCTTCCCATCCCAAATTGAGTCATCTGAGAATCAGAGTAGAGCGATTTGCGACTGAATCATTGAATCAATGAATCAACATAACTGAAATGATCCAACTCAATCAGACTTCACTATTTCTCTCAAAAACTTGTCAAGGAGTAGATGGCAAGACATTTAGTGAATAACAACTTAAATTCTTTTGTGTTTTTTAAAAGAAAGTGTGACTTCTGAAGTCACTTTAATAATCATTGGTACAGTTTCTAGAATCTTGCTCTTTGTTTTCATGGATTTGGAATCACATGATGATGAAAAAAATGATCAAACTTTCATTTTTGAGTAGGCTAATTCTTTAAGGAAGGGGAAATGGCATGGGAACATATTATTGGTAATGTATCATGACGCTATCTCACCATAATGGAGTTTAACCACAAACGGATGGTTGACGTCTGCCAGGATGTCTCTTTCCATTTTAGTTCTCACACGATCCCTCACTGTGACAAGAACAAATTCACATGAGTTTTGAGGAAATATTTGGCTGCAGCGAACATTAAGTCAACTCAAGCATGAAAACACTTTCTGCTGCAAGCGACTGAGGCATCACCAGATTCAACTTAGCGGAAGTCTGAAGCAGAAGTTTATCAGATAACATGTGTTTGTAGGAAGTGTGGTGTCAGCTCTCATTAGATCTGTGAAGGCCTCTCCTTTTAGGAACGGAGAGAAATGAGGAGATAAGAAGAAGAGAGCTACTGAGATTTCAGTGAACTAACACCTGAACTTAAAACCTCAGGTTTGTAAGCATGGTGGGATTTTCTGTCATTGGGGCGCACGCTGAAAAAAACAGGAAGTGAGTGTACCCGCAGAGGAGTTACCGTTAATCTGTGACCTCACTGACACAGACACAAATTCAGATTCAAACTTTTTAAATTCTGTGTTGAGGGAATATGCCATAAAAATGTCTAAATATTGTGTATACTCACACTGTGAATCTCATTTGATAGGTTTGACAAAGTATATGAAAAACTGCTATATTGCAATGGTAAATTCATGATTGGCGTAATCCTCTGGGTTGGTATTTGTGGTTACACAAAAACTGGGAGTGACACAAGAGTACAGAAAGAAAAACAAGCCAGGAAAACAATGTGAAATGAAAGTAGCTGTTGTTGTAGGGTTGTTTGAGTTAGCAAAGGAAGTTTGTGTGGTTTGTGGTGTGTGTTTGTATGCATTTACACTGATGCTGTACCTTTGAGAGTGGCCTTTCTCAGGACTTTCATGGCGTAGAGCTGGTTACTATCAGGAGGGGTTACCTTTCGTACCAAAAACACCTGTGTCCACACACACACACCACACACACACACAGATACAAAACATGCTTTTCACTGTACAGCATTAGACGGTTCTGCTGAATGTGCGCAACTCAGGTTAAGCAAATTTTTAAAGGTACTGGAATATTTACTGCTATTAAAAGAATGTAAAAACCCATTTTATCTAGTTTTTCAGGTAGCGTACCATCAATAGGCAAAATTCACAATAAAAGAACTGGTTCATATTTATTTTATGAGTTTAAAACTTCCCACAGGAAGTTATACTGAATTGAATAACAGGAAGAGAACTTGACTGAATTGTAATTCAAAGAAATTCAATGCACAAAAGCCCTCAAATGGTTTGCCATTGAGATTAAGTACCATTCAGGATGGGATATCTTTCCGGGGCAATTAAAGCATTCTGGGAAATGAGGTGTTCCTTTTATTTTATTTTTTTTTATTTTTTTTTAAATACAGTACCATTCAAATGTTTTAGATCAGTAAGATTAATGTTTTGAAATTGAAGTTTCTTATGCTCACCAATGCTGTACTAAGTAAAATATTATGATATATTAGTAAAATATTATTACAATTCAATATAGCCATTTTATTTGTTTAAATTTTTTTATGATAAATGTAATTTATTTCTGTAATGGCAAACCTGAATTTCCATCAGCCAATACTTTAGTCTTAAATAATGTGATCCTTTCAGAAATCATTCTGAATCTTTTTCTAAATCTTATTTAAGTCTATTCTGCTTAAGCAAGTCTGCATTTGTTTGATCCAAAGTACAGCAAAAACAGTAAAATTGTGAAATATTTTAACCATTTAAAATAACTGTTTTCTATTTGAATATATGTTAAAATTTATTCCAGTGATGAATAGAAAGTTCAGGAGAATAGAAATATTTTGTAACAGTGTAAATGTCTTTACACCAAGATTTTAAATGGTATAGTGTATAATGTTGCAAAAGCTTTTTGTTTCAGATAAATGCTGATATTTGGATCTTTTTATTCATCAAAGAATAAAAGAAAGAAAAATTACTCAACTGTTTTAAATATTGATAATAATCATATTATTATATAATATAATGTTCACACTGAAGACTGGAGTAATGATGTTGAAAATTCAGCTTTGAAATCACAGGAATAAATTACATTTTAAAATATATTCAAATAGAAACTCTTTTATTTATTTTAAATGGTTAAAATATTTCAAAATGTTACTGTTTTTGCTGTACTTTAAATCAAATAAATGAAACTTACTGTTCAAAAACTTTTGACTGGTATTAAATAATTAAAATAAACTAATTAACTAAATAAAACTAATCAAATTTCAACAAAAATTACAATAAGCATTTACTTCCATAAAATGAGTACTTACATTATTTAATAAAAAAAATATTCTAACTTTTTCTCACAATTCTGACTTTTTTCTTGCAATTGTGAGTATATAATCACGCTTTTATCTCGCAACTCTGACCTAACACATAACACACAATTACTTTTTTCTTACAACTTGCAATTCTGACTTTTTCTCAGAATTGTGAGAAACAACTCGCAACTGCGGGTTGTAAAGTCCAATTTTGAGGGAAAAAAGACTGATATGTTCTCTTAGTAACTCGCAATTGCTATTATAAGGTTATATGGAAAAAAAGTCACAATTGCAAGAGATACACTAGTTTAGATCTCACAATTATTTTTTTTGAATTGTGAAATTTAAACTTGCAATTGTGCGTTATAAAGTCAGAATTGTAAGAAATAAAAACTCGCAATTCAGAATTTTTTCACAATTGTGAGCTTATAGCTTACATTTCCTACAAAAAAGTCAGAATTGTGAGATGTAAGCTTGCAACTGTGAGAAAAAAAAAAGTCAGGAGTCAATGAACTCTTTACCTTTCCAAAGGAGCCCTGCCCCAGCACTTTGAGCAGCTCGAACTGTGAGGGGTCCGCCTTCTCCGCCCCCTCCTTAACAACATGTGTGATGTTGATCTCCTTGATGTCACCATCTTCCTACAACACACGAGACAGATTAATATCAAACAAAGCTTCTGTCAGGATAGCTGGCATACAAAACATATACTGAGTACACAGCCGATTGGTCAGGGAGACAAGCTTGAATATTAAAGTTCAAAGCTGGCTTAAGTGGACATAATCTCCCATGCAGGAGGACAATGAACAATAAGCCATTATCTTTAATCATTTACCAGTAACTGCGGAGCAGATTCACATGTATATGTCACTAACAAGTGCTCACTATTTCAAGACTGAATCAGAATCTCCTGCGACCTAAACAACATTATGAAAACTAAATTAGGCTTAGAGGGGGATTTAGCTTTCCAAGCGCCACCTGTAGGAGATCAAGTTTATTAAAAAAACAAATATATATATAAATAATTACAATTATAATCAGGAAATCACAGGGAATAATTGCAGCTACTTTGAATTTTACCTACAATTTCTTTGTTATTATCCAAAACCATTAAGATACTACCACCACTTGTTAATCGATAGTCATTTTGCAAGTTTCAGCAGCTGGGGTGCAGTTGAGATGAGTGAAAAGAAGCTCATGCGATTTGAAGCCACAAATAAAAAAACACTTTAAACCATTAAGATCAGAGAATGTGATGACTATCAGTTTATCCTTCATTAAAGCTGATAAAAAAACATGTAGGCTCTGCTGAAAGTGAAGTGCTATGTGTCACATTTCCCCTGTGACTACAGAGAAAGAGGGGGTAAACATGTTTAGGAGGAAATGGTTAATGGTTGAATTAAAATTAAACCCTGCATTCTGAGAACACGGTGCAATAAAAGCACACAAACACTGCACACTAACAAACTAACATATCAAACACACTTTTAGAAAAAAAAACAGCTGCTTGGACAACCCACAGTGCTGACTAACTGACCAACAAAATGGAAATATGGAATGGAAATATTAACAACAAGTCAATAAATAAATCATTTAAAAAGACAGCTCAACTCGAAGTTACAATTCCGTCATCATTTACTCATCCTGATGAAATGATTACCTTTTACTCAGCTGAATCTCTATGACTTTATTCTGTAGAACTCAAAAGATATTTAGAGAAATATCTCAGTGGTTTTTTTTTTGTTTCCATACAATGGAAGTCAATGGTCATCAGAAGAAAAAGTCACACAGGTTTGAATTACATGTGGGTGAGGAAATAATGACAGAACTTTCATTTTTGGGTGACGTTTGAGACACCTTGCGGCAAATGAACATTTACACATTCATTCCTTTCCCTGAAGGTTTGATGATTTTATATATTTATATTTGTTTATTGTCATCTTTTTTTTTTTTGAAGGCATCACTGATTCCAACTGGTGTATCTAATATGAAAATGAACATTTACACATTCATTTCTTTCCCGGAAGGTTTGATGATTTTATATATATATATATATATATATATATATATATATATATATATATATATATATTTTTTTTTTTTTTTTATGTCATCTTTTTTTTATGACTGAAGGCAAGTATCACTGATTCCAACTGATGTATCTAATATTTAACCACTGAATATAACCATTCAACATTACAGTAACATTTTAACTTTGTAACATTGTAACAATACTTTAACATTTATTAGACTTTAAAAAATAACTTCTAATTTAAGTGAACTTGAAATAATCTTTACATAAACCCATTATAATAAATGTGTCATTATAATAAATGGCCTAATACAGAACATGCTGGAACATTACCGGCTGACAGGACAGGTAAATTAGTTTTTACCGACATATGGCCTAACAACATCTCATCTGAACACAGTTCACTGATATTCTACTGAAGCTCCTCGTCACCAGTACCGTGTATATATATATTTATTTATATTTCAGGGGCATTTCCTCTGAGGCGGCAAGGGGTTGGGTTAACTCATAGTACAAAAATAAAACAACAACAACAACAGCAACAGCAACAACAACAACAAAACAATGCTAATATTACAAAATATGACATAAAAAGCTTAAAAATCAGTTGTCCAACAGAAACACTAGCAGGTAAAGTTACAGTGGGATTCCATGTCTCCCTCACCTCTCCTAAACCCACTGAGTTTAAGAGGAGGAGATGCCTCCGTCGCGATATGATTGGTTATGACTGGTTATGTTAGTCTGTGATGTGGTTTATGCGATACATCCAGCCTCTTTTGTTCGTACGCAAACATTTATCCTAATAAAAAATAGGTAAACAACTAACACACCTATATCTGAAGACAATCCAAAAAAAATTAAGTCTACAACACGTAACAAGCTAGTCTAGATGGATGTTAAAACTTCAGTTCATGTTCACCAAGTCTTACAGTCTTAAGTAGCATAGGTATATCGGTAGCAATAGCTAACAATACATTATCGTTTTATGCTGAAAATCATTAGGCTATTAAGTAAAAATCATGCTTTGTGAAGATATTTTGTACATTTCCTACCATAAATATATCAAAATGTAATTTTGGATTAGTAATATGCATTACTAAGAACTTCATTTGGACAACTTTAAAGGTGATTTTCTCAATATTTAGATGTCTCTACACCCTCAAATTACAGATTTTCAAATAGTTGTATCTCAGCAAACCATACTTTGGCTTTCAGATGATGTATACATCTCAATTTCAATGACTGATTTTGTGGTCCAGGGTCACAATTAGGCCCTGAGCTCAGACTAGTTTCTTTGTGGTTAAAAATCTTATGAATTAATAACACATTATTCTTCTCATTATTTGGAAATATCATAGTTATTTACTTTATCAAAGTCTGAAATTTGCTGCAGTTTTAATGGCGAACTTAAGTCAGCTAAAGTACAAAAAAGGAGGAATTCTGCATTAGACAGCTTTTAGGGTGTTGCTAACACTCGTAGCAAAAAAAAGAGAAACAAACAGTGTAAAAGAGCACATTTCATAGCTGTTTTCCCACAGATGTACCACATGAAAGACACATTTGATGTCCTGAGAAGGACAAAATTCAAGTTACAAACATCTGACAAAATCAAACAAAAAGTGCTTGACTTGTGCAATGACATTCTAAGCAATTAATTCAAGAAAAGTTTGTTCACATATACACACAACCAGTGTGGCCCAATTCAACAAAACAAACATAACATTTCACCCTAGCAACAAACAACAAACAGAAACTGCTCTACTGTGTGTACTGACCGTCCACGTTGTATGCTCATCGGTTAAAGCTGCACTAGACTGAGCCGAGTTTGTGGTGCTGTTCGTCTCCTCTCTGGACTGAGTGGCATTTGCTATAGTCTTACTGTGCTGCCTCTTGAACAGGTAGAGAGTCAATAACTGACTGACTTTAAACTTCCTCTTTTCTTTATCCATCTCTTCATCCCTCCTCTAACCAGGGCATTCCACTGTTACCCCCATCCGCCTGCAGTCGGGGGAGCCATGGATAACAAAACTCATCCCAGAGGGGGAGTGAGGAGAGTCTGGCAGTGTGTGAGAGAGAGTATGGGAGTCAGGGTGTGTGCTCTGTCCTACTCGACAACTACACTGAGGCACGCAGGAAGAGGAAGGAAGACGACTGAGACCTGAAAACAGAACTGGTGAGAGAGAAAAAAAAAACAGCGAGAGAGAAAGAGAGAGTGAAAGAGAGAGAGAGAGATAGCAAGGAAGGAAGTGACATAGTAATATGTGACAGATGGGCTAATAACAAAGTTCCCTTTATATTATATATTAAGAATTTTTAATGAAATGTGACCCTGAACCACAAAACCAGTCATAAGGGTCAATTAAAAAAAAAAAAGAGAGAGAGAAAGATTTATACATCATATGAAAGTTGAATAAACACACTCTTCATTGATGTATGTTTGTTATGATAGGCTGCAAGTATTTGTAAATTTGGAATCTGTGGATGAAAAATCCAAATAAATATTGAGAAAACCTTTCAAGTTGTGTAACTGAAGCTCTTAGCAATGCATATTGCTAATCAAAAATTAAGTTTTGATATATTTATGGTAGGAAATTTACAAAATGATCTTTACTTAATTTCTTAATGATTTTTGGCATAAAAGAAAAGTGGAGCATTTTGAACCAAAAGTGTTTTTTTGGCTATTGCTACAAATATACCTGTGCTACTTAAGACTGTTTTGTGATCCATGGTCACATATTTTATCATTTAGAAGTTATTTTTATTAACATCACTGACACATTTATTATCGTGGATTAGGGCTGCATGATATTGGAAAAAACTCACATTGTGATGTTTTGTTTTTCTGCGATAAATATTGTGATATATATATATATATATATATATATATATATATATATATATATATATATATATATATAGAAAGAAAGAACAAAAAAACAAAAAACAAAAAAAAATTCACCAGATTACTTGAATAGCTCTTTGGGAAAAAAAAACTGGTGTGATTTTATAGGTGAGTATATCAGCATTAACTGAATAAAATAAATAAATAAATAAATAAACAAATTACAAAGACATATAAATATAATAAAACAAAGATACAAATAAAATAAAACACTGTTCATATTTTTCAACAGTATTCAGGTACAGAAATTGAATAATCTAATGTAAAATAGCACTGCATATTCTTCACTGTATAAATGTTAATCTAATAATTCTGTGTTAAAGCTACAAAAGTGATTTTTCTCTGTATTTTACTGTTTGATTAACATTCATGACACAGAACGCCTCAGGAACATTAAACTGCTGTGAACCTGTTACACATCCATTCTCTTTCTCACTTGTTTACCTTCACCTAAGCCATAAGCAACTGTGTTTACAAGGATACTTGCAGAGACCTGCATTTTGACAGTTTCGCGCGTATGTGTCATCAGGCACAAAATAGCCGCGGAAGGGAACGGAATTCCGTGTTCACATACATCTGCGTGGCTCTCATCACCGTGTCTGTTCCGGACGCGAGCGGTGTGTCGCGGCTTTCACACCACACGCGGCAATCGCGCTGACTTGCGCAGCGCGAGGACAGCTGGTTGCTGCGTAGACCAAAGTGCACGCGCAGCGCGCCGTGCCTAAAGTTCAAAACACTGTAGAAGTCATTATAATAATGCTCCCTGCACCGGATGCGGCGCGGCGCGGCACGTCAAATACCCGACGATAAACTGCCGCGTTCCATTTATGTGTACTCACACAAAGTTCAAATAGTATGCAACGGTCGCTTTTGTCGCGTCCAGTGTTTAAACAGACTTTTTCTCTATAGATGTTGCACAACACGACAGCTGTTGCGTCCGGTGTAGACAGGGTGTCCGTGTGTGAGCAAAGAAAACGATCAATATAAATATAACAATCAGTAAACTAAATATCGCACATCCTGCGATGTGACTATTGCGGATGAGAACATCCGATATTGATATCGATGCTGAAACGATACATCGTGCAGCCCTATCGTGGATGTGTGCTGACGAAAAAAAAATATTTTGTATTATTTTTCTCATTTTATATATATTTTTTGTTACAGAACAATCTGAATTGTATTCTGTTAACATTTTAACTTTTAGAAAGAATGAATGAAAAGAAACAACAGATGAAAGAACAACTGAATGAGCAAGAAAGGAAAACAAAAGAAAACAACAAATGAGAAAAAAAAGAAAGAAAGAAACAGAAAAAAGAAGTAGACCCAAGATGAAACAGAAACTGATGCCCAAGATGTTTCAGTCGGGTGGACACTTAAATGCTCATCCTGTCCTATATTGCCTTGCTGACTTCCCCTCTCAGTGTTCTTCTCCCTCACTGTCAACAGAGCTAAAACATATGGTGGTGCTCTAAAACATACAGGTTCTTCCTCTGACCCTGACCAGCACAGCCTGATACTAAACGAGGAAGTCATAATCAAAAACAACAAACACTCAGGGCGACCATTAAAGGTCATTTTTTGGCATGTCCCAGGGTACTTCTTCCTCTACTGTAAATCCTGTTAGAACCCAAGCTGACAGACAGTATGATAAAGCTCAAAGAAAAAGCCGGACGGCCTCAGAAATCTCAGAGAACTTACCTTCTCATTGATATCAGCAAACTCTTTCTCTACCCAGGTGATCTGTGACTTGTACTGCTGATGTAGAGTTGGGGAGGAAGAAGCGAACAAAGAGAGAATCAAACTAAGAACAAAATGACTGTTTTCTTTACACTTCCACACTTCTGAGCACTGATGAAGCACCTAAGAATTCAAGAACCCTCTCTCTACCAAGGTTTAGATAGTTAAAGAGACAGCTCACCCAAAAGTAAAATCCTGCCAAAACCATTAAATTAAGACATTTTTTGACAAAATCTAAGACAACGCAACTGACACGTTCAAGGCCCAGAAATGTAGTAAGGATCATTCAAATAATCCATGTGATATCAGTGGTTCAACCTGAATTTTATGAAGCTACGAGAATACTTTTTGTGCGCAAAGAAAAAAAAACAACAACTTTATCCAACAATTTCTACTCTTTTGTGTCAGTCTCCAACACGCATTCTCAAGAGTATCACGACGCAAGCATGTGGTGCTGCTGAAATTAAAATTAATATCTATTTGTGTTCTGAAGATAACAAAGGTCTTAAAGATTTGGAACAACATGAGGGTGAGTAATTAATTCATGACAGAACATTCATTTTTGGGTGAACTATCCCTTTAAGTCAGTGAGTTTAAATCGAGAACCAGATCACTCACATTAGCAAACCAGATTGTGAAATGGATTTATATGAAAGATTCCAATTTACAATTAAACTTAACATCCAGAATAAATTTCGGTCCATTGCTTCAGAAGACTTTTTATATAGTCAGTGTTATAAACCTAGCCGCACTATGAAACAGTGACCGGCATAGTCTTGATGGTAAATTTAATTACGGTAGTAAAGAGCTGAATATGGTCTTTCAGTGTTGAAACAAAAACACTGTATCAGTTGAAACTTCCTGTTTGAGAGAAAGAGATTATGTATTCCTTCTGCTACACTCTTGCATTCACTAGTAACCTTTAACACCTAGAACTGTGTAACAGATAGGAACTCTAAATAAAACATCTTATTTTATCTTTCACTTTACTTTCACTCTGCTTCAAAATGACCAGTACCTCAAAACACACACAAACAGCACTTCTGCTGTCATTATTTTGTAATAGCAATGAGCACTCCATCTCTGTAAACTCTCCCTTATGCACAGTTTAACTAAAATGATTCATGTTTCTGACAGAATTGCGAACTGGACAAATGATATAAAAACTTAAAGAGAAAACAGAGGAATTAACACCAAATTTTTTCGCAATGCTGAACAAGCCACAAAGCTAGAGGCTGCAGCTTTCTGCATCATAAACCAGACGTTTCCTGTTTCTGAAATGTTCAAACCAGTTCGGTCACCCGAAGAGTCATACTGAAAGCAGCTTACAAATGAGGGACGTGCCCACAAATTACTTGTTAAAGAAATATTATTTGAAACAAGAAAAACATCAAGTGTACATAGAGGAATATATGCCACATAGTTCCTAACCACATCTATCTCTCATTCTTAACAAATCCTTTCTACCCATTTCTCTCGATTCCCTCTAGTAAACGACAAGTACACTTGCCTGTTGCATGCGTGGCTTGGTGCGGAAGATATGTCTCCACATCTCCAACCTGACCCATGTCACTAAGGACAGAAGCTTCAGCGAAGGCTGTCTGTCACAGGGCTCTCTGTCTCTCTCTCTCTCTCTCGCTCTCTCTTACATACACAGACCTCTTGAGTCATTAGAAATGGGGAAATGTTGAAAATGCAAGGGGCCGAATGGTGATGTGCATTTATACAAAGGGACCCGGTAGGAAATGGCGAAACTTTGAAGAAAAACCACATGTCAACCTGAGTCACTCAATTCCTTTCTTGGTATTGGTACAGATGTGTGTCCACACTTCGATGGATGCGGAAGAACAAGGTCAAGCATGTAGGTGTCATTTATCAAATGGACATGTGGACAATCTGAAATATGACCAATTGTGTCCCCACCACTTGCGCAATCTAGCATCTCCAAATGTTGAGGGGTTTTATTTTTGTTTCATTTTATGTTATAAGTAGCTATTTTGAATGTTTTAATGGGGCTGTTGTCATCAAAGGCGGAAAGTAAAAGTGATGGCCTCATATTCTAACTTGGTCTCATGACGAAAACGTACATGTGAGAACATATTTCGCAAGAAGCAAGACACAAAATATGTACCACTATGTACATTTCGTGACATATTCGATGTGAAATGTCCACTGAGTGGCACTAAAGGAGTGTTCGTTTTTTCCCCCCGAAACAGATGAACAGACGGTTGAAGTCAAAAGTTTACACACACCTTGCAGAATCTGCAAAATGTTAATTATTTTACCAAAATAAGAGGAATCATACAAAATGCATGTTTTTTTTAATTCATTACTGACCTGAATAACATTTTTCACATAAAATACATTTACATGTAGTCCACAAAAGAAAATAATTGTTGGATTTAGAAAAATCAAAAGTTTACATAAGTTTGATTCTTAACACTTTATTGTTACCTGAATGTTTTTTTGTTTAGTGATAGTTGTTCATGAGTCTCTTGCTTTGTCAACCACCCACTGTTCTTCAGAAAAATCCTTCAGGTCCCACAAATGATTTGTTTTTTTTTCAGCATTTTTGTGCATTTGAACCCTTACAACAATGACTACATGATTTTGATATCCATCTTTTCACACTGAGGGACTCATATGCAACTATTACAAAAGGTTCAAATGCTCATTGATGCTCCAGAAGTAAACAATGCATTAAGAGCAGGGGGTGAAAATTTTTTGAATTTGAAGATTAGGGTAAATATAACTTATTTTGTTCTCTGGGAAACATGTAAGTATCTTCTGTAGCTTCTGAGGGGCAGAACTAAATAATAAAAAAAGATAATTAAGCAAAATAAGAAAAAATTTCTTCATTCAGGTTATACCACTTGGCTCTTAATGCATCATTTTTTTCCTTCTGGAGTGCCAGTGAGTGTTTGAACTTTCTGTGATAGTTATGAGTCCCTCAGTTGCCCTCAGTGTGAAAAGATGAATCTCTAAAATAGAGTTTTTTGAGCTGCATTGAAACTGCAGTTTGGACCTTCAAGCCATTGGCCACCACTGAAGTCCACTATCCTGGAATGTTTTCCTCAGAAAACTTAATTTCTTTTCAACCAAAGAAACACATGAACACTTCATTTCTCCAATCGCCAGCCAGTTAAAAAAATAATAATAATGCTCATGGTCAAGCAGCCCCCACAGCTTTAGCCCTATAACATACCCTGATACCTTCACTACTCCGCCTTCAAAACCAACTGAACGCAAGTTGCAAAAGTCACAGCACTGCGTGTGTTGCTAAGCAGCGAGCGCTGTTGAGTCTTGTCGCGAGAGCTGCACGCGACTTGTCTCTTTGTGCAGCCACCTGTTGCGCTGGATTTACAGAACTCCTCATTCTGAACACAAACGTGCGTGCAGCTGGTGTGTTAGCGGCAGAGATGCGTATTGGTCACGCCAATGAGCTGGCAAAGGGCTTACGAATTAATTGGCAAACATGAAGTGGGAGAAAACAGTTTCAGACTCTTTGATCAGTCAGTGAAAGGTGTTTATGAATATGTATGCTACCCTTATTAACTGAGCGAATAAACATGAGATTCTAATGAGTAGAGAATAGTCTGGTTGGGCTGGTGGTAAGTGGCTCAGCACTTCATAGTTTAAGAGTCTCTGAGAGGGACGCATTGTTTTGGAGTTTCTTAATTTGAATGCAGCGAAAGGCTGCCGATGCAGCGCTGTAACTGACCACTAGAGGGTAGCGCAGGCCTGTGTAAATAGCTGTGCAAGTTATGCATCATTAATATGTAAATATGCTTTATATAAAATAGCATGATGAAATCATCTTGTTGTGCAAGAAAAAAAAAATAAAGAAAGAATAAAGCACTGAAACCTTCATTCAGAATTTGCACTGCAACACCCAACAGCAGTATGATCCAAACATACACATTCATACAGCTATCTTTGTGGGGACTTGCCATAGACTTCTATTGCGTTTATGCTGACATAATATTTTATATCCACTAAACCTATCCCTCACAGAAACCTTTCTGCATTTTTATATTTTTAGATAAACATCCCTTATTTCCCGCGTAGGGACTGTTGGGTCTGTTCCAAACAAGGTCAAAAATGTTAGGTTTTACAATCCTTGTGGGGATTTGGTCGCCACAATATAGCAAAACCCTGACCACACAGTGTCCGAATACAAATAACATAAGTGTACTTATTTCAAAAAGCATTAAAAGTAACATTGCCAATCTTTTTTTTTCCTTTATTAGAACAATTTCTTTCCTATCAGGGATACACCAGTTTGATTCAATACGACGTTTGTTTAAAGGGGAATGGTTATTATCTGATCTAAACCTTAGTCTTTAGCAAATTCAGTCTGAGCAAGCATCTGTAACCTGATGAGCAGCTCATTCAGTAAATCTTATTACTGTCAGAGACTCTATCGAACGCTAGACTTTCCCGCAGGGATCAGCGGGTACCTTGATAGGTTCAGATACACATAAGTGACGTTTTGCATATAAATGGTACACACACACACACACACACACACACACACACACACACATACACTCACATTTATTTTAAAGGGATAGTTAACCCAAAAATGAAAATTCTGTCATTATTTACTCGCCCTCATTTCCCTCAAACCCGTAAGACCTTTATTCATCTTCAGAACACAAATGAAGATATTTTTGATGAAATCTAAGTAGGGCTGCTTTTTGTATGCAAAGAAAACAAAAATAATGACTTTTGTGTCCAGTGGACACTCTCCAAAATGGCGCTACGTTGATGCGGAGGAGACAAATTGTTGAATAAAGTCATTATTTTTGTTTTCTTTGCGTACAAAAAATATTCTCGTAGCTTGGTAAAATTATGGTTAAACCACTGATGGCATATGGACTATTTCGACGACGTCTTTCATACTTTTTGGGCCTTGACAGTGTTATTTACTTGGCAATCAATGGGACAGCCACAAAGCTCCTGGTTTTCATCCAAAATATCTTGAATTGTGTTCCAAAGACGAACAAAGCTTTTACGGCTTTGGAACAAAATGGGGGTAAGTGATTAATAATCATCATCTGAATATGATAACAGGAACCTCCCTAATATGTTTAGAGCAACTCTAAAGCTTGTTTGATTCGAAGCATTTCACACTTTAGGTGGAAAAACGGTTTTCGGTGGACAGATGAAATCTTAATAAATAATAGAATCACAGAATCTCTACAGTTCTAAATCTAAGAGCTTTCTGACCCTGTATAGACAGCAACGCAACTGACACATTCAAGGCCCAGAAAGATAGTAAGGACATTAATAAAATAGTCCATGTGACAACAGTGATTCAACAAGAATCCTACTTACAAAAATATTTTTTGTGTTCCAAAAAACATTCTCGTAGCATCATAAAATTACAGTTAAACCACTGTTGTCTCATGCACTGTAAAACCTGATAAGTTAAGAATGCTCAAAACATTTGAGGAAACTTATTGCCTTAAACATTTGAGTAATCAAACTCATTTTTTTTTTTTTAAGTTAGCAGAGCTTAAAATTCTTATGACAAGAGTGGCGGGGCTGAGAGCCATGGGAGCCAATCCCAGCATTGCTTCCATGGTCCCACCCAACTCATCACAACAAAAATATATACAACTTGCTTCCATAAAAGTCAGATTCATACCTCTATAGCTAAGTACTAGTTAGCTATAACACATGCTAACATGCTAATGTGGTTATCAGAAAGACTCTCAATATATACTTGCATTTAAATTGTCAAAGAACATGCAGTATATGTAGTCTTCAAATTTTGCTGTCCATCCTCAACCTAACCACAGGCTCTACTCTTTACCACAACGGTAAGACTACAAAACCAACAAAACAGAAAACTATGTAAATCCTAACATAACACAATGTCTCCCTATGTTAATCCAAGCGGCAACCTCCCGCTCTCGCTCTTGAAACAATACGGAAGTGACTGAAGCTGCAGTTCATCAGCTGGCCGCTTGAGGCTTGCTCCAAAAGGGAGCAAATCCCCATAGACTCTCGTGGTTAAATGTTCAACTTAGACAACTCGTGTCAAACATGTTTACAGCCTGGTACAAAAAGTGGTTTTGGTTTTTACAGCTACAGCTATTTTTTTCTAACTCACCCGTTTAAATTATATTAAGCAATAAAATTCTGCATAATTAAGGGCGTGGCCACTTGAGTGACAGGTGTCAGGCGGCCGTCACATTACCTCAGCTTATTCCAGCAGTTGAACTTGGCATCTCAGCCGTGTTACTGCATTTGTTTTTTTCTTAGGGTGTTACTTTATCAGGATTATTTTTTCTTGTTTCAGCAACCAGACATCTTCGCTCCACCCACGTCCCGCTTCTTTGTCCATTTTCTATTTTCCTGGAGTGACGCGCAGTGACGCGCTTCCAAAATGGCGACGACAGGCCCCGCCCAACTTTTGCTTCAAAAACGATCTTCAGAAACCTACGGGTGACGTCACTGACACTACGTCCATGTTTTTTACAGTCTATGTGTTAATCTTGTGCAAAAAAACACAAAATAACACTTAATTTCAACATTTATTTTCCATGTTGTCTGATGCAAAGAATGCTGGGAACTAGGAAACTCAATCATTCTAAGTTCAGTTTACTACAACAACATTTTAAATTTACAGAACTTATTTCAATTAAGTCCAATGAACTTTCATTATTATTTGAGTGAAAAGAACTCCTTTCATTTAATTAATTTCACTGTTCGGTGTTACAGTGTGAACTATTTTAATGATGTTCTAACTACCTTTCTAGGCCTTGAACATGTCAGTTGCCTTGCTGTCTATGCAGGGTCAGATATTTTCAAAAATATCTTAATATAATAATTTGTATACTGAATAATAAATAATCTTAATCATTTGTGCTCTGAAGATGAACAAAGGTATTACAGGTTTGGAACGACATGAGGGTGAGTAATTAATTCGGTGAACTTTAAATCCTTTTAAGAACTTTAAAGATGATTTTTTTTTTTTTTATTAATGATTTCATCTGTCCACCGAAAAATCTTTTTCCACCTAAAGTGTAAAGCGCTGAGAATCAAACAAGCCTTAGAGTTGCTCTAAACATATTAGGGAGGTTCCTGTTATTCTTTGATACCAGTTACATTCCAACACAAACAGCAGTGCTATGGTACAAGGCTGTTCTACCACATTATTAAACTACATTAATCACGGTAACTGCATTTTTAACCTCTCAGTTATGGCATTTATGGATACTCCCCTCTCTGATTTTGATTCTCTCGATTTCTCTTTCAGCTGTATTCATTGTAAAATCTCACTGGTTCGAATTCCCACCACATGTAACAGTACATTAAACATCTTTGGACTGGCTGTGATTATATGACGCTATACCTCACTTTCAGTGTGGACAGAGAAATTGCTTGTCGCACTGCGCCTGGTTAGGACACAGCATAACAATTCACCAGCTGTACAGAGTAGAAAAAAACTCAACACATTTCATCTGGGCCTGCACATGCCACAGACTAAATTTAATTCAGGACAATAAAACACAATATGAAACTCAATATAATAGCCATGAAACAAAAGTATGAATCACCTTTAGTAAGGTAAAAAAAAAAGTACTTCATATCATAGGATAAATATTGTTATACATCTCAGTGAGGTTCATATTTCTTCATAGCAGCATAACGTCTGTCTTACAAAAAAAAAAAAAAACAACTTGCGTACCAACATTCATGAAATCAGATAAATGTGAGAACTAGAAAGTGCAGATGAACCTAACCTAACTGCTTAAGTGAACAGCCTTTCTGACACAGAACACCGAAACATAATAGGCTGTTAACATGCAAATAAATTCAGAGAATTTGGAGTGAGTCACGTCAAGTCTGGAAGGGCTAAATAAATGCAGTTTCTAACAGAACAAGAGAGGAAAGGATGATTACTCAATTAGGTTCTCTTCCTCCAAATATGTTTTGCTTTTCATAAACTGTGTACTTAAAAATGCCATGGAATAACCAATTAATTCAACTACTCATCTAAATATTGGTGGGGACCAGCACCCTTAATGTCTACGGTGGTTATATATCATTCTGCTCTATATAAGTGCTCTGTAAATGTGCAGTTATTCATAATTAGGAAAAAAATTAGCCTGATTATCAGATTAGAATGATATTAGAACTAATCCATAACTGAGTCACATATTAGACAACCTCTGTTTAACCTCATTTATTTGGGCACCATTTTCTCATTTTAAATTCAAAGCCTTGATCAGCATCCCATTATACACTATATTTCTTCAAGTCAAAGGTAAGATCACAAACACTGTGAGCTGAATTTGGAAGACAGATTTTTCCCCAATTCAATGGGGATTGAAGGTTCAAATTGCAGTTTCAGTTGATAAATCATGCTCTTCTAAAGAAAAGGGGAAAACAATGGGAAAGGAGACATCCTTATTTATATATATATATATATATATATATATATATATATATATACACACACACACACACACACACACACACACACAGTGGGTACGGAAAGTATTCAGACCCCCTTAAATTTTTCACTCTTTGTTATATTGCAGCCATTTGCTAAAATCATTTAAGTTCATTTTTTTTCCTCATTAATGTACACACAGCACCCCATATTGACAGAAAAACACAGAATTGTTGACATTTTTGCAGATTTATTAAAAAAGAAAAATTTAAATATCACATGGTCCTAAGTATTCAGACCCTTTGCTGTGACACTCATATATTTAACTCAGGTGCTGTCCATTTCTTCTGATCATCCTTGAGATGGTTCTACACCTTCATTTGAGTCCAGCTGTGTTTGATTATACTGATTGGACTTGATTAGGAAAGCCACACACCTGTCTATATAAGACCTTACAGCTCACAGTGCATGTCAGAGCAAATGAGAATCATGCGGTCAAAGGAACTGCCTGAAGAGCTCAGAGACAGAATTGTGTCATGGCACAGATCTGGCCAAGGTTACAAAGAAAAAATTCTGCTGCACTTAAAGTTCCTAAGAGCACAGTGGCCTCCATAATCCTTAAACTGAAGATGTTTGGGATGACCAGAACCCTTCCTAGAGCTGGCCGTCCGGCCAAACTGAGCTATCGGGGGAGAAGAGCCTTGGTGAGAGAGGTAAAGAAGAACCCTGTCACTGTGGAAGAATCACTGTGGCTGAGCTCCAGAGATGCAGTCGGGAGATGGGAGAAAGTTGTAGAAAGTCAACCATCACTGCAGCCCTCCACCAGTCTGGGCTTTATGGCAGAGTGGCCCAACGGAAGCCTCTCCTCAGTGCAAGACACATGAAAGCCTGCATGAAGGACTCCAAGATGGTGAGAAACAAGATTCTCTGGTCTGATGAGACCAAGATAGAACTTTTTGGCCTTAATTCTAAGCGGTATGTGGGGAGAAAACCAGGCACTGCTCATCACCTGTCCAATACAGTCCCAACAGTGAAGCATGGTGGTGGCAGCATCATGCTGTGGGGGTGTTTTTCAGCTTCAGGGACAGGACGAATGGTTGCAATTGAGGGAAAGATGAATACGGCCAAGTACAGGGATATCCTGGATGAAAACCTTCTCCAGAGTGCTCAGCAGCTCAGACTGGGCTGAAGGTTCACCTTCCAACAAGACAATAACCCTAAGCACACAGCTAAAATAACGAAGGAGTGGCTTCACAACAACTCCGTGACTGTTCTTGAATGGCCAGGCCAGAGCCCTGACTTAAACCCAATTGAGCATCTCTGGAGAGACCTGAAAATAGCTGTCCACCAACGTTTACCATCCAACCTGACAGAACTGGAGAGGATCTGCAAGGAGGAATGGCAGAGGATCCCCAAATCCAGGTGTGAAAAACTTGTGAAAACTTGTGAATGTCAACAATTCTGTGTTTTTCTGTCAATATGGGGTGCTGTGTGTACTTTAATGAGGAAAAAAATGAGCTTAAATGATTTTAGCAAATGGCTGCAATATAACAAAGAGTAAAAAATTTTAGGGGGTCTGAATACTTTTCGTACCCACTGTATATATATATATATATATATATATATATATATATATATATACACACACATACACACACACACACACACACACACACACACAGAAACTACTGCTTCAAGCTACAAAGTCCAGAATTTTTTTTCACTTCAAGACATGATTCAATACATCAGAGAGGAGGGTTTAATTAGTAAACCAGTAATTGCATCAATTCTGCCAATGGCAGAAAGCCATCTGTAGAATCTAGTGTCTGAGATTTGTGAATGAGTTATACTGGTCAGGTGTGAATGGAAGATTAGGGTTGTGGGGGGTGTCAGAAAATAATGGGAGTCATCGCAGCTATGAGGATGAGCAGAGTAACCATGGAAACTGCTGTCAGGATGAAGACAGGTTTGAAGGCAAGAGCCATGGGAGTGTCAGAAGGCTGTATATATAACCATATGCATGTTTAGCAATTTACATGAATTATACATGCAGTACGTTTCAAACAGAGCACCTAATTAAACTCATTTTTTAAAAAATACACAGACTTGGTATCTGTTACACCTGTGCAAGACAAAAAAAAAAAAACAGATGACCTTAATACTTGCGTCACATGCTGACTCTGGACGGAAATATTCGAAGATGTGACGTTTGCTTGTGCGCATACGCAAACCCAGACAGAACTGATTAACACACACACACAAACTCACTCTGAGATTAATGCTGTCCCCCAGCACAAGAGCACATCTTATTAATTCATAAAGCATGTTCTGTGGAGGCCTGTTTGACCCAGTACACCTTACACCACATGCACAGACCCTAAACACACCATCACTCCCTTCCCAGGCTTTCCCATGGATACAAAAACTACCGCTACATGTTTTACTTAAGGGCACCAAATAACTGCCTGTCCCAGCTGGCTGGACAATTAAACAATAAAACAAGACAAGGGTTGTAAATCATGCCAGGCACACCTCTGAGGGAAGTTGGGGAGGGCTACGGCTCTCCTATAACATAACCACCCAATCAGCTTCTGTACACTGCAGACGGAAAAGCAGAAATTGACTGGTTGATACTGAAATGCGAAACTAATTTAAAGTGAATTAAAAATAAAATACTACAAATTAAAATCAGTCATTTTTACCAAGTAAATTGATTTATATTGTAATGCAGTGTAAAAAAATGAATATTCAAGAAAGGCCTTTAAAACACTACACTTTTTTTGAAAATAGACTAATTTTCCATCTCTGCTAGAGTTAAACAGATGAGTTTTACCGTTTTTGAATCCATTCAGCCAATCTCTGTGTCTGCTGGGTAGCACTTTTAGCATAGCTTAGCATAAATCATTGAATCTGATTAGACCATTAGCATTTCGTTCAAAAACTACCAAATTTTTTAAATATTTTTCCTATTTAAAACTTGACTCTTCTGTAGTTACATTGTGTACAAAAAACGGCAGAATATGAAAAGCTGTGATTTTCTAGGCTGATATGGATAGGAACTATACTCTTATTCTGACGTAATAATCAGGGAACTTTGCTGCAGCAGGCGCAATGATATTACACAGCGCCTGAAAATAGTCCCCAATTAGGTAACTTCCAACGTGACCAGCACTAAGCCACTAAGGTAATAGTAAAATAGCTGGGGACTATATTCAGGCACTGCGTAATATCATTGCGCCTGCTGCACCCATGGTATGGAAGAAAAGTTCCTTGATTATTACGCCAGAATGAGAGTATAGTTCCTATTCATATCAGCTTGGAAAATTGAAACTTTTAATTTTCTGTCGGTCTTTGTACACGATGTAACTGTAGAAGAGTCAAGTTTTAAATAGGAAAAATATCTAAAATCTTTGTTCATTTTTGAACGAGATGTTAATGTTAATGCTAATCTATGCTAAAAGTGCTACCGGCAGACCCGGAGATCGTCTGAATGGATTAAGAAATGGTAAAACTCATCTGTTTAACTTTAGGGGAGTTGGAAAATGAGCCTATTTTCAAAAAAAGTGGAGTGTTCCTTTAAAGGGATAGTTTACCCAAAAATGAAAACTGCCCCATGACATCCTCAAGGCATTCTAGGAGTACATGACTTTCTTCTTTCAGACGAATACAATCGGAGTTACTGCTCTTCCAAGCTTTATAATGGCAGTGAATGGGTGTTGAGATTTTGAAGTCCAACAAAGTGCATCCATCCATCATAAAAAAAGTACTCCACATGGCTCCGTGGGGTTAATTAAGGCCAAAAATATTGAAAATATTTGGTAGTTTCAAGCAAACTGATGCATTTGTGTCAGAAAAAATGTATATTTAAAACTTTAGAAACCGTAATCTCTGGCTTCCACTAATTTTTGTATGCATGTTCAAGGGAGAGTGGCATTCCAGCAGATGATGTAGGTGTAGTGTAAGCTCCAGTGAGAATATGCTAGTCTCGTGAGAACCAAGTTTTGCTTACAGCAAAGGAAAACCAGTCTCCTCTTATATATTATTATATTAAAATCCTCTGACATTTTTTTTTTTTTTTTTTTTTACAAATCCTCATTTTGTACTTCTAATTTGTGACTGGCATTTTGTTTTGCTCTCTCCACTGCGCTTCTGTCTTCATCACCACATTTGCCCATGTCTTACATCATCCGCTGGAACGCCACTCTCTTGATAACATGAACAGTTAGCAGAAGCTAGAAGAGACCTTTTACAAAAAGTTTTAAATATGGATATTTTTTCTTACACAAATGCATTTATGCACTTCAGAAGGCCATTAACTCCTCGGAGCTGTGTGGAGTACATTTTATGATGGATGGATGCACTTTATTGGAATTCAAAATCTCAACAGCCATTCACTGCCATTATAAAACTTGGAAAAGCCAGGACATTTTTAAATTTAAAAATCAGATTGCATTCGTCTGGAAGAAAAAAGTTATATACACCTAGGATGGCTTGAGGGTGAGTAAATCATAGGGTAGTTTTCATTTTTGGGCAAACTATCCCTTTAAAGGCAGTGGTTCTGAAACACGGGACCAGAAATCGGGGACTAAGGAGGTATAAAATTATTTAAAATAAGACAAAACAAGCTTTGAAATAAGCTTAAACCATTAAATATCAATCTCTTATTTTAATTCACCACATCAACAACTGTTTGTTTTTATTGAAGAATCCTGATTCTTACGGTGTTGGTAAACCTGGATATACAGTATGAGGTACCCTGGTTTTAGAAGTATCATTTGTAAAACAATTTTTTTTTTTTATTAATTTTTATAATGAGTAAACATTTGTCCAGATTTTAGCAAGGCATTTGGCTTAAACATCTGGCCAAGCTTTAAAACTTTAAAACACTGAAAACTTCTGGAATCAAACTGAATTACTTTAAATTATTTTGATTACTGCTATTCAATTTATAGAAAATAGAGCTAAGAAGCTTTCAAATGTTGCTGTGGTGTCAAAAAGGTTGAGAACCACTGCATAAAGTCACCCTCAAGTCACTTACTTTAAACTGTATAATTACCTTGCTCAAAACACACACACACACACACACACACACACAAAAACCATTTGTGACCCTGGACCACAAAAACAAGTCATAAGTGTCAATTTTTGTTATTCAATTTTTTTTAGAATAGGAAAATATTGGGCCGAGATACAACTATTTGAAAATCTGTAATCTGAGGGTGCAAAAAAAAAAACAAAATATTGAGAAAATCGCCTTTAAAGTTGTCCAAATTAAGTTCTTAGCAATGCATATTACTAACCAAAAATTTTGTTTTTATATATTTACAGTAGGAAATTTACTAAATATCTTCATGGAACATGATCTTTACTTAATATCCTAAAAGAAAAATCAATAATTTTGAGCCATACAACATTTTTTACTATTGCTACAAATATACCCATGCTACTTAAAACTGGATTTGTGGTCCAGGGTCACATTTTGACAAATGTCTTTTGTCATCTATACAATGAAAGTAAAAAAAAAAAAAAGCCAAAAAAGCTGAAATATCTTCATTTTTTCTGGTTCTGACAACCCTAAAAATGTGGATACATTCTAGCTCAAAGGGTTAAATGTGACTATGTGACTAGAGGGCACAGGTGCAGGGGAGTTACATTCAGAGTCTGTAAAGAGTTTTGAATCAATACCATCATTCTGCTAAACGTCATTTATGTTTTGCGTGAAGTGGATGAGATTTACACATGTGATAGCAGACAGACACATCAGCGTCGATTCGGTGACTCACTGCAATATTGACTTTAGCTGAATCAACACAGCTAGCACAGCAAGGCATTGCTAACCAAAGCACCACCTTACAATAACGACCAATAATTCAAACAATGTCCAGTGTGATTATGTTTTCAGCAGGTCGAACACACCTCGGCACAGACAGCGGCAATAAAAGGTAATGATTAATCCACTCAAAACCTTCAGCTTTGCCCAGGGTGATCTGAGAGTACAAAAACTGAGAAGAGAAGAGGAGATGAATCAGACTTTGTAAAGCAGGGGTGCCGTGTCCACAGAGAGAGCAGTAGTTTAAGAGCTCAGGTGCAGATAAATCGTGACACGCTCACACCTGAAATGAGTATCTGAAGGTCAGCCAGGAGAAGCAGAGTACTGAGCAGTTAAACAATTGATGGATGTGAAGTAGTGACGGGCATCTTCAAGCCTGGCTGGTTTTTCTCATTTCTACAGGCGTGTTGATAAATGGAAGAGATGTGTGTAATTTAAAACACTGCCGCAGTACAGTGTGTTTGTCACTTCAACATGAAAGAGTGAGTAGAGGAAATCTTAAAGGAACAGTTCACCCCAAAATTTCTGTCATCATTTATTACAACATGGGCTCATTGGAAACACGTGCCTCTATATACATTTCTGTGAAGCTGAAAAAAAACATACCTATATGTAAGAATCACTGCAGTTTCCAGTTGAAATGAATGCTAGAAGCAGAAAAACTAAACTTTTATTTCTTTTCACACAAAGTTCGATTTACAGTACACACAAAAAGCCAAATTTTATAATGGCTTCAAAACTATTTTAACATCATGCGTGATTTGAAAACTCATACTTTGTCGTCACATAGAAAAAAAAATTGGTAAAATGTCATGAAATTCTAGTTTAGTCATGAAATTCTACATGGCACTAACGGATTGGTTTAATTTGCATCTGCAGCTAAATGGGAGTGCTTGCACATCATTTAAATAGTCTGGTTAAGTGTATACTATAAGCAGGTTTTGTAGCTCACTATTAGAAACCCTCCACCTCCCCCAGCTCCACCTGTATGGATATGCTAGTGGGTAATTTCATGTATGCTATGAAACTATACAAGATTTTCGTTCTAAATTAAAGTATAATTATAGGCTATGCGCTGCAGGTTTCATAGTCTTCACTGACACGCTTCGCTCTATAGAATGAAAACGTAAATATTAGCATTGTATTTTTTAAGTGGGTAAAACTTTACTTGAAGGGGTGTGCCGAAGACTGACATGACACCTTCATAATCATTACATTATTACATTATTTGACCTAACCCTACCCCTACCCTACCCCATAACAAAGACATCTTAAACAATGTCATCTTTGCATTAAAAACTACATAACTGACTGAATGACACTTAATGACAGTTGTCATAAACATACATAAAACCTATGTGTCAAAACCTATGTGTCATGTCATGATTATGAAAGTGTCATGTCAGTCTTATGCACACCCTTCAAGTAAAGTGTAACCTTTAAGGGTACTATACTATTATTATTTTTTAACATTTTAAAATACAATACCATTATCACACCAGTGTTAATTTCGTTGATGAATAATTTTCATCATAAACGACATTTTTTCACAGACGAAAACGAAACGATAAACTAAAATTCTTCTTGAATGACAAAAACTATGACAAAAATCTACTGTCATTTTCATCAACGAATAAAAACGAGACAGAAATGTTAGGGAGGGACGATTTGGAAAGAGATTCTTTCAGAATAATCTGTTGCGTAGTAGGTTAGATGTGTACAAACGGGCAGGACTCAACCTTAAATACACTTGCTGCACGTCTTATAAAGCGTTCAAAAATGTCAATATGTGGGAGAAGTGCAGACATATGGATAATTTTGACGATGCAAGAGAGAACTCAATTCGGTCTTGTTTTCTGAGAGCAGACACCGACACATACACACAGAAAGCACGTATCACACTCTTTCACGTTGCATGAACTGAGAAATACACACAATGACCTCAAATTGTCCATTTTGATGAGTATTCATGTAAACACAGCCGATTATGTCTTAAATTAACAAACAGTAGGGAGAAAGTGTATCAGCACATTGCATCCATTGCGTTCGTGCATTCGGTTTTAAAGGGATAGCAGCCACATTTAGTTGCTATAGTCCGAGTCACTGATGTTAACCAAGCAACAAAAGAAAGACAGAAAACCACACACTGCTCTTAACTGAATCACTTACATAGCCCTAAAGATGAATCTAAATTAATGTATAGAAATAAATGTCTGTTTGAAAGAATGAAGAATATGGTAAACAAGTTACTATAAAGAATGCATAATTAGCCGATATAACCATTGGGATTTCATTCAAAAGAATACCATGTTCTTTATGAGAAGTGGTTTTATTTAATTTTCATATTAAGGCATGTTGTGTATCACCACAGTTAAATTGTGTGTTTATCATGATAAAACCTTAATATCAAACCTATATTATGAGTTTGGACATTTTAGAGAAATTCTTAATAAATGCATTGAACTGTAACTAAACCCATAAAACTTTAGCCGACTAAATTTACTGTAGATTTAGTTGACTAAAATCTTATGATAAAACTAAAAACAATTCAGATGACTAAAATATGACTATAACTAAATGGCATTTTAGTCAAAAGACTATGACTAAAACTAAATCAAAATTTGCTGTCAAAATTAACACTGTATCACATTTTATTTATTATTTTGATATATTTTATAGTACCATATTGTCCTGAATACAAGCTGACCTTAATTATAACACAACCCCCCTTTTTCAAGAAACCAAATCTTGTGTTTAAGAATTATTTTCATATTGTATATTTTTTCTTTTTTAGTTTTTGTTTTGAAGCTATGGTAAATACTGGAAAAATGTACCAGCAATAAAAACACATAATAAAAAATATACACTTTTTGATATAACATAAAAGTCATTGGTAACCCGTCTAAATTCTATAATAATTAGGCTATCCATCTCATAGTAGCTAGCCAACATTTCATTAACAGTAGAAGTGAAATTTTATTGTAGTATTCAAATCTGGGTACTGTCTTACATTTTAAAATCACTTACAGAGGAAGTTAGGTTCCATCAGGCTAACATGACAGTCAAGACTCATATGCCACTGTAAGCTTTTCTTTTCTGTTTATTTTGTTTTCAAATCACGTTGTTCAAACATTATCGACACACATTACATTACGTATTTCTTTGCACAGTTGTTTTACGACACCTGTAATTGTGGGTGTATTATTGATACATCAAAGCCTAGACCCCGAATTCAAGACTACTGCATTTTGTCAGATGTATTTCCAAAAAACAACAACATTGTCTTATATTCAGGTAAATGCTGTAATAAAATACTATTATTACTATTATTATATATATATATATATATATATATATATATATATATATATATTATATATTTTGTTCATACTACTGGGTAGGTTTAGGCATAGTGCAGATGGTACGTTATTTTAAAACCTCACAGAGCATTAGAGTTGTAGTGCCACTGAACAGACATTTCAAGCAGGGCTGGGCGTTCAATAAATGTTCGATATAATGTTTATGTGGCAAAGGCTGAACAAACGAGAGCTAGTCAAAGTGTGCCACTCGGACCGTTTATCCGCTTGAATCAAAGTTTAAACGGTGGCACAGCACAAACTTACTAGAACAGATGCTTTCACTCAATAATGAGTCTCGTCACTAAACAATGTGAAGCGCTTGATTTCAGTGAAGACCACAAATGAGTCGGTTTATAGCAAGATGAAACAACACTGACAAACAAGAGAAACACTTTGCTCAACAATACAGTGAGAAGGTTTTTTATTTGTGTTGGATTTTATTCTATTATTAATGTAGATATTATTAAATGTATTGAAGGAGGAGTAATAGAATGCCATTACAGTATTTTTTGTGATTAAACTATAGTGTTTATGCATTTATACTAAATGTATATAGACTACTGTTTTTCATACAAATATCTAGAAACCATATTACATTTTTACCATGGTATTTAGGTGCTATATTTGTGGTTCCAACTGTTATTATCATGATCTATGGCTGATACTATGGAAGAGCAATGGTTAATTAAAAAAAAAAAAAAAAAAAAAAAAAAAAAAGTCAGAATAATTACATTTCACCATATAAAAATTAGATTTTTACAGATATTACTGATTCTGATATTGAACATAAATCTAGATCTGCATTCTAAAATCAAGCTACTATCAAATGTATATTTCTAAGAGACTTATTATTATTATTATTATTATTATTATTATTATTATTATTATTATTATATTATCATCATCAGGTAACACAAACCTGTTTCTTGATTTGAAACAATATTACTCATTAAAACATGCAGAAATAAGAAATTCTTTTTTCCATTAAGAAGGAAAAATGACTGGAAAAAGTGTGTTCTGACCATAAAGAATATTTCAAAGCCACATTTAACTGTCTGTTTTTTATAACTTTCACATTGTAGCAAAAATTTGACTTTAAACTTAAAAGAAAAAAAAAAAAAAAAAAAAAAAAAAAAATCGATATCAACTGATCATTTTTTGGCCGTATTGCCTAGCCCTAATTTCAAGTCAGAACTGCTTTTATATGTACTAAACCAACGTAACATAAAAACCTAACATGCAATAACTAACAATAACTAGAAACAAGAAACTAACAATAAATTTAATTTTCTACCTACTAGATTGTGTTTCATTAATGTCTACACCTACTCCAGCCCTAAACCTACCCCTTACAATAATGCAAAAACAGTAATTATTGTACAGTACATCTGTATACCATCTAGCCTTTACCATAAAATGAACCATATGCACATTTATCTGTTCTGGGGGGGGGACCACTCTGTGTTCATTCATTTCTGTTGGAAACTTCAGTGATATTCACTTATTGGTACGCATTTTACGTAAAAAAAAAAAAAAAGAGGTTTCCACAGGTGTGTTTCCCCCATGAGACCAGGTAGCTTAAACAGGCTACCCAAGCTACATGCTGTTTTACTGGCTATGAACAAGATAACTCCTGATTGGGCAGTGACATGGTGCAAACTTAAAAGGAACACATTTTATTATCTCACTAGCAGTCATGCATGAAGACTCCTCTGCATGAGCCTGGCAAACAGTACCGCCTCTCTCATTGAAAATTAACTAGAAACTTGCAGAAACCACAAACGGCGTAAAACGCCCCTAACAAGTCTCACAAAACAGCATCCCTGAAATAACCCCTTCCTCCTAGTATCATGTTGACTGAACTGAACCTCTACAAGGCCAAGACACACAGCAGGGAACCTTGAGCCTCTGAGCAGAGATCTGTTTGCCGTTTTTGTCTCACAGTGACAGCAGGGTCACGAGGAGGTTCGCGCTTCAGGCCAGACAGCTGTGGAAAAAAAAAAAATCTAGCTTCAACACCTACAGACGTCTGACTCTATTTCTGCCTCCACACACCATCTGTCCTGCATGAATCTGCTCACATGGAGTGCTACAGCCAAAAACAAATATAAACAATCATCTAACATCTAACAGCAAAACCTACTGAACAAAAACCTCTTGCATTAAAAATGTGCATGTGTTATTGGAACAGAATAGATGAAAACAAAACAATGACAGTTGCTAACAAAGCCATGTGATGAGCCAATTGAGATTATATCAGAAGAGATCCATCTTTTCACACTGGGGACAACTACAGAAGGTTCAAATGCTCACTGATGCTTCAGAAGAAAAAACGATGCATTAAGTGCCAGGGGTGTAAACTTTTGAACATTTTTCTTATTTTGCCAAAATATCATTTTGAGTACTGCCTTTTCATTTAGTACTGCCTTTCAGAAGCTACAGAAGATACTTAAATGTTGCCCAGAAGACAAAATAAGTTAAATTTTTCACTCTCCTTAATGCATTGTGTTTCCTTGAACCTTCTGTAATAGTTGCATTTGAGTCATTCAATCTTCAGTGTGAAAAGATTGATCTCGAAATCATTCAGTCATTGTTGGAAAGGGTTCAAATACACACAAATGCTGAAAGACTAAAGAATCTGTGAGACCTGAAGGATTTTTCTGAAGAACAGCAGGCAGTTTAACTGACTCATGAACAACCATCACTACTTTTTAAAAATAGTAGTAAAATAAAAATAGCATGCATTTTGTATGATCCCTCTTATTTTGGTAAAATAATTAACATTTTGCTGATTCTGCAAGGTGTATGTAAACTTTTGACTTCAACTGTAAATCAGCACTCATTAAACATCTTAACTTTGGGGATTTAAGACAAACTGGAGGTTAAGTTCAAACCATAGACTAAAATTATTGCTTATTAAAGGGATAGTTCACTTAAACTAGTACATTTTCACCATTTACTCACCCTCAGGTCATCTTTCTTCCACAGAAGTGAAAATGTTGTTTAGCTAAATGTATAGGCTGCTCTTTCATGATATTGGAAATCAAAGGGAACTAAGACTGCTGAGCAAACACCAGATCCGTAGTCAATTTCCTGAAGCCATATGATAATTTCACGTAAGGAACAGGCTGAAATTTAAGATATCATTCGCTTAAAATCTCCCCTACCACCTTAGGTCTCAAATCTCATTCACAATTGTCCAGTCAAACCTTAACACATGTGTAAAAAAGAGCAACAAGGACATTCTTCTAAACATCTCCTTTTATGTTTTACAGAAGACAAAGAACAAAACAAACAACTTGAGGAGACTTAAAAAGACGACAACTTAATTTGTGCCTGAAGCTGCAAAACTACTCCTGTAAGGGGAGTCATAGATCATGACCTGATGGATTCAATCACTGGCCTGCAAATTTGACCAGACCATCAGCAGTTACGGCAGATCACATAGATTAAGTGGATAATCAACACAAAATCTATTTAAGGTCTGTTAGTCTAAAACCACTGCAGGCAGAGCCATCATTAGCTGATGGGGCTGCAAGTGTTTTCTTCCCTGCAGCAGTCTAGTCAAAGCCAAATTTATACCAGAAATCTCAGCATAAACATATTAATGTTTTATTAAGACGCAGCCACAGCCGTGACAGTGAGTCATGTAATAAACTAATAACACAAAATAACTCTGAAAGAGAATATTTAAATAGTGCAAGAGATAACTAGGCTACTGTAGAGAGCGTGGACGTGATCAAGGAAGAGAGTGTTACTTTTGGTTTGTGGACATCAATAGCTGGATGATTCTCTTACAAGATCTGTGTGAATCACCACGAGGGGTGAAGAAAAGTATGTGCAAACAGGATGTGTACAAGTACACACTCTTTCTCACTGTTCTCTCCATTATACATCTGGAAGGGACTGAATTGAATAAAGTTTTAAAAATGTATATTTTTCTTACACAAGTACATCGATTCACTTCAGAAGGCCTTTATTAACCCTTGAAGTCATGTGGTTTTATGATGGATGCACTTTATTTTGCTTCAAAATCTCGACCACTGCCATTATAAAGCTTGAAAGAGCCAGGTCATTTTACCGATTATAATCATCTGAATGAAGAAATATACACTTTGAGGGTGAGTAAATCATGATTTTCATTTTTGGGTCGACTATCTTTTTAACACTAACATAATAACACGAGCAACCAATTAGGTTTATGAAATGAATAAACACAATATAAATTAATAATGATGATCCTCAAATATCTACACTGTATCAATGAGGCAAACAAACAAAAGCAAATGGCTAAATGCTCACTTACAAGACAATACCAACATTTGTGTGAATAACATTGAGTTTTTTTATACAAAACACTCATACACAGTCCACACACAACCATAACCAATCAGATTTCTCCAAAATATTACGCCACTGACTGCATTAACCTCATTTCCCCTTCTGTTCATTTGTCTCCAACTCCTTCCCTGTCGAAATCAACTTAAAATCCTTGCTTAACCATGCTTAAATGAGAAAACTGACAGCAGGAGTGAGAACTATGACTGAGCGGGAATCGGATAAGTTCACTCAAGTATTCTGCACTGCAGTCAGACAGATTAACCGAAGCGCGCACAGCACAGAACAGAACACACTGGCGTGATGTCACACAAGATGATGTCATCCTGCTGGGAGAGAGAGAGAATTCCTCTCTCCACGCTGATGATATGAGTAAAATGTGCCAGCAATTTTGCCGCAGTGCATAAGAGGGGAAAAGACGGCAGTCTATTAAGAGAGTGAGACACAACCCGACCAGTTCAAATAACCTGACAGATAAAAAGAAAAAAAGAACAGGGAAAACATGGGTAAGAGTAGAAAGAAAGAGCAGATCATTTTCTTCCTGTGCTTGCAGTGCTGAGTACGAGTACAGAAGTCTCTCATGCCGAAACGTGTCTAAAATGACTCACTTTGAGAGCAGAGCATGTTCAGGTGTCAGCACATCACTGCTGGCGTCCTGGATCAGCAACAATTTGAATGGACACTGAGCCAAGCCGCTCAATACAAGAAAACTTGTCAACGCAAGCTAGTGCGAAAACACTGACAGGGATTTCTTCAACTGTAGGCCCTTTTAGTCTATGCATTTGAAGTGTGTTTTAAGAGTTTATTTTCACCTTTCACACTAGTTTGTTTAATTTGTCTACTGACAATGTATATACCAGGGGCGTTTGCCTCCGAGGAGGCGAGGGAGGCAGTGCCTCCTCAAAATATTGGATGAGAAGAAATTTTGTAGTACTAAAAAATAAAACACCAACATTACAACACATATAACATTAAAAAGTGTATTAATTACAAATAAAAAAAATAAAAATAAAAAATTATTGTCCAACAGCGACACCAGCAGGTAAAGTTAAAATGGCAGGCCTCTCGCCCTTCTTGAGCCCACTGATTTTTAACAGATCCCCTAAAGCATTCGACCCTCAAAAATGAAGACTTTAGAAAAGACTGCAGACCCTGTTTTAATTTGAAAACTCCGGGGTGTGTTTCAGCGTAAACAGACCAAAACGGAGACTTTTCAAAATGATGGTATGGCTTCCCATCATTCACTCTGCGTATCTTTGACGACGTGTAAACAATACCATCATGCTTATTTGTTGCTTCTCATTTCGGAGGCTCATTTAAGAAAATTAACCGTTAAATTGCTGTTTTAAAGCAAAAACGCACTAGTGTAAGCAGGGCCTAAATTAACAATATAATGCCTATGTAGAGTGTTTGGTGGTGGGGGGTATGAATGGGGGAAACTCACTTCAGAGGAGGCAATACCTATGATTGGATATTACTTTTTATGATCGCTATTATTGTTTTTTGCAATAAATCCTCCTCTTGTGTTCATGTTCACAAATTATTCTGGTCTGAGGCTACGTTTACGCTAGTGCGTTTTCATTTTAAAACACATAACTTTTGCTTTTGGTTCTGTTGTTTACACTACCTGCTACTTTCGTAAACGCAGCAGACTTTTAAAACTCTGGTTGAATTTCAGTGTAAACCATAGACTGTAAAAAACATGTACATAGTGTCAGTGAAGTCACCCATAGGTTTCTGAAGAGCGTTTTTGAAGCAAAAGTTGGGCGGGGCCTGTCGTCGCCATTTTGGAAGCGCGTCACTCCAGGAAAATAGAAAATGGACAAAGAGGCGGGACGTGGGTGGAGCTAAGATGTCTGGTTTTTAACATTTGTTAAAATAATCCTGATAAAGTAACACCCTAAGAAAAAACAAACGCAATAACACAGCTGAGATGTCCAAGTTCAACTGCTGGAATAAGCTGAGGTAACGTGACGGCTGCCTGACACCTGTCACTCAAGTGGCCACACCCTTAATTATGAATTTTAATGCATAATATAATTTAAACGGGTGAGTTAGAAAAAAATTCACCCCCCTCAAAGTTGTCATGAAGGGCAAAACTAGCTGTAAAAACCAAAACCACTTTTTGTACCAGGCTGTAAGCATGTTTTTATCTGTTATAAAGTTGAGCATTTTAACACGAGAGTCTATGGGGATTTGCTCCCTTTTGCAGCCAGCCTCAAGCAGCCAGCCGATGAACTGCAGCTTCAGTCACTTCCGTATTGTTTCAAGAGCGAGAGCGGGAGGTTGCCGCTTGGTGTAAACTAACCAAAACGGAGACTTTTGAAAATGATGGCGTGGCTGCCCACATTCACTCTGCATATCTTTGATGACGGTGTAAACATTAACATCATGCTCATTTGTTGCGTCTCATTTCGTTAACTTGCAAAGAAAAAAAGAAGAAATGACAGTATTTTTACATTCAAAGGAATAACCATCAATTTTCAGTTGTGTAGACAGAGATCGTTTCTGAAACACAGTGAAAAGGCTGGTGTAGATTAGGATTTTAAAATTAAAACACACTAGCGTAAACAGAGCCTGAATGAACAACATAATGCCTACAGCAGTGAGTTTGGTGGGGGGGGGGGGGGGTTGAGAATGAATGGGGGAAAGTCACTATAGAGGAGGCAATGCCTCCAGTTTTCGTTTTAAAACATAACTTTCGCTATTTACGTCTGTCGTTTACACTGCCCGCTCATTTTGAAAACACTGTAGACCCCATTTTAGTTTGAAAACTCTGGGTTGCGTTTCAATGTAATCGGATTAAAATGGGACTTTAGAAAAAGATGGCGTGGCTGCTCACATTTCACTTTCCATGTTAACAATAACATCATACTCATTGTGTCTCATTTAAGTAAAGTAACCGTTAAATAGTAAAGTAAATAAAAATTACAGTATTTTGTATTTTTACACTCCAAGGAATAACAGTCAATTTTATTACTGTTAGTTGCCTTAAATAAGACATCCTTGATGATGTATGCACCTGAATGGTTACGTGACATGCGTTTTTGGTTGTGTTGTGTAGATGGGGATCGTTTCTGAAACGCACTGAAAACGCCAGTGTAGACGAGGATTGTTTTCATTTTAAAACGGCGCTTTACAACAAAAATGCAGTAGTGTAAACAGGGCATGAATGGACAATATAATGCCCACAGCAGTGAGTTTGGTGGGGGGTAATTGAGAATTAATGAGGGAAAGTCACTTTGGAGGGGGCAATGCCTCAATCACAATATGACTGTATATGAATGGTAATGATTGGGTGTGACTGGTCCATGTGGTAATCCTCCTCGTGTTCGTGCACGTTTGCGAATCAGTCTGAATGATGTTAATGGGAAGACGAATTTAACAAGTAAACAAACAACACTTGGATATAACCACTTTGTTACGTCAAAATAAGACTTAAAATGGCATGAAAACATGATCTGTGGAGTTTTTAGTGAGTAATCAGCTTGGTCAAATTTAAAGTAAATCCACGTGATTTTTGGCAGTGAAACCTCATGGCACACCAATGATTACTGCCATTGACACTGTAATAATGATTATTAATGTTGATAAACAAAATACAATTTAAAATGTTTTGTGTTTGGGGACATTTGAGAGAGAGTACAGAATTCAGTGCGCAACATTTTCAACAGATTTCTTCTTCAACAGTGTGAAGAATGTAAACGCCTCCAACAGAAATGAATGGTTATAATGCTCACTGAATTTGATGTGAGCAGATTTAAACTTAATGCCACAATTGACATATTTAATTTATTTTCACATTTTAAATTTAATCACATCAATTATGCGGGATTTAATTTAATAGTGCCGGGGCATTTTTTGCCCCCGTATCTTTAATTTTGGTGGGCATTTTTGCTTTTAGCCACCAATGATTTCTGCACTGATTTCACACATGACAGGAATTGGTTGTAGCGATGAAAAAGTTTAATGCCGCTGTGGGCTTATTCGATTTCTACACACAAACTTGAGGCATCTTATGATTGTGTTAAGCCTCAATCAAATAGAGCAATACACGCACAACAAGTGCTGCTGGGTTGAAGATGCTCTAAAACTCATTTAACAGATCACTCTCAGCATGCATATGTTTGAGAGCCTGAGAAATGTATAGATGAAGGAGCATAATTCAGAGTGAGAGTGAAAGACTCGAGAGACACAAAAAGAACAGCGTTCAAGTGTTGCAGTCAGATCTTCCATAGATGAAATGCTCTGAACTGAACACGTCTGTGACAATAAAAGATCTCCCACAACACCTCTAAATAACAACAGTATGACCTAATTCATTGCATATTTTGGACTAAATCAGGCTGACTGTGGAAAGGATTTTGGGACATTTTTTTACCACTTGAAAAGAATTAACTTAAGAATGATCACCGGCTTACATGTTGTATCTGTAAAAAGAGTCTCAAGCATTAAAGGTGGCTCTGATGTTGCTTTGCTTCTGTGCAAACAAAATGCAGCCTAAACTTTGTTGTTAATACACTGTAAAAAACAAAAAACTATTTGTTGAGTCAACTTAAAATAATTTGCTTCTCTGCTGCCTTAAAATGTTAAGTTCAGGCAACTCAAATAAGTTCATTCAAGTTGAAATGTTAAGTTGTACTAAGTGACAACTTAGATATTTGTTAAGTTTAATCAACTCAAATATCTAAGCTGTCACTTAGTAAAATGTAACATTTCAAGTTGACTAAACTTTTTGAGTTGACTGAACTTAATTTTAAGGCAGCAGGGTAACAAATTATTTTAAGTTGACTCAATAAATAGCCTTTTTACAGTGGCTAAACCTTTTTTGTTTAAGTATATTATTCCGCAAGGACACTTAAAATTAATTAAAAGTGAAATTTGTGTTACAAAACATTTCTATTTCAAATAAATGCTCTTTGTTTGAACTTTTCAAACTGACAGGAATAAACTACATATTAGAAATAAAAATAGATAGAAAATAATAGATAAAAAAAAAAAATAACAAAAAAGTAATTTAACAAACCCAAACTTTCTGAAGTGGCATATAATGTATGTTTTATTTGTTAATATTTTTAAAACCTTTTTTTTATTCACATATTCTTTTATAATTTCATGATTCTATAATCATTATTGCATATTTGCCACCTTTATGCAGCATTAAGTGGCTTGTGTACTGTACATTTTATGCTACGGTGACCATATTTTAGTTTTCAAAAAAGAAGGACGGGGGTTGGGGGGTGTTTTTTTTTTAGGGGTCCTAGTTTTGCTATTAAAATGTGTTTCCATACAAAAACTACATATTTTACAGTCACTGTTATGATTGATCATAAACAGCTAAAAAGCAAAATGTTTCAATACAAGCATTTTATGCAATATGCAATATTATGTTATGCAATATTTCAAACTTTTAACCCACAGGAGAAAATCAACCCGCAGCAAGTTTAAAATCAGCCAGACTCCGTGGAAAAAATGTGGATTTGGCAACCCTCCATCCAACAGGAGCTGCATCCAAAACGATTTCAATACTCTGCATATTGATAGCATCTCCGTGATACGTGAAAATTATATTCAATATGAGAATGTTTGCGGGTGCGGGATTAAGAAAACCGTGCAAGGCTTTAATACAAAAATGCATACAATGAATGGCGACTGTAGAAAGCAAAAGCAGAATCCCGGACATTTTGGGCGATTTAGGCAAGATGTATTTTTTTAAGTCCAAAAAGAGGACATGTCCAGGAAAAAGAGGACATATGGTCAACCTATTTTATGATATATATATATATATATATATATATATATATTTATTCCAACTTAGTGGTATATTAGCAGATTAGACACACAAGTTACATTTCAATTGTCCATAGATCAAAAAGTAGAAATAAAACATGAAAAAAAAAAAACCTACTTAAATTAAATGTCTGCATTTTCATGGAGTTGTATAACACTTTCTCTCCACTTGTTATGGTGGTTACTGCCCTTCCCTGAAGGCTGGAAATATGTACCTGATGACATCTCTACTATTAAAATCCTTTCCTTTCTTCCTGTAATCTCATTAAAGAGCAATATCTCTTTCTGTTCATGTCTTTCCTTGTCTTGGGTTGTCTTTCAGAGCAGGACCTGTGTGTTTTCTCTCCTTGGAGGCAACTGATGATGTTGGAATGTAAAACATCTCCTCCCAAAGGCAAGTCCGAGCAGATTCTGTTAAACAGAGCATGATCACATACACACACAGACTGACCTGGAGTCACAGCTCAGGATATGAACACAGACTGCTTAGAGGTCCTTTCAAAGTGGATCATAATTGCAACAGGAACACACACACACACACACACACACACACACACACACACACACACACACACACAGACCGTGCAAGGATGGCAGGCGATTTGTCATTTTCAAGGGAGCGATTACTCAGATGGAGTGAGCGAGTGTGACCTGTGCTCACAGCAAACATGCAAACACACACACAGAGCATTAACTTACTCTACTGAACCCCGGCTTCCCTGCAGTGTCACTATGGTTACACATCACCATGGTTACACAACATATACATACACTAGGGATGTAACGATAACCGGTTTGACGATAAATCATGATAAAATTCTCCACGGTTAGTATTACCGTTTCATATTTTAATTATCATTAAAACCGTATTTGATTACCACGATTTTTCACAACTTATGATAAATATATACTGTCCAGCGTAAAGCAAAGTTTAAATAACAGTCTCAAGTGCGCAGAGCACGCAGAGTAGTTTCGTTTTGAATGAAAGCATGACGGAAAGCTGGGAGGTTTTAAAAAGGTGCTGAGGGAATATACAAATGAATACATAAATGAATTAATTATATGAATGTACCTCTGATGGTTCTGACTGTCTTCAGAAAAGATTCGATGGCATTGTGTTTTGATCTTCATTCCATGTAATGCCTAATAAAGTAGTGTTCTTAATCGCAATGCTGCTTTGTCCACGGAGTTTACGGAAACAGCTGTAACTTTGCTGTTCCATAAGTGCCGCCTAGTGGCAGAGAGTGGATTTACATTGACCTACAATTACGTTCAGCCTGTTTGCAGTTTTTGTCTAGCTAAAACGGACCGAATTTGCATGCCCTGCTGTCAACTGACCTTTTGATGAAAAACAAGGATTCTACACATTTAAACAATTGAGATAATACATCTAGAATTATTTAGATAAAATACATATAACCATTTTGATTTGACAATCATTTTCTTTATTCAAAGGCTCAAATATGAGGTTTACCATTTTATAAAACCTTTTCAAAGCTTTTCAAAGTCATGTTGTAATATAAAACAATAACATTACCAATAAGATTTTAGTGTTTGTGCAAACAGAAGTCATTTTACATGTTGTTTGTTGATTTTAAATATGGTGAAACAATTTGTGTGTTAGTACTTTTTAAACAACTTTTTAAACATTTCCAGCACATTTTAACATGATAATACTGATAACCGTGATCATTCTTGTCACTATAATCGTGATAAGAAAATTTCATACCGTTACATCCCTAACATACACCACGATGTCATAGATCCAAACCACAAATGCATAAAATGCTCTGCCCACATTCCAGTTTGACTCCAACATGCAAGGCCTATTGTTCTGCTATATAATGAAATATGTTCCTGTTGTGCTTCTTGCGCAGAATTATTTCCTGGGGATTGCAGCAAATAGTAATACCATGAAAATACACAATATTTACATGGTACCTCAGGGTATTACCATGGTACAAGAAAAATCTCGGATTTCATAAAAAATATCTTAATTTCTGTTCTGAAGATGAACGAAAGTCTTGAGGGTGAGTAATTAATGACATTTATTTAGTGACTTTAATGTAATTAAGTCACTAAATAAATATGTTCAACTGACAGTTTGTGTGTGTAACTGTAATGTCACATCAATAAAATCAATGCTCAGGATATTTATAAAATGGCACATTTTTTCCCCATCAAGTGCAATGATTTCAGACCTCCAAAGCTGTCTTAATGCTCTACTGTAAGCTAGTAGGTAGGTACACTCTAAGTGAATAGTTAGAGTAGTTACTGAGCTACATAGCGGCCTTCAGCACAAACACGCACACATACACAATCATGTTGCATGTGATGGGTTTGGTTTACTGAAGGATCATATGTAGAGGGCTGGAGGTCAGAGAGCAAAGCTGTTTAATCCTCTCCAGCAATAGTGAGGAGGACTCAAATAAATGCAGGATTACCAGGAAGGAGGACAGCAAGAGCAGAAAACACTATGATTATATACATACAGTGCCTTGCTAAAGCATTTATACCCCTTCATTTTTTTTTTACTTTGCTCCCTTATGTTAAACTGCATCTCAATCAATCAATCTACACTCTATGCACCATAATGGCAAAGCAAAAACAGAATTCTCACAACTTTGTAAAGGTATTAAAAAAAACAACAACAACAACAACAACAACAACAACAACACTGAAATAAGTACATTGCGTAAGTATTCATACCCTAACTCAGTACTTAGCTGAAGCACCTTTACAGCTTTTTGTTTATGCAACAAGCTTTGCACATCTGCATTTGGCAATTATCTGCCTATATTCACCTCACCTCTTCACCTCTCCAGCTCTGTCAGGTTGGATGGGGGTAGATGCACATTTTCAGGTTTCTCCAGAATTGTTTGATTGGATTCAGGCTGTGGCAGGGCCATTCAAGGACATTCACAGTGTTGTCCAAAAGCCACTCTTGCTATGTGCTTAGGGTCTTTGTCCTGTTGAAAGGTGAACCTTCTAGACTGGGTTTTAATTAAGGCTCTCTCAATAATTTGGTGCATTGAGCTTTTCTTCTATTCTGACGAGTGCTTCAGTCCCTGCTGCTGAAAAACAGCCCCTCAGCATTAGGCTGCTACCACCACACTTTACTTTTGAGATGGCATTTGACAGGTGATGAGCAGTGGCTGGATTTCTTCAAACATGATGCTTGGGATTGAGGTTTATCAGACCAGAGAATCTTGTTTCTCACAGTCTGAGGGTCCCTTAGGTGCTTTTTTTTGCAAATTCCAAGTGTGTTTTCACTCAGGAGACAATTGAGTCTTGCCAAACCGCCATAAAGACTGGATTGGTGGTATGGAGCTCAACTAGAATGAACAAGTCCTTCTCCATCAGTTGCTCAGTTTGGCAAGGAGGCCAGCTCTAGGAAGAGTCCTGGTTGCTTCTGAATTCTGCTTTAATTCTGAACTCTCCCTCAGATGTGTGGCTTGATGCAATCCCCTTTCTGAGATCTAGAAACAGTTTTTTTTTGCTGAAAAAGAAACAGCTGGATTTTGCTCTGATATGCATTTCACCTGTTAGACCTGAATGTTTCGGAGCTAAATTTCAACTGTACCAGATAAGGGTATGAATACTTGTGCAGTGTCAGGTTTTTTGCTTTGCCATTATGGTGTATGGAGTGAAGATTTATGTGGGGAAAAAAGTAGTTTAACATAAGGCAGCAAAATGAAGAAAATGAAGGGGTATGAATACTTTTGGCACTATACATACATACATACATATATAAAGGACCAAACACCCCAATATTCATATTATTGGTTGACCAATATTAGTCATAATGATTTAGTTTTAAAACTGTTTTTGATCAAATAAATCCAACCCCAAATTTTTGAACAGTATTAAATACAATGGAATTGTGGACAAACAAACTGCCAATGATTTTAAGAAAGGAAGAACCACATTCCAGATCACTCTGGCCCAATGTAAAGATCTAATGATTTTTAAAAAAAGAAACCACACCTTACTTTAATCCTTTTCACTGGAAAATGTATTCCTCTATTGTACATTTGAGCTGAGATCTATTGCAAACAAGATAGTCTACTATTATTAAAATGTACTGTGCAATAACAGTTTTTTGGACATGCACCAGGGTAAAACATAATGTTATCATAGTATTTTCTGAAGCACCCATTAAACACCATGACTACAGAGAAATCCACAGCTGCAACACAGAATCACAGGGTGCTGACTGCAATTCCCAAAGGACAATTTCCAGATCACTGAACTATCTTTCACTATTAATGAGAGGTAGCCCTTGATGTCCACTTAAGCCTGGCTGTGATTTGTGAGGTGGTGCAGAGGCAACCCAAACAGAAGCTTTACTAACATGGGTCATTAGAAACGCGCTCTCATCCGCAGACCAGGGTTCAAACACGCTACAGTCTAAGGGCATCAGATGACATCAGTGCTGGGGAGCGCCACAAAGTGGCCGAGACTGCTGAAAAATTGATGAGCAAGCACAAGAGTCCCTCTTCAGGGAGGATGACCTCAAAGAGATTTCACTCAGATGCTGAAAGTGATATCAAATACTCTCTTTAAACACACACACAGACACACAATTTGCAAAAACACACATACAGACTTCTATAACACACTCACTGTGTGCAAGGCTTAAACACAGATGCATACACACTCATGCTTTGGTGTGTAAGGCACCCCAGCTGTGGCGATCGAACCTAAAAGGCCATTATCTAACATAAGAGCGCATACTAATCAAATTCACACCAATGGAAAAGACATTATTACTCACCCCGCCCTCCTCCCTCCCATTGGGAACACACACACACACACACACACACACACACACACACACACACGCACACACACACACACACACACACACACACACACACACACGTGCACGCTCACGCAGAATCAGTTTCACAAATTTTTCCCCCTTTTCACAATGCAGTGTTGCATTCAAAAGGTCTTAAGTTAAATACCACCTACATCAGAAATTTCTCAGCACTGGGAGACAGTTCACCCAAAAATGAAAATTCTGTTGTCATTTACTCAGCCTCGTATTGCTTCAAACCCACATGAATTTCTTTTTTCCGCTGGACACAAAATAAGATATTTAGTAGAAATGTCCAAGCTGCTTATATAGCATATAGACAGTAGTTGTCAATTTCCAAAAATGAAAAAATAAAACAATTAAATATTCTATGTGACCATGGACCACCAAACCAGCACGGGTGTATTTGTAGCAATAGCCAACAAAACATTAAAGATCATATTCCATTAAGATATTTTGTACATTTCCTATATCAAAACTTAATTTTGCATTGCTAAGAACTTTATTTGGACAACTTTAAAGGCAATTTTCTCAATATTTTTATTTATTTATTCTTTTTTTTTTTTTCAGATTTTGTAGTTGTAGTTGTATCTCGGACTGGGCGATATATATCGACCGATAAATTAATGCGCATCTCATCAGTAAAGCCGGTTTTTTGATTAGCGGTAAATCTCCATCACCTGTTTTCAAATGGAGCGCCAGTTAATACACAGAGCCGTAGATCTCTGAAAAGCTACCCCAATGAATCACCCGCAAAACTGAACCCGATATTGCGTAGCTTGTCAGTGATCTACGGCTCTGTGTATTAACTGGCACTCCATTTGAAAACAGGTGATGGAGATTTACCGTTAATCAAAGAACCGGCTTTACTGATTAGATGCGCATAATATCGATATAAATATATCGCCCAGCCCTAGTTGTATCTCAGCCAAATATTGTCCTATTCTAACAAACCATACATCAATAGCCTATTTATTCAGCTTTCAGATGATGTATAAATCTCAATTCCAAAAAATTGTCTTTTACGACTGGTTTTGTGGTCCAGGGTCACATACTCAAATATTTAAATCATTAGCCAATTGAAAATATTTCCCCAAATAGTTAAAATCTTATTTATTCATGCTTGTTTTTGTAAAGCCTTCCAATTCAAATCTGAACCCCTATTTTAACATGTGGAATCTAAAAAAAAATTATCAGTTATTGGTTTGTTTCAAAACCAATGTGCAGACAAAATAATTTAAAAGCATTTAAAGTTTTTGGAATATCTTTCCAAACCCAATCATTTGAACAGCAATGTACACACTCATAAACAGACAAATAAAGAACTGATTTACTGATAATGACTAAAGACCTGTATACAGTACATGTCAGAGCATAGGTGACAGTTAGTGGTGTGTAATTAGGAGCCAAAAGTCTCTTCTGTTGTGTAAGCATAAGCACTTTGATCAAATATTAAAGAGTCCTCTAGAGACCCCAGTCGGTTTAGGCAAGGTTCGGCAGAAAAACAAAAGCCAGACATCTAGAGGGACCACACATAGTTTCAACAAACACAAACAAGTCTGTGTCAACAGCCATATTTTGCTAGACATACGATTTCACTTCATGGAGGATGCTTTTTGCCTTTAGCTGGCAAACATGTTGTTAGAGTTAGAAAATGATTATACTGTAAATGACTGTTTATATCAATTTATGTTTATTTCAGCAGAGAGCTTCTATATCCATCAACCTCTTTCACGTTAACACAAACATCCCTCTGTCTCTCACAAACAATTTTGATGGCAAGACTCCATTCGCTCTCATTAGTGCCAATAGTCAGTATTTATGAACATGCGTTCATTAAAAACCTTTTACTCCAGCTCTGACAACTGACAATGAGCCGCAGTGTTTCGACGCACACGCTTGCTTCTCTATCTCTCTCTTTTTAATGCATCGATATCTCATGCTGTTGCCATGCCGATTATGAAACACCATGACAACAAGGTCAATATAGTCGGCAAAGCGGCACACAGCAAACACACAACAGGGGCAACATTCATCAATTTAACAACATTTTCGAACAAACAGGACAACACATCATGTGAACATCAATTATGGAGGAAGCAAACACAACCACATAATGTCAAGGGACTCTAAAATGCAGTGAAATAGCAGAAGTAGGACTATATGTAAAAGCATTCAAGTAAGAGTGAATATACAGTAGATTCAAAATAGACTTTAAAATAGCCCAAAATAGACTATGTGGGCCAATGCTGATTTATTGGCCTATTTATTCAAAATTAATAAAAATGCAAGTCACGCATACAATTACTGGTCTTTAATTTATTTTTGAATTAATATTATTGGGGGTAAAAATGAAAACAACTGCTACAACTGTCCTGATACTATAATGAAGCAAGGCCTTAAAGGGATAGTTCACCCAAAAATGAAAATTACCCCAATATTTACTCACCCTCAAGCCATCCTAGGTGTACATGACTTTCGTCTTTCAGACGAATACAATTGAAGTTTTATATTATATATATATATATATATATATATATATATATATATATATATATACATACACACACACACACACATACATATATATATATATATATATATATATATATATACACACAGGTCCTTCTCAAAAAATTAGCATATTGTGATAAAGTTCATTATTTTCTGTAATGTACTGATAAACATTAGACTTTCATATATTTTAGATTCATTACACACAACTCGAAGTAGTTCAAGCCTTTTATTGTTTTAATATTGATGATTTTGGCATACATCTCATGAAAACCCAAAATTCCTATCTCAAAAAATTAGCATATCATGAAAAGGTTCTCTAAACGAGCTATTAACCTAATCATCTGAATCAACTAATTAACTCTAAACACCTGCAAAAGATTCCTGAGGCTTTTAAAAACTCCCAGCCTGGTTCATTACTCAAAACTGCAGTCATGGGTAAGACTGCCGACCTGACTGCTGTCCAGAAGGCCATCATTGACACCCTCAAGCAAGAGGTCTGTGGGAAGGAGAAAGTGTGGCAGAAAACGCTGCACAACGAGAAGAGGTGACCGGACCCTGAGGAAGATTGTGGAGAAGGACCGATTCCAGACCTTGGGGGACCTGCGGAAGCAGTGGACTGAGTCTGGAGTAGAAACATCCAGAGCCACCGTGTACAGGCGTGTGCAAGAAAAAAGGACTACAGGTGCCGCATTCCCCAGGTCAAGCCACTTTTGAACCAGAAACAGCGGCAGAAGCGCCTGACCTGGGCTACAGAGAAGCACTGTTGCTCAGTGGTCCAAAGTACTTTTTTCGGATGAAAGCAAATTTTGCATGTCATTCGGAAATCAAGGTGCCAGAGTCTGGAGGAAGACTGGGGAGAGGGAAATGCCAAAATGCCTGAAGTCCAGTGTCAAGTACCCACAGTCAGTGGCTACGTTTACATGCACCCAAATAATCCGTTTGTAATCGGATTGAAGGCTCAATCGGATTGAAAAACGTTCATGTAAACACCTTAATCGATCCGATTAAGCTCGATCGGAATGAAATTTCGATCGGATTGAAAGGGGTGGTTTATTCCTTTTCTAATCCGATCCAACAGCAAAAAATGACCATGTAAACACTTGAATCCGACTACTTTCTCAATCGTATCCGGAAGTCTCTGGGGCACATGCGCAGTGCAATGTTGACATGCATTACGCCAGTGGTTCTCAAACTTTTTTGGTCGCGCCCCCCTTTAAACTTATAAAAAAATCGGGCGCCCCCCTCCTTCCCGAATTTCCATCCCACCTGAGACTAACAAATAATTTTATTACCATTACAAAAAAATTAATGCTTTTTTAATTGTAAAAATCTAAAAGGGAAAAACATCTGCAACACTTGAAACTTAAAATAGCACTGAGAGAATAACTGTATTATGTTTATTTTTTGCTGTTTTATGCTGTCCCCAAGGCATAGGGCACACACATACACACACACACAGGCCTTTCCTCCTCACCTACGCAATTAACACCGTTTCTACAACAGACGCGAGCGGCAAAATAAAGTAGCACCTATTTTAATCAGTAGCCTACCCATTATAAACTTAAGTCACCGTGTCTAAACCGGACGCTACAGTTGTCGCGTCGCGTCACAGCGCAACAGCTCTTCACTGGACGCAACAAAGCGAACTTTGCAAATCATTTTAACTTTGTGTCAGTACGTCATAAACAGAAAAAGGCATCAGATTAATGTCGGGGATTTATCGCGCTCCACATTCAGTATAGACAGCATGTTTGCAACGGTAGTTTTGTTGCGTCCCGTGTAGAGCTGTTGCGACGCGAAAACTGTAGCGTCCGGTGTAGACGCAGAGAAGCTGTGTTGAAGATACGTCTCCTCATATTTTCTGCATTTAGTTTTGAATGACTAGCACCAGCCTGTGTCTGTGCGACTTCATTTATGGCTTTCACATACCGATCCGTCTCCCATTCTAAGTTACGTCCTTTGACTTTTTTTTTTATTTCTTTCATTTTTCTGCTGATGGACCGCGCCCCCCTTGCAATACTCGTGCGCGCCCCACACTTTGAGAACCACTGCATTACGCAGTGCGCAAGTTCACGTTCACGTCTTCTTTAGTTCTAATCGGAATGTATATAAAACACATATAAACTGATATTTGAATCAGATTACAATGTTAAGAGTACATGTAAATAGATCTGCAATCCGATTCAATTCATTCGGATTGACAAATATTGGTGCATGTAAACGTAGCCAGTGATGGTCTGGGGTGCCATGTCAGCTGCTGGTGTTGGTCCACTGTGTTTTATCAAGGGCAGGGTCAATGCAGCTAGCTATCAGGAGGTTTTGGAGCACTTCATGCTTCCATCTGCTGAAAAGCTTTATGGAGATGAAGATTTCATTTTTCAGCACGACCTGGCACCTGCTCACAGTGTCAGAACCACTGGTAAATGGTTTACTGACCATGGTATTACTGTGCTCAATTGGCCTGCCAACTCTCCTGACCTGAACTCCATAGAGAATCTGTGGGATATTGTGAAGAGAAAGTTGAGAGACGCAAGACCCAACACTCTGGATGAGCTTAAGGCCGCTATCGAAGCATCCTGGGCCTCCATAACACCTCAGCAGTGCCACAGGCTGATTGCCTCCATGCCACGCCGCATTGAAGCAGTCATTTCTGCAAAAGGATTCCCGACCAAGTATTGAGTGCATAACTGAACATAATTATTTGAAGGTTGACCTTTTTGGTATTAAAAACACTTTTCTTTTATTGGTCGGATGAAATATGCTAATTTTTTGAGATAGGAATTTTGGGTTTTCATGAGCTGTATGCCAAAATCATCAATATTAAAACAAAAAAAAGGCTTGAACTACTTCAGTTGTGTGTAATGAATCTAAAATATATGAAAGTCTAATGTTTATCAGTACATTACAGAAAATAATGAACTTTATCACAATATGCTAATTTTTTGAGAAGGACCTGCATATATATATATATATATATATATATATATATATATATGTAAATAAAATGTCCTGGTTCTTCTAAACTTAACCTAATAAAGAACATCCACCCATCTTAAAGTACTCCACATGGCTCTGGGGGTTAATAAAGTGAATCAATGTGCTTGTGCAAGAAGTACAAAATGAGGATTTCAATATAAGGCAAGAGGAGACTGGTTTTCCGTTGCTGTAAACAAAACTTGGTTCTCGCGAGACTAGCATATTCTCACCGAACTCTCTCGTGAACATGTGTACGACAGTTAGCAGAAGCTAGAGATTATGGTTTTTAAAGTTTTAAATATAGATTTTTTTTTTAAACAAATGCATCAATTCACTTCAGAAAGCCTTTATTCACTGCCATTATAACATATGGAAGAGCCAGGAAATGTTTTAATACAACTCCAATAGTATTCGGCTGAAAGAAGAAAGTCATATGCACCTGGGATGGCTTGAGGGTGAGTATTTTTCATTTTTGGGTGAATTAAACTTTTAAGTAGATTGACATAAGCTTTTATTTTTATTTTTATTTTTATTATGATTGTTATTATCTGGACTTAAATGATTTAGTTTAATAACAGAGCTCGCAAAATGTCAAAATCTCTGGTAGCCCTTTGGGCTGGTACTCTTCAGATTTTGGTAGCCCGAAAATGTATTTAACTAGCCCAAATAAAAAAGACATTTTTTAAACAGAAAATCAGATAGGAGTCTAAACGTCAATCAAAAATATTTTCAATACACAAATATCAAGGAAAGAATTTTATGTCACTATTTACAGGGTATCTGCCGAATTTTTAAAAATCAGTTTAAGGCAATTTATGACCCTTTTTAACAGCTGCACAAGTAAAATGAACAGTATGAGTGGGGTTGGACAATGTACGGCAATGTATTAAGCCATAAAATAACATGATTTACAGTTCACATACAGGTTTTCACAAAAACAAAAAATCGTATAGAATTGCATTTTAGCTTTTAGACCATTAAAAGGGATGAATCAAGTATATAATGTATTATAATGTATTAAAACATAAATAATACATAAAAAAATACATAAAAAAATAATAAATAATCTTAATTGTTTGGACTTTTAGAAGGCACATTAACTTCTTTCACATTTACAATTCTATGTATTTGCTGCAAACAAACATTTGTCGATATTTGCAATAATCTGACCATAAACAGCAGAAAAATTGATTGGAAATGCAAAATCATTCTCTGCCACGTGGTGGCGCTTTAGGAGCGCTGAAATATTGCGGTTTCCTTAGTAACAGCTGTACACAAAGCAGCACCGCGCTCATTAACGCTGTTTCATCATAGCTAAGAAAATGCCAACAACACGTTTCTGAGGACAGTCGGTTCGCTTCAGATAGCCTACATTCATATAAAGACATCCGTGCCGTGTTTTGACTTTGCAACGTGCAAGCGTGCATTTTTATTCAGTGACATCATTGCCTTTTGAAGTTTAATCCAGACCTATGGCGATTCTTGTCTTTCCGGGCGCAACTGTAAGACCTCTTAAAATTATAATTAAGATGTTTCTATACTATTTAACGTATTTAATACTTTTTATGGCCTTAAATTTGATACAACTAAGTTGAGGAGTGTTTAAGGACCTGCAGGAGTCCTCTAGTTTAAGATAGCCCGTCGGACAGAGCTGTGAAACATTTTTGTAGCCCGACTGGAAAACACATAGCCCCGGGACGTCGGGCTAGCGATTTTGCAAGCCCTGAATAATCTGGTGAATTTTGCATTATAACAATAACCATCCAATACTCAGCTCAATTTAATGTTTTCTACATATTTTCCCACAAAATAAACAGAATATGTGGGAAAAAGAATAGATCTAAAATTTGCATTCTACTAAAAAAAGGATAAATAAAAGACAGCATGTGAAATATTCAACACATTCATTTCTGAATCATTTAACAGATTTTACAGCACTTTTGATCAACATAATGGAAAGGTTTGGCAGATCTTAATGTGCTGAAACAATTTTTGTTAATATATTTTGGATGAACATCCCCTCCCACATTTCCTGCTTTTATGCATCAAATACCGCCTGTTAATATTTGTTTTTTTTCCCCCACTTGCCTCTCAAGACAATGAGCAGCAGTTCTGACAGCACTTCATAGACAGAACAAATGACTGAACTCTTCCAGAGGGACGTTCCTGCTCTTAGAAACCTCAGCTCTAAAAGAAACAGAACAGCTTGGACTTTTTAAAACAAACTTCAGCAAAAACACTCGCAAAAAGATGTGCCAAGAGGACTCAACACAACCACAAGGCCAGATGAGAAGCTTAATAGATCCATCAGATGGAACTGACTTGTAGTTTAATACTTCTGCTGCTCTCTAGAGCTGAACTGTCTCATACAGGACCAATTTCTCACTTTCAATTTTCACATGAGCCTTTGATTTTGTTCCAATCTCTGCGGCAGCTTTGGAAATGACTCCTTAAATTGGCCAAAGTCAGTAGCAGAAATGCTCAAAACCGGAGTGATGACTGAGGAGAGGTCTGTCTTTCATCACAGGAGCGGTGAAGATGAAAACATTAAAAAAAAATGAGGTACACTGCGCTTCGTAAAACGAATACTGAAAAGCCTTCAGATTAGATGATGTTGACAAGAAAAAAACAAATCAGAATGTTGTCAAATTTTTGAGGGCATGGTGGATAGTTGGCACTATCAGCGTGATTATTTGGCAGGAAAAAGAAAGAAAGCAGGGGAGAACATGATGAACTTAAACCAAGGCATGAGGAACCACCCTTAAACAAAATGATCACAGGAAGTTGAGGCATGTTTTGACTAGAGAGCACAAGTCATGGAAAATATTTATCACTCTCAACATAATTCACTAATTACAAGTAATGAGTTAGAGATTCCTCAGATTAGATGATTGTAAAATCCTATACACAAATGTTCTGCTCAAATGAGCACATTTGTATACAGTACACTATGCAGTGGTCAGAGTCATTGGCATTAATTGCTAATATCAAGCTAATGGGAGATCATAATATTTTTCCACTTTATATCAGAATAACTAGATTTAAATGGAGCCAATATACTGGATCTACAGCATGTGCTTAAGAAACCCTTATTTATTGAAATGACTCATTCTTCACATGCACAGATTCAGTCTGAATCAAATTAATTTTAGTCTTTTACTGCATTTATTTATTTATTTCAAACTATATTCTTTGATCAGGTATATTTTCATTCTGTTAGAAAAGTTATTCAAGTCAAGTTACTTTTAAAATAACTTGGAAGTACAAACTAACTGTGAAAACTCACGAAACTATTGCAATACAAGTTCAGCAAGACTAAGAATATCATGATATCCAGGAACTTGCCACAAAGACCCTTGGGATAGATGAGGTTCACCTTATGTGAGGATGAGATCTGACAGTCTCCACAGCCAATTTGTGCCAAAGCTCACAGTGGAAACTGATGCAAGGTTTTGAGCTCTGTGCACTTGGTTCACTGGAAAAGCAACTTTCATATCATATGTTTTACAATATGGCAAACCAGGGTCAAAAATTAACTAGCGACATCTAATATCTTTTTTATTATTAATTTAAAATAAATAAATACACAATATATCATAACATCATTAGGTCTCTGCTGCAAATAATTTAAATTACTTTAAAAGGGGGTACAATGGTGTTTCATATATTCAGAGTTGTTTACAGTGTTAAAGAGTTGGATTCTCATGTTAAACATGTCTTACATCCGGGATATGAGCATTTCTCCCGAAAAAGCGCACCCGCGATCATGTTGGCTACACCACAAGAAAGAGAGCGTGCCATCAACGTGCTTCATTCGGCTGCACTCTTTAAGGGATTTACTCGGGAAGAATGTCTCTAAAGAAGTGTGGTTTTGGTTGTAAGGCAAAGATAACTTTGCTCAGTTTCCCGAAGAACCCAGCCTTACGTGAACAGTGGATGCAGTTCCTTTTTCCAGGGCAGCAATGGAGTTTAGCAAGTATGTGTTTTCTGACGAATATTTCATATACAAGGACCAGTTTGATGCTGGATATGCACATTGTACTGAAAGACAGAGCGGTCCCAGCTATAAAAGATCCCAGTAATGATTTAGAACTGCAGATGGTAAGTGAAACGGCATCAGATGTCTGTGTTTTATTGGCAATCCTAACGCAAGTGATCGTCGAACTTAGATCCGCCAATGGCGCGCCTCCAGAAGTTCGGCTTTTCCCGGAGAAAATCGGAAAGCTATATTTTTCTTTTATAAATATAAGAAAACTAAAGACTTTTTGGAGACATTAAGGACACATTACTACTCTATAGGTACTCAGGATTAACATGAGATTAGGTGAAACTGTGTACCCTTTAAAACAAATGCATTTATAATTTATGTCTGGGCGATATGACCCAAATCTTATATCACGATATGAGTAAGTTTACACTGTAAAAAAACAATTAGTTGATTTAACTTAAAATAATTTGTTACCTAGCTGCCTTAAAATTTTAAGTTCAGCCAACTCGAAAAAAGAGTTGATTCAACCTAAACATTCTTTAACATTCTTTAGTTTAGTCAACTCGAATATCCAAGTTGTCACTTAATACAACTTAACATTTCAACTTGTGACTGAACTTAAGATTTTAAGGCAGCAGGGTAACATATTATTTTAAGTTGAATCAACAAATTGTGTTTTTTGTTTTTTACAGTGTACCTCACGGTAATGTTACATTTCACAACAAAGTTATTTTTGCTTTAAATAAAGTCTTTATGATATCATTATTTTTGATACCATATAAATGTTATTGTTTTCGTCACCAGTGTCAATATCACTAAAAAATAATACTAGCCTAAATTAAAAAAGAAAAAAAGAAAAAAACATTAACAGCAATAAAAATAAGAAGCAGTAGGACAAAAAAAACAACAGTAGAACAAATAAATAAGAAATGCTACAAGTAAGCAAATGTATAAAAATTAGGGATGTAACAATATTCTCAACAGAGTGGTCAAACTATGACATCGCCATGTAGGCTGATTGGCTGTTAGCATCGCACTGGTTAAAAAAAAGGCAATAGGGTTTTCCCATAGGCTTTTGGATTATCGCAAAAAATAAGCTCTGTGTTCAACTATAGTTCATGAAATTTACACGTTTTGTCCATCTAGATAATTTTCACAAATATAATATAACTTGTATGTATTTTGAAGCCTAAATACAAACGGCAGAACTAACAAACTAAACTTAGTCTATAAACTACACCATGGTCGCTAGCCTTCAGCATCACTACCGCTATGCTTCCGACAACTATTTAAAACTTATTTTTATAAAAATGTTCAGTGAAAAGGATTTACTCTATGGATGAATTTTATTCTACGTTACATGAACACTGTAACCCTAACTGGAATAAATACAAAACTAGAGCCAAACTAAAACTGAAATGAAACATTAATAATAAACCATAAGGTGTGAATAAATGAAACAATCATAACTAAAACAAAGACAAAACCACATATTTCTGTACATTTCTGTACATTAAATATAAATAAATCCTTAATTAATATGAATATTTTAATGAAATATGAGTCTCCATGTAGTATTTCATAAAAATCGAATGCATGAAATTATTAAATAACAGCAGAGTGAGCAAGTTTTTGATTATGGTAAAATTAAATTGATTTTAGTTACAAAAAGTACCACGTTTCAGCTATCATTTTGTTAGGGTGGTTACACAAAATGTTATTTTATCCTTGCTTCTAGAAAATCCACAGTCTTTCTGCTTTCTAACAGCTTCATGTGGACGTAAACATTTAATTTTAACGTGGCTTCAAGCACTATGCATCATTAAACCACCACGTAAAGCCGGTAAATGTGGTGTTTACATGGAATAATCGAAATAGGAGTTTACCTTATGGTACGAACCCATAGTCTCCACTTGTTTAGTAATAAAACGAGCATCTTCCATACGAAACTTGTAGTTGCATTTTGGAGCAAAACAAACAAAAAAAAAAGCACTGTCGAACAACAATATAAAATACGACAAACTAGTAATTGTTTTTTCTACAGGTATCCTGTACTACAAATTATACTAAAATGATAAAATACTATAAACTGATCAACTGTTCAGCATGATGACGTTTAAAGTCTCCAACAGCGGCTGTAGTCCCATTTAGCAACTTGTTAGCAACTGTCTTTTTAAAGGAACGTAACAGTTAAAAAAAAAAATTATAATAAAAAAAAAAATCACGAGTGTGGTGTAACTGGTGTGTTTTATGCTGTAGAATAAAACGTGAAAATATCTTGAGCTTGTGTTAACCACGGACCTTATTTAAAGGATTTAACCAAAATCCCATTCAAAAAACCCATTGACTTTTTAGGGCGCTGGAACCGGAAGTGCTAAAATGCTAACTCGCTTCCGGGTTTTTGCCTACAAAGTGATGTCATAGTTCCACCACTCTATACCATGGTGTTACGGTCTCAATATTATTGTGGTCACATGACGATATGAAACTATATAGGGCTTTTTGGCAAAAAGTGTTCATTTTTTAAATATTCTAACATAAATGGTATTTAAAGTTGTGTTTTGGGCCATTATGCTTTGGCACAGAATCTGTCGAACAAACTAAAACCGAAATCACTACTTTTACACCATTAACAACATTCAAAGTAACTCCACACTTAATTGGTGGACTTCTGAGGGCCTTGACATTTAAAACGAGACACTGAGAACTTTGAAAGTGCACAAGCAGTTTATTAAAAAGACAGTTTATACAGACAGTACCTTCCTTGAATTTTAAGATTCGCCATCTTAAAATAAGGCGCGATAAGTCGATTGACGATCTTCATGATCGTCTGTTCTGTTCTGTTCCCCTGTCCTACTTGTTCGTTCGCGATCGCCAATCGACTTATCGCGTCTTACTTTTAAGATGGCGGCAAACGGGAAATTCAAGGAAGGTACTGTCTGTATAAACTGTCTTTTTAATAAACTGCTTGTGCACTTTCAAAGTTCTCAGTGTCTCGTTTTAAATGTCAAGGCCCTCAGAAGTCCACCAATTGAGTGTGGAGTTACTTTGAACGTTGTTAATGGTGTAAAAATAGTGATTTAGCTGCATAGGCTACGCTATGCCCCTAGCACTAACATTGTAAGCCTAGTGGAAGCACAGGTAAATAATGTTATAATTCGGAAAGCTTTGGGTTAATTATGATTGTACTCGGTCACATGTTTTAATACACCCCAGGTCCATTCCACACCGAACTTCTCCTTAACTGCACGTTGCAAAACCAAAGCACGCACTTTGTTCAGGTCATCAGCACAACTAAAAAGAAGTTTGAGTCCTGACTTAAATTAAAGGAACATGGGTTGAGTGGTAGGGGTGTAATGATTCATTGATATGATGTCTGACGATACGATGCATCGATGTCACATGCAAAATATCGATATCTGTAATATAAATAGGCACCTTTATTTTGCCACTGTCCACATTTTCTGCCAGTTTTTGTTGCACTTACACGACTTCAACCAGTAGACATCCTCAGCATGCACGTTTCGAGTGCATCTAAACAGTGAATCTAGCATAAACAATCTGATCTCTAACGTAGTCATGTAGTGGAAAAACAACAATACGTACTCTTTTCTACAGCAACTTCAAAGGAGGCAAGACAATGTTGTCTAAACTAGCACTGAATTCCTGAGGTGATTTTATATTTTATGTTATAAAACATTGCTTCTCTACAATGTTGCCTGCTATTTCAAATGGACAAGCCCTTTAAATTTGATTGAAGTGTTTTATCATTCATCAGCTGTAAAAATCATTCTGAAAGTGATCCCAATGATATCGTTCCCCTGTATCGTTATCATTATAGTTCTGGTGTGAACTCTGCTATTCTCTTAATTTTGAAATGATTTTTAGAATATCTTTATATGTATAGTCATCGTTCTTCGTGTGAACGGGCCTTATATACATACTGTATATAAATTAGCATATGTATATACATCGCATATATTATGAGTGTTGCAGAATTTGTACCAACAACTATTGAGCTGCATAATTTATCACAGGGATTAGAAGAATATTCCAACATAGCTTTTATGATTTTATGATGTCTTGTGCATTATGAGGTTATTTTGAATTTATAGATAACTGCCTTTATTGTTCTTTTCATATTGTTAAACTATTCCTCTGCAAAACAATTCAAGAGAGCAATGATGTCATAAATGAATTCCAGAGAGCAAAGTTACACATCCAGTCAAGATGTTCCCTCACTAAAAAAGGAACAGAATAGTTTATGTCCAAGACAACTGCCATATCGGACAGGATAATATAAAACAAGTGACTGAAGCACATCTTACATTTTACACTTTAGAAAAACATGAACAAAAAAACAGGGACTATTAAAGACAGAGGAAGCAAGAACTGATGAGAAGCTAAAGCAGCAAGGAAGTGAGATAAAAGTGAGAAGTTGCAAAATGACATGAAATAGAGATGATAAGGTCTCATTAAAATTCTCTGTTTTTATCACCCAAGACTGTCGCTTGTGGCTCTCACATGTCACGCTTGACTCCGCTCAACTAAAGACCCAGGCTGACAGATTCCTGGACAAGCAGTTATTTATTCCTGCTTGCTCTCTCTGGGGAAGGCGGAGGAGAACGGAGGTATTATTAGCAACGTTCATCCACAATATCGATCCTGAAGCTTGGGCCCTACAGCTGCCGACATGCAAAACAAGTCTTTAGATCTGTGTCAACATGGGCATCTTGAAAAAACTCAATCCGAACACATTTATCATTTACTACAACAATTAAACCACTTTTTAATTGAGAACTGAAACTAAATTCCCACACCACTACTTTCTATAAATAATTATGTTTTTAAACAGGTTTCCACAAACACTCCAGATAGTCCTGTTGCTGTGTCAGGGTGGCCGGGACGTTCATACAGAGCAAAAGTGTTTATACTTTTCATTGTTTGACATATTGTACATCTATACGGCATTTTAAACTGAAAGAGGAACATATTTTAACACTGAAAAATACACACTTGAGCTTTAACAAGTGCAAATAATATCCACACATTGGGAAGAAAAAACATTGAGTGAGAGTGAAATTAAGGGCAACAGGCTTCACCTCATTAGCTGTTCCTGTTCTTTTTACATAATTGATCTCATCCATCCATCCCTTCCAACACTTGTTCCCACTCACAAACCATTTTATTTCACCTAGACATGATGTTCCCATATAATGAGAAAAAGGCTGCTTCAAAATAACTACATGAAGAGACTAAAGACAAAGCCCTCGACAGGCAGACATCCATCTATTTATTTCACACGTCCTAATTCAAAATTAGAGAACAGGGACAAGTGATATGAGCTGAGGGCTTTTGAAGTGTTCACAGTAAATCTGTCATAATGTCTGCTTTTGTCTGCGTTTTGCCTCAGATCCAGTAGCTGCATTCTCTTGCCGAGCATGTCCTTTCAAACAGATTGACTTCGCTGTATTTATGACGACCATAGATCACAACTAAGTTCATCACCAGTAAAACGACCCTCACCAACAACCCTTTGCTGGCGTAAAATGGAATAAAAACTTGTGTGATTTATGTTAAGTGTTCCCACAACAACAACCAATCAGCATGTATCAAGGGAAGCAGTGACAGATCGTGAGCTGGTGAATCGGCCAGCAGTAATGGACTCATGAATCATGCGCTCAGCCTGTTAACAGTGCGTCTACTGCTATGTGCCACTATATGCTGCATTAGATCAGTTAATGTGTTTTCACTGTTTAAACATTTCACAAATCCGTTCAGGCCAAATGTCATCCCTAAATAAAAGAACAATTAGAGACATTAATTTGAACATTAGACCTATAGGACCTTTAAAGAATAGTTAATCTAAAAATGAAAATTCTGTCATTAATTACTCATCCTCATGTCTTTCCAAATCCGTAAGACTTCTCTCTAACCCTCCAAAGAGTTCCACTACATTTAAGGCCCAGAAAGTTACCAAGAACATCAACAAAACATCGTTAAAACAATTTTATGAAGCTCTAAGAATACTTTTTGTTGTGCAAAAACTCTCCAAAATGGTGCTAGGGTGACACAGAGAAGAAGAATTTTTGAATAAAGTTGTTTTTCTAGTTTTTTTTGCACAACAAAAAAGTATTCTCATATTATTATGGTTTAACCATTGATGTCACATTTTGACTATTTTGTCGATGTTCTTGGTACCTTTCTGGACCTTGAAAGTGGTAGGGTCCTTCCTTGCTGTCTGTGGAGGGTCAGAGAGCTCTCGGATTTCATCAAAAATATCCTAATTTGTGTTACGAAGACGAATGGGTCTTACTAGTTTGGAACGACATGAGGATGAGTAATTATTGACAGAATTTTGTGAAAATAACTCATAATTTGCAGTAGTTTTATAGAAATGATTAATTTTGAAAGAAAATCATCATTCAGCCTTTAAGATTTTATTGTTAAAAACACAAATCACATCAAAATGTGTGTATTTTAATTGTATTTATTTTAAAATACAGTTAAGACAATTGACAAATATCCTTTTATTTTATTCACCAACTGCAGGTGTGGCAAACAATTAATTTTGTACTGTGTTTAAACACAGCAATGCTTGTTCTCGTCTTTAAATGGTTCCTTAATAAATATTAAATCAATGTATTACAGTAATGACAATCTAATGGCAATCTCCAGTGAAAATAATTAGAGTTCTAAAATATTCAAAAGCAATGTCTGAACACACTGCAATAAGAAGAATTTAGCAGTGCTTAAATCATATCAAAATAACATGCAAATTTCACAATATAAAAATGTTATGGTCTAACCTTTTAAAACAGGCTTACATTTTATGCAAAATACTAATTTTATAAATTTTATTTTTGTTGTTACATTCAAACCATGCTATAAAATAGACCAAGAGCTTTGCAACATTATAAATTCATCATGATAATCCAAAAAACAAATTAAATTAACACAAACTGATAATATTCACAGTGTTAAAAAACTTGATTGGTTTACGTTGCATTTGCAGCCAATGAGCTTGCTGCTTTGCATTTAAATGGCTGGTTAGCATTCACTAGAGCATTTCGCAGCACGCTTTCAGTGTTCCTCTGACATCCTCCACCTCCCCAGCTCCACCTGTTTAGATCTGCGGGTTATTACATATGCTATATGTTTTGTTTATACCCACAGCAGCATATTGGCATATGCATTGGCAGTAGCAAGCTCCTGTACTTGCTCTGCAGTTGCAATAATATACAACAGCAGCAATAATTAACAGCAGCAGATCTATTCCACCAAGAGCAATTATATTAATATTGTCATATTGTATTACCATCCTAAAATCTTCAGAGAGTTGTCATGACAGAAAAACAACCACTTAAAGTACAGTGTCATATTTAACTAAATGCAGATTATTCCCATAATCAATAATTAGTCAATGGTTGATTGATTGGCTATAGTTTTGACTAATTAAATGCTCTGCATAATATTCAGAATATTTACATAATATTAAAACATTCACTGATAACAAAAACTTATTAAACTATTGCTCAAGTGAGGTCATTCTGACTCTGGACAGACTAAATTAAAGGCCCAAAAATATACGGCCGCAGTCTCTGGGGTCTAAAGCATTACAGGACCTTGACTGAGCTGCACTGCAGTTTTGAGGTGAGCTCACTGTTCAGAAAGACAAGAAACGAGAGCATGCTGTAGGAGGAGACAGGCTGTCTCTCTATCCATCACATCAGGCTCATATTACACACAAAAACACAACAAATGCAGGGATTCATGAGGGGGAGAGAGAGGCTTTCCCCGCACAGTTAGATAGACAGGCTGCAAAAAGTCAAGATGAACCCTGGAACAGAGAGGCCATGAGTAATCCAACCCCTTTAGACACACACAGAGGCCTTAGAGTCTCTGAGCCAGAACTCTAGACTGAATTCTTCTTAGCACTTGTTCCATTGATTGTTTCAAAAAGCTGCCAATATACCCCAGGCACTCCTATGAGACACAGGCAGCTCTGAGGTCTTTTTAACAGAGAACTTACAATATTGGCTCAAACATGAGTCACAAATCAAATCCAAAGCAGCAGTAGGACTTAGATTCATGGCTCAACATCAAGAATGGCCCCATGGTCAGTGTGAGAGAAAGTTGGGGGCAGTTGACCTAACTGTCCATTTCTCCTATCAGGCTAATGCTTTAAGGTCATACATCTTTTGGTTGAATGTTTGATGCATTTTCCTTTTGCTATGTACTGAACAGAGTATTGCAAACTGTGATGGTTTAAAGGATAAGCTAACTTCCAGAATTTTTTTTTTTTTTTTTTACAAATACTTTACCTCACCCCCTCGACCTCCAAGATGTTCATGTCTGTCTTTCTTCACTCGTAAAGAAATTATGTTTTTTGAGGAAAAACCTTCCAGGATTTGTCAGCATATAGTGGACTTCAATGGTGCCCCAAGTTTGAACATCTAAAATGCAGTTTAAATGCAGCTTCAAAAGGCTCTAAACGATCCCAGTCGAGGAAGAAGTTTTAACCACAAATTCTGGTCTTGTTTAGCTCTGTGTTGTGCATGTGTACAAGTTCAAGACAGTTAGGGTATCTCATTTTCTCCTCCAACTTCAAAATTGTCCCATTACTATTTGGGGCATTTTGGATTGCTAGATGAGGGCTTAATGAAAAATATTTTGTGAAAACCTTCAAATTCGACTAAAATCAACATTTTCACTTTTTTTGCCTGTAGCTCAAAACAGCCCGTATGCATTTACACTCATTTTGCTGACACACATATCCAATTTATATCTGATTTATTTTCCACATATGAATGAGGCCTGAAACCAATCTCGAAATATCAGAATGAATGTGTTTTTTTCCTGTTTACACTGTCATAGAACAGACCCGATCTGTGTCACATATAAGCAAAAAAAATTGGAATTGGGTCACATTTAACTGACAGTGTAAACGGGGCTTATATGAAGAAAAATCCTGGAATGCTTCCCTCAAAAAACTATTTCTTTACGACTAAAGAAAAAGATGGGAGTATCTTATTTGACATAGGGGTGAGTAAATTATCTCTGAAATATCTCTAAAATTTTGTTCTGGAAAAGAACTAATCATTTAAATATGTCACCAAGTGAAGTTACCCAGGAACTGAGATATAATATGTAATAACACATGTTTCATTACAAGCATTAATAGATTTGAAGTAAAACGATAAATAACATGTGTTGCTACAAAAAGTAATTCAACACACATTTGTAGAGGTCATTAAAAAAAAAGTTGGCGAGCAAGTACAAACACAACCAGCAGGAAAAGAAACATCTGTCCTGCAAATTACCCATAAAATCCAGAAAGCTGGATAAACAAGAACATCTGAAAACAGCATGTTTTTCTACATGTTTTGAAAAAAAAGTCTGTTATAGCTGTCCCAAACACCTGGAAGTGTGTTTGTGTATAAGGTCAGCTGGGTCCTACCTTAACAGAGGAAGTGACCCCATCCTCAGTGGTGCTCTGTCCATTCTGAAAGAGAAACAGAAAAAGATTTATGTATATGCACTACTAGTTTGGTTACAACTTATTTTTTTGCTTTCCATAATTAAGAATAATAGTCAGCAACCACAAAACTTCATGAGGTACCATGAGGGAATTGTTTTAAACAGGTTGTTTACTTGAACATCAAGTTTAATTTGTTAGAAATTGTGGCACTCTTTTGAACATGAGTCGAAGACTGACACAGAAGAGTTGTTATTTTTGTTTTCTTCACAAAAAAAAAATAATAATCTCATAGCGTTATAAATTAAGGTTGAACCACTGACATCATATGGACTATTTTAACAATGGCCTTACTAATTTTCTGGGCTTTAAACGTGTCAGTTGCTTTGCTGTCTGTGCAGGGTCAGAAAGCTCACAAATTTCATCAAAAATATCTTAATTTGTGTTATACAGATGAACTAAGGTTTTACAAGTTTGGAACGACATAAGGGTGAGTAATTATCGACAGAATTGTCTGATTTTTTTTTTTTTTGGGTGAACTACCCTTTTAAACTCCACTTACTTGAATCCAAAATAATTGCAATCACTTAGCCTTCAAATGATTGTACATAAACACAATTTAGGCATGTTTACAGCTGGATCCTCTGGCTTATTATCGTGAGAACTGCCACAGCACAAGTGTGCGCATGTGTGCATGCATGTACTTGAAGGCTCACAGCTGTGGTGTCAAAATCATAAAAGCGTGTTATGCCTAGATGACATAACCAACGGCTCCTGGGGCATTTAAACAGGCTTGGCTCCAAATATACACTCACATATACACTTTCTTTGTGTAAATGTGCTTGAGCATCTGTTCTTCCCACAAGCTGGGTCTTCAGATGCAATTCTGTAACATTTTATAAGATTTCACTACTGTACTTTTACTAGGTTAGTAATTAAATTAAATAATTAAAACATGAAACCCTGCGATCAAGTCACCATAAAATCTTATGGAACATTGCAGAATATTGTTTTTTTGTTGTTGTTGCCCGCCTGTGCAAATTTGATCAAATCAATCCATTTTGATTGTCTTAAACAGTTGGAAACATACAACAAAAATCAGTTTCAACAGCTTTTTGCATGTGTTATTGTGGTTCAAGACTTTTCAGATAGTGAAAATAAACACATAAAACCTGAAAATAAATACAAAGGAACTTTACAACGTGCATTAATATTTACTGAGGTAGGTTATTATTGGTTGGCTGTTGCTAACAACTTCCAGTAAAAATCTAGCATTGTATAAACTGCACATATTTAGCTAAAAAATAAATTTAGGTCCACTGAAGTGCTTTGAAACACGCAGCGTTATGTTGTGTTGACGTAATTTCAACTGAAACAGGAAGACAGAGCTGGACATATCAAGCAGCCCCACCCCCTTTTTTAAACAGCCAATAGCGTTTCATTTATATCACAGTTTGGACCAGACCGTTGAGCGCAGTAAACCCGCATTTGACAGCATATGACAGCCACAATCTCACCCATATCGCAATAAACTATAGCATTCTGTGTTTTGTCACTGTTTTGGAGCATACTAGCTTATAGATAAGCTTAAGGGTAACATTCATAATAAAAGCAAAGAAAATGTCATTTTGATCTCATGAGTGTAAAAAGCCTTACAGAGAACTAAAAATAAAACTGTATCTGATGATGGGCGGCCAACATTAAGTCTCTTAAATAAAAACTCTTCAGATGAGAGTAAACCACAACCCACCTAGAATCAAAACACATGTAAAATACATGTAAATTCTGCAAAAACAAAGACGCACTTCCTTATGCCATTTCCCCATCATTTCTCACTTACGGGAAGCATTTACCAGTGTGACAGACAGTTTATCAGAACTCAACATAAACAGTTTCTACATTTATTTCTTAACAAATATTTAAACAGGTAAAGACAGAGAATGTACTGTTTATTCATGGAGAATTTCCAGCATGGCGACTGATTCCTGCAGTTCAAATGGTGAATTCTCTCATGAACCAGCAGAAAAACATACAATCACATCCTGCGCAGGCTATTGCTTTCAATTTCATTCAATACAAAACCTTGAGAGAGAAGAGAAGGAAATGAAAGAGACAAAAATAAAAAGAATTGGAGGAAGGAAGAAAACACTTCTGGCTGCAAACATTACACAGACAAAGATCAAGGATTCCTCACATGCGAAGTCAGAGCCTTTTTCATTTATGCTACCTTCAGGCCGATTCACTCAAGTGCTCTGGAAGTTTAAGTTGCTCTGAAAACTTATCTTTGAAAAGCTCCAGTTTACCATCAATGTCACTTTTGACGACAGTGAACACAAGACGTCTGAGTAAAGAAGTTTCCTTGGTAACTGGAAAGACCTTCAGACATGAAAAGTGAGACTTTTGGCCACCCCAAACACTTTAACAACAAAAATACACCATCCACAACTGTGAAGCACAAAAAAAACAACAACCAGAGTGCTATATTAGGGTCTCCAACCCAGAAAACGTGAAAAAGGACCAACCCAGTAACTTTGCTTTGGTAAGCCTTTCTCTACAAGCTTGTGAAAACATTGTCCACTCAGATTTCATTCCCCCATGACGTAGAAATGGAATCTTCTTATAATATTACCAGCCCTTAATCGGTCAAATTTTCACCCAGCGACAACAGATGAACCAGTTTTAATGCCATGGCAAAAGTTCAAACAAAGCATGCTAACTATTGTCGTTGGCTGCACAGATGAACACAATACTATTTAGAGTCAAAGCCTCAGAAGAGACCAGAGAGCAGTGGGTTTATTGATGTATACTACGCCGCTGATCCAATATAGAAATGTGATTTCTTTCCCAGCTGTTTACCTTCAAATACATAACAGACTGTTTTTGTAACTCCTATGTGTTTAACATAAACTGTCTAATACACACAAGTTTAAGTGCAATAAGACATGAAAGAAAACTTACAGGTGTGCTTAGAAAACGGTATATCAGAAGTGTAAACTAATATGGTTTAAAACGCATGATTTCAGTGCGATAGACATTTAAACAAACAAGCAAAAAAGGCCTAATGACTACAAATAACTTTGCTTCAAAAGACCTAGCATCGTGGGTATTAATTTTGTGTTGCCTGTATGCATTTTTAACTCTCAAAGTAAAAGCTGTGGACTTTCAACTAAAAATCTTTACTGCTCTTCTGAAGAAAAAAAAATCTTGTATGGTCTGAGGGTGAGTAAATTAAAAGCAAATTTTAATTTTGGACTATCCCTTTAAAAACTGTGAGTAATTTTTTTGATGTTAATCTTAATTATAAGTACTTATAATAAGAGGTACTTACCTACAACTTATCTAAACCATTTATGTGGTTTTCTCATCATAAAAAAAATAAATAAATAAGTGTGGCAGTATGTTAGAGCATTAGGACTGAAACTATCTACCAAACAATGGAAAAACTGCATTATTTTTGCAATTTTGTTGTATGACACTAGTAGTAGTAGCTCAGCTTTAATATATAAGCTCAAATATACCAGAACTGATATGCATTTACATAAATCAATAACAGACAAAGTGTGGCTAAGTGAGCTGTGAACATCAGCTATCTGTAATGAGACTGATAAGTCTAATTAACACTGCACTCATTTATCGCATACAACACTTTGATGAATCCAGGTTATCCAAAATCTTCATATAAGATGTATAATATAATAGATTGTGTTTTGTAGCATCTCCTTCAAAGAAGAGAATGAAAAAGATGTTTACATAAATTGTGTGACAGGTCGGAGACATTTACACAAATGAAACAAACTGAAGATAATTGAAAAATGGAAACACAAGAAACCAGCAAAGCATGTCTACATGTCATTTGAGGTTAAAAGGACAAACAGTACAAAACAAACTTCAGCACAACTTCTGGTTTTCTAAAAAAAAAAACCCTATTATTAACATATTGAAGAAAACACACAAAGATCAAGGAGCTGGAGTGGATGTAAAATGCATGAGCAAACTAAAGTAAAAAAACATAACATAATAGATCAGAGCCATTGGTCACATGTGACCCTGAAACTCTTTTCCTGACAATGCGATGCAAATGAAAGCGCGAAAAGGGCCGTCTGCAAAAAATTAACAACATCTCTCCCATAATGTGACCCTGTTACAGAAATAGCATGCAAGTAATTGGGACCAAACTGTTCCTCAGAGAGGTGAGAGGAAGGGTGCGTGAGTGTGTGTGTGTGTGCGTGTGTGTGTGTTTGAGAGAGGGGGAAAAAGAGATGTGAATGGAATTAAAAGGCTTGTATTGTAAATGACTTGGCCATTCATGAAACAAGTGCTTGACAGCAGATTGACAGGGTTGCAAAACAAGTGCAAATCATAAAATGCGAAATAAACAGATATATCATCTTTTCCAAAGAGGAAAGGAAAAGGATTGTTTAGGTAAAAAAATAATTGTGTGACGCGTTCAAAAAGCATAAACCAAAAAAATTAATCAAATAAAAGTTCCCTTAAGAGGTTAAATCTGGTTTATGATGACCACAATGTGTTTTGTGGTTTGAATTAATGGCTGCCATGAGCAGGAAACCATCAAATTTCAAGAGACCTTTAGAAATGTCAATTTGCCTATACAGACCATGTCATGTTAATGGTTCATGGTGCTATTAATGGATTTCAATGTTTGATTTAAGACATTTTTGTTTCAACCTTTGTATGATAAACTATTTCACTGCCAAATCGGGTCACCACTTGATGTCCAATGAAAACCTAGCTCCTTAAGTCAAATTAATTGAGAACCAAAGCTTCAAAGAAAACCTACAGTGTTTTACAGTCCACTCATTTTTTTCTCATCAGTAACCAAGTACTTGGCTTTAGAATTGTATATAGACTATAACAGAAACACTCAGGAACCTTGAAGAAAGTACATACTTTCTGTATTTGCCCAAAAATGCTTTTTTTTGTAAGATGTATTATTAGTCCAGTCAAACATTAACTCTGCAGCAACCTTCGACTGACGAAAGCTCATCTGGACTATAGGTGAAGAAAAAAAAAATTTCAAGCCCTGAAGGAACCAATATTAAAAGTCAGACCTGTCCCTGTGTGTGACTCACTTCCTCATAATATGACTGACTGGCAGATAAAGTGGGAGTTGAGTTTCTAAATCCTTCTGAAGTCCCTGAATAGGTCATGCTGTTCTTCAGAGCAGTAGGAACATGCATCTAGCCCATTACATAATCTCACCTTTAACCTACAGATCAGGTGACACTGTTGATTGGGACACACCAATGATTTTGGAAGAAGAGAGAGGAAAAGAGCAATTTAGGGGAAAGCAATGTAAAAGAAAATGAAATAAAAGGAAATAATAGGATTTTAATTGATTCTTATTTTTATGAAAGAATATTGTTTCTTAAATCCCAATAATTAATTAGTCCAGCCTGTTAATGAATGGAACACTGTAGCTCACCTTCTATCCAAATCGTAATAAGCTTTGTGCTGTGTTACTTTTTGATATTGAACAAAGTTTCAGATTTCAAATTCTGTCCATTTTATTACAGTATGCAAACACTAAATGCTGTTTTGGCGCTGTTTAAAATGGAGTGACAGATCGTTGAAGCGCCTCAGTTCAAGAAAAGCGGCAGCGCCAAAGTGCAGATGAACTGATCATCTCCTCCAATTTAATATCACGGTTTCAACACGAAATAAACATAAATAAACATCTGAAGGTGTGTTAAAAGAAGCTGTACACCATACGGAAAGCCACATCCTGGCTCCATCAATTTTTCCACCACGGAAAGACAACAATAAAAGAGCTTGTCAACAATGTGTCACATAATGTCACATTTACCTATTCAGTGACAATAAACTCATTAGCCAGCTAGACTAAGCTAGAGAGCTAGTCAGTCCTTCAATATTTAAGTTTGAATAAATAAAGTTTGAGATATAATTATGTAATTTAAAGTTAATTTTTAGTTTAGTATTATAATTTCACCCTTCAGTATTATAGTTGCCTTGTCCAAATACCCACACTTGCGGTCTTTGCACTGGACCACTTTACTACTTATATGATGCATTTCCTGTTTTTGGAAATAGTGTTGAAGTGAGGATGAAGACCTCAAGTGTGTGTCGAACTTTTCATTACCTGATGGGACACACTTATATGTTGTAAAAATGCATTGTATTCAATACTTCTGTTCAGAAGTATCAGAAGCATTTCTGTTCAGTAGTCTCTATAACAGATTAATCAATTTAATTTGTGGTGCTTCTAATTAAGTGTTAAAAAGTAGTTGCAAATGTTGTACAAAATAAATCACCACTACTCATCTTTGCACCAATAAAACGTGCAACACTTTGTTTCTACCAAATTAGACTTAATACCGAAGTATTATATTAATATTTCAATTACAGTGGAAAGGTTTCCGTGACATCTGGTGAGATCTCAGCAAAAAGTCTCACAAGTTGTTTCCAGAACATGATGCATGATGGGATACTCCAGAGCAGTATTCAAGATAGTGTGGATTTAGTGTGCGTTAAGGGCACTGAGCTTTGGCGTGTTGTTTGGACAAGGCAAGTAATGTAGTACAAACTGTCTCTCATGTATATTTTTCAGCATTAGTTGACAGATTTTTTTCCTTGAGAAAATTTGCCATGTACTGTACCTGATAAATATCCAAAATAATCCATACTGAATCAAATTGGAAATCAAACTGAACTGAATTGCAAGCTTGTGAATCAGAACTGAATCAAATTGTGAAATCTGTGTCAAAACCCAGCCCTAATGTGTATATAAATGTAAAAGAATGAACGAATGTAAAATAAAACAACATTACGATATACAACTGTATGACTCAGAAATGTCAACTTGCTGATGATTCAGGCATTTGACATGCACACAAAACATTTGTGTCTATTTCAATGTCAAACCTGACAAGCGTGTAAGGCTGCATGGTAAGCAGTTATACAAGACTGAACAACTATGAATGTGACACATCAAAGACGAAGGTCTGACAGAATATGGGAGCCCTGGTTAAAAGACAGGAAACAGACATCAGGAGTGATGGGCAAGAAGAAAAGTTAGACAGAGAGATGAAGGGAAAGTTAGACAAAGAATCATGAATGAAACCCCAAACGAATCATTAAAAATCTGATGAATTAAAGATAAATGTCTAATATTTTCAAAGAGCGAGACTCTGACTGGTGCTCACAGGTGGCGGGGATTTAAAAAGAGATGACAAGAGGAAATTTGCCTTTTAGTTCACAGTTCCGGATCACATCATCTCCATATTCCCAGCCATCATGTGCTGCTACGCCTTCTCATGTTTCAAACCACTGCTCACACTGACAGCTGAGACCGGAAACACACAGTTTCAAAATTTGATATTCCAGAGGAACATATGCTGGAAGCATGTGGCATTGTGTGTGTGGCATTTATGAAGTAAATGCAAGAGCAAGAAAGCAATGACTGAATTTAATTAATATTCTTTTAGAATATTTGTTTAGAAACTGAAAGCATCTAGAACAGAGAATATCTGATCAATGCACATGAATTCAGCAATTTTGTTTTTTGGCTCAATCTCAGTTCAAAGCTCACAGCTTGGCTCGTAGGACACAGTCAAACTGGCTCTTCCGAGTGAAACATAACCCCTCCCTGTGGAACAGACCGGGCCTCATACGCTATGATATACCGTCAACACACTTCCAGCGAATCTGGGAAGCTCCCGGGTTCACAGGAATAAATTTCCGGCGATGGAGTGAGAACAGAACTTGTGACTCCTAGAGCTCACAGAAAGCCTGTCCTTTAATGGAAGCATACAGCCTCAAATGCTTTCCTTTGTTCTCCAACATCTAATCTCCAAAGCATTGGAAGTCCTTGTTGAACAAGCTCTAGGTTCCATATAACTGCAGGCTTTTGAAATAATGATACCAATCATCTTTGTGCAGTATGTATGATTACAAACACACATCATCACTCAACCCCAAAGAGTATGGCAGCCAACAAAAAAGTGAACAGCAGGTGCTCTGAATAAAACCAAAAAAGGAATCTCTTTTATTTTCCAAAAGTCCAAAATTAGCCTTCGCCATATGCCTAATAAGACTTTGTCGTTTCAATAAAACAACCAGTCAACCTGTAACCATAAGGGCTATTCTACAGAATTGGTCCAAAGTCAGAGCTGGACACGTCCTGACAAAATATGTTTTTCCAAAATAATTGTATGCATGCAAAGAGTATAATATCCAAGGTACACATTTCTAGTAACTGTGCAGTTCATTCTCATTGTATTTTCAGAAAGTTTTCAAATTTTTGTCCTCTTACCAAATTTGTCTCTACCGAAGCACAATTATATCAAATTTAATTAGAAGGGTTATATTGACCTATTAAGATTTTGCTTACATCTACATTGTAAATGTATATTTAGTGCTATTCTATTAGGTAAATCCAAAACAATTAAATTTGTAATAATATTTCAAGTGTAATTAATGAGATTTGTTGTATTTTTAATCTAATTTTACATTGTAAAAGGCAAAGTTGATCATACTGATTTCAAAGTTAAGGATTTAGTTTGAATATACACTTTTTTTTACACAACATCCCATGCTTCACTAGTGACTGCACAACGACATTACATTACAGAATTTCAACTCACACCAAAACACTACTGAAACATTCTAAAATGCAAAAAAAAAAAAAAAAGCATAACTATTACTAAAATTGTTTATTTTTATGTGTTTTTGGTTGTGGGACAGCAGTTTGCACCAAATCTGTAGAATGGTCCATAATATGGCTAATACATGTCTAAAACTTAACTGTTACAATGATAATGTAATACTTGCTGATGATCCTGTGTGCTTGGGGGCCCTTTAAAGCACTGGCAGTATGTCAGCAAGAAGCAGATTTTTTTTTATATACAAATCAAGCAGTTTGTACATAGCTGTATCCTGTACCTAGTACTAGTCCTAGGCCTAGTCTGCATCAGGAAGCACTTTATGGTCTTGTGGTAATTGCTGAAATGCTGTAGCAAGATTGTAATCAGCACTATTTTGTAAAATGTATAAAAATGGATTCATTTCTGCCTCTCTTTTTCATTTGCAGAAAGAATCTCATTGAAAGGACTGAGAAGAACTGCAAATGTTTCTGCAGCGAACCTGCTGTCACCTGATTGGTGAACCCATTTAAGGGGTGAGCGACCAGAAAGCAAGGGAGAAGAAAAGTTAATTTAAACTTATAATTGAACAGATTACAATGACAGGAACAAAAGGCTAAAAACAAGATTCTCAAAAGAGATCAGCATTAGTCTGGGAGCAAGATAAGTTGTTAAATCGGCTTCCTTCCATTCTCATTAATCACGGACATCACAAAGCACAGTCTCAGCTTGCCCTGTAGTTATAAACTTGGCCTCCGGCCGAAGTTTAGTGCTGTACAGTGCAACTGACTGAAAGTTTACTGTAGTGCAACAGTGAAATAAAGCAGGAGTTTAGCACTCAGGGTTGTTAGCACTGTGGTCTGTGCGTGTGATCAAAAGATAGGATTTCTTAAACCAGCATGTCTGAAAATATCTTTGCAAATCAAAAGTAAATATAAAACTTTTGACAAAAAAAACACCCACATCTCACTGTATGAAAGCTAAGCCTGACAAAATCAGCTTACCAGATACCAGTGAATTATGAAAAACATGTGACTGTTGTTAAGATGAACTATGATGTTTTTATAGCAGTTTTGTCCCACAATCGGTCTGGCTACACACATTCAAGCGTGCTCGATAATTTAAAAAGTACTATTTCCAAGATTCTTATGACCTTAGATTGCTGTGTTATTTTTTTCATTATCTGACATTTCACATGTACCCCAGAGAAGACAAAATACATGAAGCAAGAAACACTGGAAAACAGTCGGCTCACTGAGCACAACATCAGAAAACCAATATTCTTCCACTGGAGTTTAAAGATGGTACAAGCTGCAGAGTCATTCAACAAAAATGGTGCCTTTTTAATTCTAAAAAAGGTTTATTTATGTAATTTTCTTTCTGATTGTACAGAACATCTTTTCGTTTAATTAGTTCTTTATATATCCTCAAGCAAACTTTAAAAACACATGTATGCTTTAAAGCTATGAATTATACAATAACAAGGTTGACAGTTTTGCAGTTTTTTTTTTTATTTCTAGCCTTGTCCCCAAAGTCACAACACTATAATATGGTCAACAGAAGACAATTATTGTTGATATTTCTAAACACATTCTATGGTTTACTATGGAAAATGGAACTGTTTAAAATCATCTATTACTAGCAAATCTAAAAAAAAATTAAGGTAAAATGTGACCCTGAACCACAAAACCAGTCTTAAATAGCAAGAGTATATTTGTAGCAAATAGCAAAAAATACATTGTATGGGTCAAAGTTCTCGATTTTCCTTTTATGCCAAAAAATCATTAGGATATTAACTAAAAGTCATGTTCCATGAAGATATTTTGTACATTTCCTACTGTAAATACATCAAAACTCATTTTTTATTAGTAATATGCATGGCTAAGAACTTCATTTGGACAACTTTAAAGGCGATTTTCTCAAGATTTTTTTTTGCAAAATTTTCAAATATTTGTATCTGCCAATATTGTCCTATCCTAATAAACCATACATCAATGGAAAGCTTATTTATTCAGTCTCAAATCTCAATTTCCAAAAATTGACCCTTATGACTGGTTTTGTTGTCCATGCTCACAAATAACTGTAAAAAGAGAGACACGTGTGTCTTATGTTTTTAAGCTGTAAATTATTTAAATCACAGGAGTTAGGATGACAATATGGCTGATAAATAGTCTGGTTGGAAACACAAGCTTAGAGGCAAGCCAAAACATGTATCCAAATGAAAAAAGTTTCTGGATTTTTGGTTTGTGTAAAAGACAATGTCTATTATAAGTTGGGTAGTAAAAGTTAGTGACAGGTTTTCATGGTTAAAGTCATTGTTTACACGTTTAAGAGGGACACCTTTCTGTGAAATGACCCTCCAGTGTTACAATAGCCTACATCTCACCTGCGCTACTTCACGCGGAGCAACATCAAGTAAAGACTGCCAAGTGTACCTGCAGAACTCTGTACCGGTGATTTTACAATTATATTTAAGTGTTAAACTTCTATACAATTGCTGTTTTTTCTCATGAACTTCCCATGACAAACACGTGGACCTCTTGAACAGACAGAAGAACCCTGAGGACACATTAAATCAGTTAATTTTAGTGCTGTGATTTCACCACCTCTTACCTCCGTCTCCAACTGCACCAGCTCCATTTTGGGCCATGGTTCTGCGAGTTGAGCAAGTGGCATTGTGTACACTCCTTCTTGTCTCTTTCAAGTACTCAAAATTGGACGGGGATTTCTTCCGAACCAGTGTATTCCCTGCTGGAACGACCTGGTCTGTCCCTTTGGATCAGGAGCAATGGGCGACTTTTCTAGTCCTACAATCCACGCATAGTCCCTCCGTAGAAAAACTGAAACAGTTATTCCCGTTTAAATGACGTTGACGGATTCTCCTCTCGGTCCGGTGGTGAAGAGGAGTTGCACTTGCACAGCCCCGTTCCTGGAAATGAACAAATCTCTCCCACTCACTCACTTACACACAGGTGGATTTGGGTTTAGCGGAACATGCGCCGTGCGTCTGCGGCGATGAAGCGCGTCTCCTCCGAGGAAATGAAATAAAAGATGTTATTGTAATACGGTGGTTCCTCAGCTGACACTTACTATCGGTGTGCACACGCAGACACAGGAACAGAGGAGCCGATGCTGTCAGTGTGTTCCGCTCTGAACCGAATCCACTGTGTAAAAGCGCATGAGCTTCAACCGATCATTGGTTTGAAGACAGTTCTCGGCCAGCCCCTTTCTCATACTACCCCCTCTGCGGACGCCCCTCTCTGGGCACTTATTGAAACTGCAAGCCCTCCGCCGTATGGTCACAGTCAGTTACACTCTCGCTGGCATAAATTGCTTCATTTAAACCTACAGTTTAAATAAAAATAACAAAATATTATTAATAAAAGAGTGCAAAGAAAAAATCCATCGTACAAACTGCGCCTTTACTTTACTCAAACGTTAATAAACCAATAGCCTATTAAAAATTTGTATAGAGTGTTTTCACGACGTGAAGTCAATTGGCCATATTGACAGTACTGAACCGTAAACAATGCCCAATGAACCAAACGATACTTGCATTTGGAGTATAATAGACTGCCAAAAGTTGTAACAAATCAAGGAGAAGAGTGCAAAAAAACTGTCTGAGGAACAAAAGCCGTTTGTGGTTGGCCAAACTGAACCAGGATTTCCAGGCCAAGAATCTTGACAACATTTGTGTTTACTCTTATAATTTCCGGTCAGGTAGGTGAAATATTAGGCTAATATCCTAATTAATACTGTTTGTACGTTAAAATACTGTGCCCTTTCCTGCTTACTTAGTCCTTTCTATATGATTTAGCAGCTTACACGTTTTTTTCATGGTTTAGACAGCATAAATTAGCAGAATAACGTTTTCAGTACTATATTAACCCTGCAATCCATGCTGTTGTTTACATCTGACTATCGCCAATATGGCAGCACATCCAGGTAACTAACCAAATTGTGATGTAATTGCAAAATTCTATTAATGATTTGTATAAGATCTAGGGATGGATTCCGCAGGAAATTGCATACATCATTCACCCTTGAGTGTCACATCATCTGTACACAGAGTAGCCGAGCGAATTACAACCAAAACAATGTTCTCCCACAAAACGTGTGCAGTTTTTTTACCGCTAGAGGAGCAAATGGAAAAATAAAAAATGTATCTTTGCAAACATTTTTTTTTTAAATAAATAGTTCATAATTTAGGACTATTGTTCAACACAGAAGTAAGCCTTTGGGCGAGACTTATGGTTTATTAGCCACTATAAGGAAATAACAAGAATAACAAAGTGCAGTAAATGGTAAAGCTGTTGCATTACAAACCAGTGTGATCATAATTAAGGTAACACATTAAAATAACATGGTAAGGCACACCAATTTGCAATACCAAGCAGCAAAACAAGCTGTTTTTATACAGCTGAAAATAGCTGGACATGGATGAGACTGTTAGCCAGACCCATAAAATTTACAAATGGCAGCATGGATAAGAAAACTAAAACATTTGCAGATTCTACCTTTCAAAAAAGTATCCTGTTGTGACTATTAACTTTGACACATAGTATACATATACATTACAGCTAATGACTTACATATTAACAATGGTATTTCCATGGTAGGCTACTTCAAAGAATATCATACTAGTACATCTCGTTAAGGGATTTTTTAAATAATTCAAACTGAATTACAAACAGATTTTTTTAAAAAGAAACCAGTTTATTAAGAATTTTTTAATGAAATTTATTATGGAAAAAAATACCACCTCAAAATGTTTTTTTTTTTTTTTGCATTTCAGTTGAATTTGACTAGCCACAAGACAGGAAATCATTACAGTGCATATCAAACATCTTCTAAAATTCTATCAGCTACTGTAGAGATCGATGTTGCAAAGTATTCTGCAGTGCTGGCACAAGTATCCTATCCCCTTTTCCATCATGCCAGGATTGCTATTTCGTGTTGTCAATTGTAATTGTCTTGTAGGCTTGCCCATTTTGTGACAAGGCAGCGATATGCCAATACCTCTTGACTCTTTATTCTCTCAAAGGGAGCAGAGAAGAGCAACTGTTGCTTCTCGCTGAGAGTGGTTACCACTGGCAACCACAGACCATCTGCCAGCGTGCCGGTGAATCTGTTGCCAGAGTAAAACAGAGTATGAATGGTCGTCTTTATGAGATGGTAGTGGGTGGATACTGAGTGTGCATGGTAGAGGACTATGTTTCATTGAGTCAGATGATGGCACAAAGCGTAAAATGCTTTTAATGGCACTCAAATGCACTAATGATAATGTAGGGCAATGTCAGGCTAAACTGTGACATTTTTAAAAGGCCTCAATGAAAGATGTGCAAAATTCCTTGGTGTGCACATGAAGTCAATTATGTATGAATCTTCTTCACAAAAAGAAATTACAAACATTCATTACGCTCTGTTGTGCACATGTGTGTGTGTTTTGCTCTAGGCTGCTGCAGTACAAACAGCTATTATGTACACAGATATCAGATGCACATACTCAGCTGTACCATGGCTTCGATTCTCTTACTCTTTACCGCTAGCTTGGCCTATTTCAGTGAGGACCTGGCAATCTGCCTGCCAGCCTGTCCCTACAATTACAGTACGGTAAGTCTCTTTGAATCAAAAGCGTCTGCTGGAACAGCAAGTACTCAGTTATAGTGCAGTGTGAACACTGTGACTTTCTGTGCAAGGTGACTCCATATTATTTAGTCTTCAGAGCTTGCAAGAGACTCTAAATACAACAGCAGACATCCAAAGGTTAAAAAAACCCTGAAACCTGAAGCCTAAAGACGCAATGCAGGATGTTGTACTTTTTATTTGGCTGGTTTTGTATTCGTTCCATACCAAAGCGGTTACCTGTGTTTCACAACATCAAGGCTTTAAAAATTAATCTAGTTTGACCTTGAAAAGAATGTGCAGAAGTGCAAAGGAAAGATTAAAATGCATTCTGAGCATACTAGATGCATACAGGCAGTAGTAGCTGAATGAATTCAGACTGAGCAGTATTTTTATATAACACTTATATAAAATGGGGTACATTACATAACATTTATGGGCCATTCTACAGAATTTGTGCAAACTAGCAAACTTAGATGTTTACTAAGATCCTTCTATTATCTATTGAAACCCACAATAAAACAGAAAATATCAGTAAGCTTAATATATATATTATATATATATATATATATATATAAAATCTTTATTTATTGGGTACTTTCTAGAGGTGTAACGATTCACTCGTTTTTTCGATGCATCGATTACAAAACCTAACGGTGCACATGCATAGATTTTTAAACATGGATTTTTGAATCGTGAATCGTTGATTTCGGCTATTAATCGATTTAAAACCCTCACATCTCTCCTTCACGCGCTTAATTCACTGCATGCCACTGGATGGCGCGCACGCTCTCACCGCTCCCTCTCTTTTTTTTTTTTTTTTTTTTTGAGGCTTGAGCAGCCAACGTGTGAATTCTCCTTAGTATTCGTGGCCAGTACTGCTAGAAGTAGTTTTACTTTTCTCAAACGCACAATTCCAATGGGCTTAGGGGGATGATGCAGTGATGTTTGTGAGTTTGTTAAATGCATGTGTGTAAAGAAAGTCCATTGGCTGAGGCTGATTTTAACTACACCCCTAAATTTATGATCAGAAAATTTTCATGTGTCCCTCTACAAGGTGTAATTAGATGAGGTTTTCACATTTTGAGGTAAATGTGTTCAAAAGTCTGAAAAATCTGTGTGTAGCTTTACGAAATGTCACTACCGTTTCAGCATTTTCCTGCAATTAAGCACACGTATTTAAGTGTTATTTCAAGTGTTTTTATATGTGTGTCATTCTACAGAACTGTGCTAACCATGTACTGATTAGCATCTTTGAGCTAGGTTCAAAAGTATCTAAAACAGTCACGACCAAAATATGTCATCATTATTTTGGTAGTGACAAAAGGGAACACATAATCCTTTATTAAATAAACTAAATTTTAGTACAGTTTTATATTATTGTATGTTTTAGTAGTGTTTTAGCAAGTTAAAATTCTGTAATGAATTACCAGCCAGAACACTCTTGATGATTGTTGGTTTTATTCCCAGCTCAAATAATCAAATTTGGTGCTCAGGAATTAATCGACTTTATCAATTATCAAGCTAAAAGCAATCTAAAGTGCAGCTCAGCTTTTCTGTCTTTCTTTACTATGTTATTAGTTTATTTATTTTAGTATGTGGTGTGGCACTCTTATGAACACGGTGGAGAAATTGTTGAATAAAGTCATTTTTAGTTTTCTTTGCACACAACAAGTATTTGTGTAGCTTTATAAAACTGAGGTTGAACCACTGGTGTCACATGGACTATTTTAACAATGTCCTTACTACCTTTCCAGATCTTGAAAATGTCAGCTACACTGCTGTCTGTGCAAGGTCAGAAAGCTCTTAGATTTCATCAAAAAATGTGTTTTGAATATGAAGGATTTACCGGTTGATTAATTAATGACAGAATTTTCATTTTTGGCTGAACTATCCCTTTAATTGTGAATTTAATTAAACTTTATGTATTTGTGTCAATGATTAAGCAAAAACTATTTGGTGCAGGGATTTTACATGCCCTCATTGCTGTTATGTAGCATTTATTTGACCTAAAAACGCTGCCTAGGAATAACCCGCACTTCCTCCATGGGTAATTGTGTGTGCACTTGGTGCTGTGATCTGATTTTCAGCCAAGAGCTGCATCACTTCACCCCCAATGACCCCGGAGAGTCCCTGTCTGGATCACGCTTGAGCACCATGGGAAGATGACTCATACTCAACACATTACATTGCAGAGGTGCACATTAGATTAAGACATGCAACAATTAAAATCGCTCACCCAACATGCACACTTACATACAATAGCCTTGGATATGCTTGCTATTATTTTTTGAATAACTAAAACAATGTGCCTCCCTCCTTAACTCCACACACATGCAGACTATTCAGCAGGATGTCCGCCCGCCCGCCTCCCACCCACGCTACATCACACACACCCATACGCGCATGTGAATTGTTGGACAATCAGTAGGAGGCGTGTGTGGGTGTGAAACGAAGCATGCAGCACACTGCAGGAGCCATTGAGCTGCTGTGGGCAGAATAATCACTGGACTGCATGAAAATCTTAATGGCAGTTCTAAATGGCATAATGCCAGTTGAACATGTGCCCTCACGCCTGATCATTCGAAGGAAATTCAGCATGTAGCGTGTATAGTATGTTAATAATCAGTATAATAATCTAATAATAACAATCTGAATAAAGGTAATAATCTGACTATGATTTTGAGTTTCATCTTTTCACACTGAAGACAACTGAGGCACTCATATGCAAGTATTACAGAAGGTTCAAACACTCACTGATGCTTCAAAGGGAAAAATTATGCAATACGAGCCAGGGGTGTAAACTTTTGAACAGAATGAAGATGTGTACATTTTTCTTTTTTTTTCATGAACCTTCTGTGATAGTTGCATATGAGTCCCTCAGTTGTCCTCACTTTGAAAAGATGGATCTCAAAATCACACAGTCATTGTTGAAAAGGGTTCAAATACACAAAAATGCTGAAAAAGAAACTAAAATTTGGTGGGACCCTGAATGACTTTTTTGAAGAACAATGGGCAGTTCAGGACAAATAAGTGTAGTGAATTTTGCTTTCGCCAACCTGAGGGTCGAAATAGTGTAGTGATGATTCTTGAATCTCACGTGTCACTTAATGTGTGGTTATGAGTACATCACATAAGAAAGATTGGTGGGCTCTCTAACTTGTAGAACCTCTCATTGTATTATTAACACAAGGAAGACACAAGTGTAATAAAATAAATTTTATTAACAAAAGATAGACAAGAGTAATCAACAACTACTAAATGAATACCATGAATGAAAAAGGAATAAAGTGCACAAGATGCATACAATACAAGTGATTCAGTTGGGTGTTGCTATGTCAGAGCAATGTTATCTCATGGAAAGATTAACTGTTGCTACTCTGAAACAAATAAGGTGAAGAACCTTAATATGCATCAAACAAATAAATGAGCTATTATTTGTAATCAATTGCAATCAGCTATATAATATTTAATGTAAGTTAGAAAATCATATACTGATAATATACAACAATGGCAAGGTCTCTGCAAGACATTTGGAAGTGATATTTACGTTCTTTGTGGTTGAGTGAGCAGTCCGGTGGGGGCGAATTCTTCCAGTGGTTGTGCTGATAGCAGTCAGTAAGAATAGGAGCAGGAATCCTTTTTGACAGCCCTGGAAACGCTGTAGGATACTGATCTCCTGGAGCACCAAGGGGTCCTAAGATCTGGAACACGCAAATGTGGCCCTGGTGTAGGTGCTGAAGGCCCTTAGCTTGGAACACGCAAGCAAAAGTACCTGAAGTGAAGATCTGCTCTGTGTGTCTTCTGCCTCTCTGGGCTAGAGACTCAGAACTAAGTTGTTCCGCTTTGTCTCTCTCGGACTGAGACTCAGGACGTGCTGCATCTGTTGTTGTCTTGCTGGACGAAGACTCTGAACGTAGAGAATCTCTTTCCTCACAATACGTGGTCGTATCTGTTGCTGAAGACTGGAGACTCCAAGCGTGGAGTGTCTGTTTCTGCCTCTCTGGACAGTAGACTCAGAACAGGGTAGCTGTTATTGCCTCTTCCCTTACAAGGCTCAGACTCGAACTTTGTTGCTCTGCTAATGTCTCACCTTTGCAGGCCGGAGACTCAGAACGGTTATCTATTGCTGCCTTCCCTATAACGGGCTGCAGACTCAGAATGTGTTTCTCTGTTAGTGTCAATTCCCTTGCAGGACTCCGAACGAGGAGTGTCTTTTAGAAGGGTACTTTTATACCTTTCTGATGAGGAGGAGATTGCAATGTGGTGCTTCTCCTTTTCCATGCTGTGACTGGCTGGTTCCATCAGAGCGGGGGTAATTTATTTGCATAGTCCAAACCAAAAACTAGGAAAGTGTCATTAAAAGTTTTACTGGTGCATTTCTCACTTTCCAAACCACAACAAGAATACATTTGACAATGTTACAAACGCATTAAGTCCAAACATGATGGCAAAAGATTGAACTGTCATGCATGCATTCAGTTGTCCAGTAACAGCTGAGTTTGTGTAAGATGTTGCACTACACATCGCTGGCAGTGAGAATACTTATTTCCCTGATAGATGTATAAGAGGTGTGTGTTGTGGTTCGCATCAGTTCAAGGTTGGAAAACATAGTTATGAATGGATTTGGATGGATCTTTAAGATCTCTCTTTATTTCACCCACTGCTGCTGCGTTTGGAGAGTCTAAGGAATTTTTATGACGTCACAGGGCAGAAACTTTAGGAATCAGTCTTAAGGTGGGTGGAGGGGAGAAACTGCATTTTGACCAATAGGAAGTTCTGTCCTTCCCGGGCTTTTTACCAAAGGTCTTCTTCTTGCCCTCTAAGAGGTCTGGCAGTTGTCCTGGCATCCTTATCTGATGGCATTGGACAGTTTGCTTATGTTTGTCCACCAAGCTCCAATCAAAATGTAGCAAATCTTTGTCCATTATTGTGGTAAGTGAGGGACAACTATCAATAAAAAAAACAAACAAACAAACAAACAGACAAAAATCAGCTGTGGATCATTCAGGTAACGACACAGTATTAAGAATCAAGTGTATGTAAACTTTTGAATGGGGTCATTTTTATAAATTCAGCTATTTCTCTTGTATGTAAATGTCTTCTATGTGAAATATCTTATTCAAGGGAGTACTAAAGAAAAAATAATATGCATTTTGTATGGTACCTATGATATTTTGGTAAAATAATGATCATTTTACAGATTCTGCAAAGTGTATATAAACTTGTGTCTTCATCTACTCATTCCCAGAATGCAGTGGGTCTCTTTTTTTGTTGTAACAGGCAGTATACAGTATTAGTTTAGTATGCAACATATGGTATAAAGGTTAGGTTCAAACCCTGAAGATTTATGATCAATCACCATTGTGTAAATGAGCATTCCTTGTGTACTGTGGCACTCCTCAGACTGCTCTTAAGTGACTGTTCTTGTAATAAAGAAAAATGTAATTCTAAATTAGTGCACAATGGATGTAGAAGGCAGGATACACTCATGTAGCCAATTTAAGATGTTTAATTATATATAATAGAGTTTTGTATGTTTTATGAAAGTGACTACATTAAGAATGGAGTACTAGTAGAATGTGCTAGATTGTTGTCACATGACATCACTGTTGCATTTTTATTGCGTAAGCACAACCTAGCTATCATTTCTAAAATAAATGTGACTATTAACATTTTTTAAATCGACTTTTGTGCTAAAATGTTGTTGATAATCCATTTAAATTATGAATAATGAACAGGGTATCCAAAAACCAAGCTATTTTGGTTATTTAAATCTTGTTTCATTTTCAAGGACCCATAATCCCATAATCAGATTAGTTTACTTTATAAACCGTTGTGAGAATACTTTTTAAATGTCACGCTCATATTGACCTGAAAAAAGGGCAAAAAAATCCTGCAATCATTCCACAAAAATAGACATTTGTCCTCTGCCTTCCAAAGAGTTCTGTCCCAAAAGTTCTTGCGCATACTTAGTGCTGCTCTATAGCACTACAGCTGTGAGTTAGTAATCTGAATTGAATGTGATAAGATAAAACAACCTTGTACCACAAATTACACTGGAAAGAAAACTATTAATTTGTTCTCACAGGCTGCACGCAAAAATGAACACAAACAAATACAAAGCAAACCGTGTCATCCAGTTAACCGACAAATTATTCTTAAAGGGATAGTTCACATAAAAATGAAAGTTCTGTCATTAATGACCCACTCTCATGTCGTTCCAAACTCGTAAGACCTTTGTTCGTCTTCAGAACACAGATATTTTCTGTGATTTTTTATTTTATGAAATCCAAGAGCTTTCTGACTCTTCTGCATGCACCACATTCAAGGTCCAGAAAGGTACCAAGAACATCAACAAAATCGCCCAAGCATTCTCGTAGCGTCATAAAATTACGGCTGAATCCCTGATATCACATGAGCTATTTTCTCAGTGTTTTTGGTAGCTTTCTGGACCTTGAACGTAGGATCCTTGCAGTCTATGGAGTCTATGGAGCTTCCGGATTTCATTAAAAATATCCTAATTTGTGTTCCGAAGTTGAAGATAAGAGAGAGAGTTTTTTATTTGAAATACTCTATTGGCATGGGAAATATACAGTGTATCAACAACAATATCAATATAACCGTTTAAGTGGTAAATAAAGCATAAAATAAGATAAAAAGGCAAAAACAGAAAAGGAGACACTGTGCTCACTACCATGTTATGCCGGGTTTCCAGTTCATTCATCACTCTGGAAATGAAATGTCAAGTTGAGCATATTGCATTGTGGGATTCAGTGCATTGGGCTGGGGTTGTATGCTGCACATTTCGGCAAATGTAGTTTGGTAATCCATGCACATACTCTGCACAGTATAACTGCATACCTCTATTCAAATCTGAGATGCCATTCTAAATATGTTATTTCAGCTAGAGAGGCAGAAATGAGGTCTGGAAACATAACACGTCTCCTTCATCCAAAATATCCTCATCCTCACCAACATTTTGTGCACCACCAGCCATCTTGAGCATTAAAGACATTTTGCATGCAAAGCACACAAAACAGTTGCTTTTAAATGTTATGCAAAAACAGAACTGCCTAAGTACCTTACAACCCATTTGAATATATTAATGTAAATCAAAATGAAATAGATCAGTTTCTCTAAGAGAGTAAGAGGGAGAACATACTCAATTTGTTGCAAATATGCAATTCTTGTGCCATTTAGAAGTTTATCAGTGTCCTCACACTGTGTTTCTGCCAGGTGTGAATTCATATGCTTCTGCGTTGCATAATTAGTCTTTTCTTAGCAGCCAACTTGAGAAAAATAACCAGCAAACACTAATTATGAAAAACACAGATTGGATCAGTCCCTGTTAGAAGTCAACATTTAAATGAAAGCATGCATCAATGATGTTGTTGCGATAATGCAAAAGGCATTAAAAACAGATTCATATTCAAATCTGTAATTAGCACAGTTGTTTAATACTTAAGAAAAGAAGTGGACAATCTGACATTATCTGAATCTAGTTCTGGCAAAACAGCTATTCTCATTGCTTACATTTACAAATGTCAGCATGAAGAACCTGATGTGCTCAGACATGCAAAAGACTGAATGGTATTTGGCTATTTTCTTGCAGCTCGAGAGGGAGGATGAAAGCCTCAGGGCTAGATTTATACTTAAGTTAAACTGAGAAACAATACATAGTGTAAAACTAGGCTAAGAGTCCATTTCAAATGAATGTGGTACTAAATGAATGTTAAATGAAAACATTAATTTCACTGTAATTATCATGTCAAATTGCTTTCAAAGCAGTGTTGAATAAAATTATGAAGGTAAGGTTTATCTTTGTGTCTTTATAGTGGCATTTAGCAGATTAGAGCTGGGCGATAATGTAGTTTACATTACAACAAAATAAAAAATAAAAAAAGTACAGCGAGTTATGTCACAGTTTGGTCAGTTACCCGGATACGCTGGCATATTTGAGATATTCATATGTAAACAACAGCATAGTTTGCATGGTTAATGTACTACTGAATATGTTGTTCTGCTAATTTATGTTGTCAACCATGGAAAATGTGCTAAATCATATAGAGAAGGACTAAGTAAGCAGGAAAGGGCGCTAAATTTTGACAAACTAAAGTTAACAGGTGGTAAAGATACGTACAAGCAGTATTAACCAGTATTGACCAGAAAGGATAAGAACAAACCAATTCTGTCAATATTCTTGCCCTTTTGTTTCTCAGACAGTTTTTGCACTCTTGATTTGATATAACGTTTGGCTGTCTATAGTACTCCAAATGTTTTTCCCAGTCTGGCCAATTAATATAGCCCAAAACATGACAATAACTGACCATTTTTAGCAGCAATAATCAGCTAAATATGCGAGTTTCGTTCGTTTGCTGGAATTGTTTACGTTCAGTGGTGCCAGTATATCAGATTAATAACGCTTCGTGACAACACTCCTGGCGATAATACATCAATTTTGCGACAATATAAAAGTGACAGCGAAATGCAATTTCGACCGTTTTGTAGCACTGTGTTGCTCACGAACCTTAGGTAGAGAACAAAGGGTTTTGAATTATATATTCCAGGCCAGGTCATCTCTGTGCACACAGTGCCGCCATAACTCAGTACAACTATTATCAAAGAGTTCAAGAGCTTCAAGGATACATTTCATAAGGCCACTCAGTGCTCGGCCGCCTCTATGCTCTACAATAGAATGCAAATCAAATCATACACTTGCTTTGCTTTTGAAGCGGCTGCTCTTTTATGTTGCACTATCATCTAATCCATATCCCTATGTTCTGAATCATATGGTTTCTGCGATATTGCCTTATTGGTCACGCATCTAAAACAACAGAGAGACGCACTCTGTTTACAATAGGTTGGATCTGTATAGGAGGAATGAATTATAGAGCTCACTGAAGCCATAACTGCATGGTGCTTTTGAGACATGTCTTATCAGGTTTGAACAATAGATGTAACTAAAAATGAATTTGCGTCAGTTTCTTCAATGCATTAATTACACATACAGTAGGAGGCGCTAGAGTAAAGTACAATTCTCTGCTGTAAATAAGTAAATAAATAAATGAATAAATAAACACACTCAAAACCAGCCGAATGGTTTGTTAATTTTTGCTGGTCTTTATCCCAAACTCCATTTTAAACTAGTCCAGGCTGCACTACCAGTAAAAAGAATTCGAAAAGTTAGATTTTCAGTGTTTTTTTAAAAGAAGTCTCTTCTGCTCACCACACCTGCATTTATTTGATCCAAAATACAGCAGAGACAGTAGCTAAACTTTTGAAATATTTGTACTATTTAAAACAACTGTTTTCTATTTTAATAGCCTATATTTTAAAATGTAATTTATTCTTGTGATTTCAAAGCTGAAGTTTTAGCATCATTACTCCAGTCTTCAGTGTCACATGATCCTTTAGAAATCATTCTTACATGTTGATCTGCTGTTCAAGAAACATTTTTTATTAAGACGAAGACGCTGAAGGGTTAATAAAGCTGATCAAAACACTGTCTCGGTTTGCTGGGAGGGAGTCAGGCAAACCGAGAAAACCGATTTGGTCTCGGGACACTGAATTGCCTTTATGAGCGAGTTTCATGAACCCCTCCCTGCAAACCGAGACAGGCGCAGTGGACGCGGACACCAGCGCCACACACCATTGGCTGAGAGTGCAGCTTTACCTGTAGGAAGGTGTGCCAAAAGACAGCAGGATGAACTTTTCTTTGCTCTAAGCTACTTCAGGGATTTGAATTCATGCTCCTGAGATCATGGAGCCCGTAACGTCTTGGAGCGACGAGAGAGTCGCCGAGTGGCTCAAAGGTAACGGGGTGTGTTTATGTTTGTGATTTTTGCGACCAACAGGTGACTTTTTGTGAGTCGATAGGGAGATTTGTCCGAATTAAACAGGAACAACACAAATCCCTAAGGAACGGAAGGTGTTAGTGGAATGAGGAAGCGCCTTTTAGTTTGTTGATAAACTTTCGCGCGAAAGAAACTCACAGCTGGTCAATACAAAAGCGGTTTAACTTAACAAACAGTCTTGTAGCTATTGTTACGTCTTTCCTCATATGCAAAGCGATAAAATCTTCTGCTGTCATTCTCTGTGCGAGTCCAGACTGGCCCACATCGCTAACTACATGCGCATGTCTCTATTCCTTACGCTCATTTCTGGCCCCTGTTCTGTTGTTTCACTTTAATTATTTGTTATTTGTTTTATACTTTACAATAGTGTTCATGTCGCTTTGTTTCTCAATTGTAGTTACATTAGGACTGTAGTACTGCGTAATACTAATTAACATAATACTTTGATTAGTGGTTATTTTGTGCGGTTGCTTTTGAATACATATTCATATTGCTTACATATGTATTGATATATACTAGGCTACCAGTCAAATGTTTTTGAACAGTAAAATGTTTAATGTTTTTTAAAGAAGTCTCTTCTGCTCACCAAGTCTGCATTTATTTGATCCAAAATACAGCAAAAACAGTGCAATTTAGTTTTTAATTACTATTTAAAATAACTGTTCTCCAGTTTAATATATTTATTCCTGTGATTACATGGCTATGTTTTTAGTATCTGTTTTGCATTTATTATATTTTTCAGGTTTCTTTGATGAATAGAAAGTTCAGAAGAACAGCATTTATCTGAAATAGAAATCTTTTGTAACATTAGGCTACATGTCTTCATCATCACTTTTCATTAATTTAAAGCATCCTTGGTAAATAAAAATATTAAATTCTATAATTTCTTTCCCCCAAAAAATAACAATAAAAATATACTGACTCCAAGCATTTGAATGACATAGTTGTGTATAATGTTACAAAAGTCTTCTTCTTATTATTATTCTTATTATTATTATTTCAGATAAATGCTGATCTTTGGATCTTTCTAGTCATCAAAGAATTCTGAAAAATAAAAATATTTAGCTGTATTAAATATTGATAATAATAATATATAAAAAAAATATTTCTTGAGCACCAAATCAGCATATTAGAATGATTTCTGAAGGATAATGTGACACTGAACTGAGTAACACTGCTGAAAATTTTGCTTTGATCACAGGAATAAGTAATATTTTAAGGTATATTCAAATAGAAAGTGGTTATTTTAAAGAGATATTTAAAGATTTTTTTCAGAATATTACTGCTTTTGCTGTATTTTGGATCAAATACATGGAGGCATTGAACACATGGTGACAATGTCCCCAACATTTGAAATACAAAACGATTTACGAAACAGTTTAATACTATATACAATATTAGAAGTAGAGAAAACACAAGTTTGTGTTTGTACTTTAATTAAAAACCTCATTGTTACTGAGATACGGCCCTCATCCTGTTCTATTATGCATTTAAAACACCTCCACCCAAAATGTTTGTGTTTCTAAATATGTATTTTAAAACTCCCAATAAGATCTTCACCCTAATTTTGTAATTCAGCAGTTTCACACAGTTGGACAGAACAAAGGAATTCCACTCTTCTTGCTTAATATTAAAGCTCCTTGCTTCCTAATTTGTTCCATACTGATAGTAAATAAAGTAGTTGTTGTATTATGTTTAGGTATAGGGTAGGGTTAAGGGATCTAGAATGTGGTCATGTAGAATAAAGCATTAATATGTGCTTTATAATAGTAATAAACAGGCAATATGCTAGTAATAGACCAATTTGGAGTAGATGTACAATTCAGAATTTTTTTTCTCACAAATGCAAGTTTATATCTCCTAGTTCTGACTTTATAACTCGATTTACCCAACAATAGATTAGCAAGTTTGTCAATTCTAAGGAGAAAAAGGCAGAAGTGTGGAATATAAACTTGTGACTCTGAGTTGAGGGAAAAAAGAATAACGAGTTGATTTTTTTTCCCAATCAGAGTTGTGAGACATAATCTCAGAATTGCAAGAATAAAGTCAGAATTGTAAAATATAAAATTAGATGTACTTTTTTGAATACTTTTATTCTATGGCTTCCATAGACTGCTACTTGAAAACTGTCATTTTCTGCCACCAGATAGGCTCCACCCACCAAAAAACGTCATCACTGTTTGCAAACACCGAATTGGTCTATGTAAATGTTAAAAAGCAACTAATTAATCGTCAATAGTGAACAGATTTCAAAACACGGACTGTCATAAACTTATCTACTTTGTAATAACCACAGAGGAAAAAAATGTCTGCCACTAAACAACTGAGATCATAGTACCAGACTTTAAAACCCTTCCGATGACAGCAAACTCAGAAACGTGGGACAAATAAAAACAATATGTGCCCCTGGACCACAAAACCAGTCATAAGTTGCTGGGGTATGTTTGTAGCAATAGCCAAAAATACATTGTATGGGTCAAAATTATTGATATAAAAATCATTAGGATATTAAGTAAAGATCATGTTCTATGAAGATATTTTGTAAATTTCTTGCCATAAATATATATCAAAACTTAATTTTGATTCCAGATTTTCAGATAGTTGTATCTCAGCCAAATATTGTCCTATCCAAACAGCTTTCAGATGAAGTATAAAATTCTGAAAAATAATGACTGGTTTTGTGGTCCAGGGTCACATATGTCTTCTTAAATTGGTTGAAAATATCAAACATGTATGATGTATGGAATCCAAGTCTGACGCTAAAAACTACTACGTCATTTCCTATGAAATCTTTCAACTCACATCTGGCTCTGCTATTTGGCAACTAGCATTGACTTATCCAAATCGTAAATTAGAGTGAAATCAGGACACTAGTTTTGTAGTGCATTCCACCATTAAACAGACCTTAACATGAATTTTCCTAGTCTTTGAGTTCAATTAGTTATTTAACACTTTATATACTGTAAAATACAAGCATAATAAACTCATAATGAAAATATCAGAATGTGCACTTCTTGACTGTGGACTAATTGTGTGTTAGTTCTAAACCTATTAGACTGTGATAGAACAAAGAGCCCCTTATCTCCCTTGTTGTGTTTTACAAATGTTGGACAATTATAGTAAAATACTTTGTATGTCTTATAAATCTAGACTAGAGAATAGTTTCAGACAGTTATGAAATCTATTGGTGGATGTTGTTGCGTAAAAATCTTACACAAAGGAATTTTCTTCAGGACCCAAAATCACAAGCTCAGAGAAATACGCTTAAATCCTCAGTGTTAACCTCTTTTTTTTCCTTGTTCCTTTCAAAATTAACAACAGAAACTGGTGTCACGTCAGGATTCTAAAGTGCTTTTTCCTAAAGTAAACACACAGCAGGTGTGTGTTTTTACATGACTTTTAACAACAGCTGGCTGCACTACTTCAGCTTGACCCAGATGTCTCCTGGGCACCTTCTTCATGCTAGGCCACTCATTTCCTTCCATTATAATGGAGCTATGGAAATAGTTTTTGTATGTGTGTGGGTCGTTGTTGAGCTCCTCATATACACTTTGAAAATAAAGGTGCTTCACGATGCCATAGAAGAACCTTTTTTTGACTAAATGGTTCTATAAAGAACCTTAAACTTTCTGTTTCACAAAAGGTTCTTTGTGGCGAAAGAAGTTTCTTCAGATTATAAAAGGGTAAGAAAGAGATGGTTCTTTAAAGCAGTGGTTTTCAAACCTGTCCTGGAGGCACCCCTGCTCTGCACATTTTGTATGTCTCCCTTATTAGACACACCCAAATCAAGTCTTGGAGTCTCCACTAATGACGTGATGATTTGAATCAGGTGTGTTAGATAAGCGAGACATGCAAAATGTGCAGGGCAGGGGTGCCTCCAGGACAGGTTTGAAAACCACTGCTTTAAAGAACCATTTGACTGAATGGTTCTTTGTGGAACCAAAAATGGCTCTTCTATGGCATCGCTTGAAGAACCTTTTAAAGCAGCTTTATTTTTAAGAGAGTACTGTACCTGTTTCCTTTCATTTATGTGTTAGCATCTTTCTCTTCCTAACTACTCACTTACATATTTTTTTTCTTTTAGTATTTTACTCAATTTCCATCACTAACTGCAATTTTTAAATGCACCCATAGACTGCTCACTAAGGCTGTTTTATTTGATAAAAAATGCTGAAAAAATAGAAATAATGTAAAATATTATTGCAATTTAAAAGAACTGTTTTCTGGTTTAATATATTTTAAAATGTAATTTATTCCTGTGATGGCAAAGCTGACTTTTCCGGTAGCTATTATAGCAGTCTTTAGTGTCACATGATCCTTCAGAACTCATAATATTCTGATTTGAAGAACTGTTTCTTATTATTTTCAATGTTGAAAACAGCTGTGCAGCTTAATATTTTTTGATTATTTTTATTATGTGATGAATATAAAGCTCAAAGAGTAGTATTTATTAGACATAGAAATTTTGTAATGATGTAAAAATATTTTTTTTAATCAATTTAATGCGTCCTTGCTGAATAAAAAAGTCATACTGATCCCGCACTTTTAATGGTAGTGTATACATAATAATATTTATATTATCATATTAATATTTACTGTAATAATATTTATATTATTATGGTATTTTACATTCATATCCAGTAAGATTTAGTTCTGTGATTAACTTCAATTCTCACTTTTAATTTGAACTATTCATTCACTTAATTTTCTCTGTGCCCTTTACTTAAATTAGATATTTCTGTGTGTTTGTCAGGTCTGGATGCTCCTCTACAGCAGTACTCGGTTTCTGAATGGCATCTCTCTGGCTCAGATCTGCTTCATCTTTCATCTTCCAGACTGGAGAAACTTGGAGTGCATAAAATCGGACATCAGGAGCTCATATTGGAAGCTGTGGAAAAACTTTGTGCTTTGGTAAGTCCCTTGTGTGTGTGTGTGTGTGTGTGTGCATTAGTCTTTGTGAGGACAAAATATGTAACAATGCTCCCAGTAGAATAAATAATTCCAAATAATACCAAGGGGCATGTTTAACACTAAATTTAGTCTGTTTATTAATAGCTTCTATTTAGAGCAGCCGATTTAAATGGGGTGTTATAAAGAGGATGAAGTTGTATTTGAGTGTGTGATTTGTGAATACAGGGTCTATTTGTATTGTAGTAATCCTTTTGTTACTTCATAATCTAATATTAAGTATTTCTGTATGAGTGTTTGTAAGCATTTGTGCTTTTATATGCTACCCATATTAGAGCCTCTGTTCTGGAGGTGAGAAATGCTGTAGGACTTAAATCAGTCACTATCATTATTTAGACCATTATAGCATCAGTCTGTGACTGAACTGCGGTGTATTCCATCTCTCTCTCTCTGTCTGTCTGTGAAATTCATTACATCTGAGAGAGTTGCTCTCCCTGCTGACTTGAGATGTATTCTTAGAGGCCTGTAACACTAACAAAACTCAAGCTAAATCTCAGGGAACATTCTTCCATAAGTGTCTGGCCTATTTTTTGAAACAGTTTCCACTTTCATGTTTGTCTTGAGTCATCTCTGCTGTGTAATATCCTGGATTTATAGTGTACATTCTGAGCTGGTTCAAGAAATAAATAGCACAGTCGTTTCACTTCATTTTCAGATCATTAATGTGTTCATTGCTGGCTCGTACACTGAGGCTTCCCCTGAGCTGACAGTGGATGTGCTTCATGTGCTGTAAATGTTTTGCCCGCTGGGAGGATTAATGTGGACCTGTTGGTGCCAGGACTCCCTGTCTGTGTCGTAACAGCACATTCAGGCTTAACTGCTCCTGCTTTGCAGGAAGAATCATTATTTTTTTATTAATTTAGGTAACCTCAAATTTACAAGGCATGGTCAAGGCTAAGGTCAATCAGGACTTGGCAGGATATGTGGACATTAGTTATGCAGAGGCTGAGAGTGTGTTTGTAGGATAGGACAAGACATTTCAGAGTGGGATTAAAGGTAAATAGTAAGGGAAAATTAGGGATAAATATTGTACATTCACAGAAGTCATCATAGTTGGGTAAACTTTTTAATAGTGGTGAACAGAAACTAAAACAAACTGTTGATTATCCGCCTTATGCATGGTCATTTACCAAGCTATAGACAAGTTAAAACTATTATTGATCTATGCAGCACAATATTTGGTGGAATGGCTAAAAATGATAGTTATTTTCGTCAGTTATGGTACACAGCTCTAGCATTCTGCCCGCTTCAAATCAGACACAGAGATGAAATTGCGTTAAGATCACATTTATTTTAATGAATTCTAGCATTTATTTCAATTAAGTATTGATCGATCAAGCGTGTTAGACTGGTGTTACCTGAATGCTGCGCATCTCTCTCTACAAGCAATTAATGAATTCAAAAACAGCAGTTTTACCTCCTCGTTGCTGAGGAATATAATGTAGCAATCTAGTATCTAGGCTATTTTATTAATAATAATCGCGGGGAAGCGCTGACAACAAGTTTATGTATGTGCAGCACAATTTGATCTCCGACCTCTCTCTCTCTCTGTCTCCCTCTCTGTGTCTGCATTAGTGTGCATCAATTAAAGCAGCACATTAATATAGAAGTGATTAAACTGACTTGGAACTGCCTGTGCATTAAAAGGTTTTAATGCATACCTGCCAGCCAATCAGAATCAAATGAGAACCTAGACATTCCATGGAATAAAATAAAGTATAGTGTTATAGATGTACTCTAGCAATGGCCTAATGGTTAGAGAGTTGGACTTGTAATCCAAAGGTTGCGGGTTCTAGTCTTCATAGGAATTGTAGGTGGGGGAGTGAATGTACAGCGCTCTCTCCCTTGAGCAAGGCACCAAACCCCCAACTGCTCCCCGGGCGCCGCAGCAATATGGCTGCCCTAGGGATGCACCGAATATTCGGCCACCGAAAATTTTCGGCCGAAAATGGCTTAAAAGTGCATTTTCGGTTTTCGGCCGAAAGACTTTTCTCACCGAAACAATACGGCCGAAACAGGATGTTATCGTGTATCGACGATAGTCAGAGATATCGTCTGTTGCTGATGCCTATGACAATAGCAAGACGATTATTATTATTATCCGTCAAAAATAAACTAGGCGCTTATGTTTAGCAAAGCAGCGCAGAGAACCGCTTCTAGGATGCTTCAGAAACTTGCCGCGGGGCGTCGGAGCCGTAACGTGCACAATGAAAATAAGGGGTAAGAGATTTATTCATCATATAGTGCAGATAGCTTTACTGATTATAACGCGAGTGGTTTTTAAAAGTGTATAAACTCGCGCTAGACAAAGCCAGTGATGTTCTCTGACAAATGTTCTTTGCTCGTTTTCTGTAGCTGCTTTTTAAAGCTAACGTTAAGGAAATATGAGCATTATATTATCCAGCACTGCACAGTCATTAGGACCACCGAGGTGGTTTAGGCTGAAACAAACAAATACGATCAGAATCCGTCCATATAGTAAACATAAACATTCACATATGATGAGATGAAATGGCGCTAAACGTATGCGAGAAGGCTGAATCCAGCTTCTTATTGACGCTATCCGTTCCACCTTAAAAACGCGACGCTTCCGCGGTTCTTAGCTCCTTATTCACGCGCATCGCTTCTCCACATTCTATATGAACTGAACTACAGTATAGACTAATGACAACAATCAGACATGCAGCGGTAACATTATCGCAATATGACGGGTAAAGACAAAACATAAATTGATTTACATTCATGCACGCACATTTTGCCTACTACTCACTGAAGATAGCGGATAGCAGAGAAACCGAAAATAAACAGCGAATGTCAGCGCTCTGTACACGCAAGTCACATGCCCATAAACAAGACTACGTGTACAAAACGAATAAGGAATTTAGTACATGGATAATTAAAGTCGGCCAGTACATTATTATTTAATGTACACATGAGTGGGGTCAAGTTAAACATTTTAGTTTGAATTTTATTTTATACTGTGCATTGTTGCAATGTGCTAAATAAATATTTGCATAATTTGTAATTGATTTATTCTTTGAAACTTTAATATTAATTTATGCAATTGCAATGCCTTGATTTTAGTAAAGTTAGTACACAGTCATGGCCATAAATGCAATGTTACTAATAATTGGCATAATTTCTTTCGGTGTTTCGGTTTTCGGTTTTCGGTTTTCGGCCTTGGTTTCCTCTTTTTCGGTTTTCGGCTTCGGCCAAGAATTTTCATTTCGGTGCATCCCTACTGCCCACTGCTCCAGGAGTGTGTTCACGGTGTGTGTGTGTTCACTACTGTTTGTGTGCACTTGAATGGGTTAAATGCAGAGCATAAATTCTGAGTATCGGTCATCATACTTGGCCACACGTCACATCCTTTTTCCTTTTTAAACATTTTTTTATTCATGTGATCAAAACTAAATTTTCAGCATCATTACTCCAGTCTTCAGTGTCACATGATCCTTCAGAAATCTTTCTAATATGCTGATTTGCTGAAATTATTTAACATTTATTATTATTTAAAACAGTTGAGTACATTTTTTCTGGATTCTTTGATGAATAGAAAGATTAATAGATCAGCTTTTATCAGAAATGAAAAGGCTTTTGAACATTATACACTATACCATTTAAAAGCTTGGAGACAGTATAATTTCTTTTTTTGTTTTTTTTTTGGGGGGGGGGGGGGATTTATCAACATTAATATTTTAGCAAAGATGTTTAAATTGATCGAAAGTGTTGATAAAGACATTTGTAATGTTACAAAATATTTCTATTTCAGATAAATGCTATTCTTCTGAACCTTCTATTCATCAAAGAAAAGCTGTTTTGAACATAATAATGATAATAACTGTTTTTTGAGCAGCAAATCAGAATATTAGAATGATTTCTGAAGGATCATGTGTGTAATGATGCTAAAATTCAGCTTTGAAATCACAGAAATAAATCACATTTTAAAATATATTTCAATAGAAAACAGTTATTTTAAATAGTAAAAATATTTCAAAATGTTACTGTTTTGGCTGAACTTTGGATCAAATAAATGCAAGCTTGGTGAGCAGAAGAGACTTCTTAAAAAAACATTAAAAATCTAACTGGTAGTGTATCATGTACATGCACATAACTGTATCTTGTGCGCAAAATTATGTATTAGAATGCATTAGAATGATTTCTGAAGGATCTTGTCACACTGAAGAGTAATTATGCTAAAAAGTCAGCTTTGAAATCACAGAAATAAATTTAAATTTAAAATATATTTAAATAGAAAACAGTTATTTTAAATAGAAAAAAATATTTCTGAATGTTACTGTTTTGGCTGTACTTTGGATCAAATAAATACAGGCTTGGTGAGCAGAAGAAGCTTCTTTAAAAACATTAAAAATCTCAATGTTCAAAAACTTTTGACTGGTGGTGAATCATGGTTTCAACAACAACAACAACACCTAAAAATGTATTCAACATTGATGATAATAAAACAGTATCTTGTGCACAAAATGATGTAGTAGAATCTAGAATGATTTCTGAAGGATCATGTTACACTGAAGACTGTAGTAATGATGCTAAAAATTCAGCTTTCAAATCACATAAATAAATTTAAATGTAAAAATATTCTTATAGAATACAGTGATTTTAAATAGTAAAAATATTTCAAAATGTTACTGTTTTTGCTGTTACTGTTTTGGATCAAATAAATGCAGGCTTGATGAGGAGAAGAGACTTCTTTAAAAAAACATTAAAAAATCTTACTGTTCCAAAACTTTTGACTGGTAGTGTACATGCAATTAAAAAAAAATATGATAATATTAAAAAAACTTTGTTAGATTTACTTACAAAGTCTGATTTCACAGTCTGTAAAATGGGTCTGTTATTTTTCTGTGTCAACACTACATGGGTGTGACTGTTGCGCTTACATTTTTTTGCCACATTTTTAAAGTGCCTTCAATTTTTTTTAAATTCTGTATCTTGAATTTTTTTTTATTTCACTTCAACTGCAGAAAGCATTCTGAACACATTGTAAACGGCACCTGACATATTCTTTCTTGTGTCTGAGCAGACGTACAGTGTTGGGGGTGACAATCTACGCAGTTTGACAGAGAAGCTGCGCGCAGTGGCTCACACTCTGCAGATGAGCATACAGGGCAGATGGCGCGTCAATACCAGTGACGGACAAAGCGCCACCAGACTGTCACAACAAGTGCTGCAGGCGGTTGTGGACGTGATTACAGCATCCAATGGACTTGTGTCTTTGCTCAACAGGTGAAACCTGCATGTTTACCTGCATGTGTTTATATACAGGCTGTGAATTTGCACATAGAGTAGTGCTGTGGCGTTTCGCTCATTCGCAGTCATAACGTAATTTGTCTTTTACAGGTATCAGTTTGCACAGCAGACTGGATATACAGCAAATGAGAAAGTTGCCACTCTCTGTAAAGATCTGGACATTACAGTGCATAAGGTAAGTGTGTTCTTGTTGCAGTGTTTTAAAAAGAGATTTCACTCAAAAAAATTGCCATTGTTTGCTCCTCTCATGTTGTTTAAAGGAATAGTTCACCCAAAAATGAAAATTACCCCATGGTTTACTCACCCTCAAGACATCCTAGGTGTATATGACTTTCTTCTTTCAGACAAATACATTCAGAGTTATATTAAAAAATCCTTCCAAGCTTTTATAATGGCAGTGAAGTCCAATAAAGTGTATCCATCTATTGTAAAAAGTACTCCACATGGCTCAGGGGGTTAATAAAGGCCTTCTGAAGTGAATTAATGCATTTTTCTTTATAAAACCTCACTTTGTACTTCTAATTTTGTTAGGTGTTTTGTTTTGTTTCTCTGCACTGTATTTTTTTATAGATAGATGCACTTTGTTTTGCTTCAAACCACCAAACACCCATTCGCTGCCATTATAAGAAGAGTCAGGGCATTTTTTAAAAATAACTCTGATTGTGTTCTTCTGAAAGAGAAAGTCAGAGACACTTAGGATGGCTTGATAGTGAGTAAATCATGGGGCAATTTTCATTTTTGAGTGCAACTATCCCTTAAAGTTGCTCTAATAATAACTTAAATGGAAAGGGGTCATGACATGAGTAATACATTGGCCTTTTGACATATAAGATAAAATGTTTCAGGCTGTAGTGGCTGAAGCGATCAAGGTCAGATAGAGTTTCTGGTGATTTTTAAATCTGTCCATGCTGCCTATTTTTGGTTTGTGTTCCATGTTGTCCAAAAATTGCTTTGTTTGTTTGTTCTCTGACTGATACAAACACACTGTAATGCTGACAAACACATGGTTTTCATTACACATATTCAGTGGACTCAAGAGGGCTAAGGCTGTCCGAGAGAAGGGGAGCAGAGAGAGAGAGAAAGGGGGAGAGAGGGAGAGGGGGCGGGCATTAAAAGTCAGACTATGAGAACTGAAAGACGTTTTGGTCATTTCGGTTATTCACCTGTGGTGAGCGTACAGGAGAGAAGGTCACATGATATTCACTTTGTCAGAAGAGTATCTTTCATCTGGATCTGGAACAGCAGGGTTTGTTTTTCCATTTCTTGGCTATTTTATACTTGAATAAGTTGTGATTGCTTACTTTCTCTCTCTCTACCATTGATTCATTAATTTGACACTTTTACCCAGAAAGCTTCACAAGTTTAACATTCACCTTTATTTGCGTGCAAACAAACATGTTCACACATTCTAGTGATAAAACATTGACTCACGGTGTTGTTGGAAACCAGATAGCACCTATTTCAAGATTTATGTTTGCGTTATCATTCAAAAGGCATCTGAACCATTTGCTTAATGTTTCTTGCAGACTTGTTGTTCCCTTAAAAGTTTTCAGTGACTTTTTGGTGCTGTTTATGTATGCAGAGAGGGAAATAACAAGAAAGGGTTTGAATCGTTCATGATGTGACTCAGTCTTCCACTCTAAGACCAAACAGCATTGCTAAAGAGAGGAAGGAAAGTGTGGAAATGAGAAAAAAGCTAAGTGTTTCTGTGCGTGTATGGAGAAACAATGCGCAATGTGCACACTAAGAATGTTGACACTTGATGCTATCACCTCCTTTCTGTGGGCTGTCATACACAGATGCAAACACAGAGTAAATCACTAGAGGGTTTTTCTCTCTTTCTGCTTTGTCACTGAGCCTGTTTTCCTAAAGCTAATGGCATCTTTTCCCATTTAAATGCATTGTTTGTATACTTCCTGTTTACACTACAAACTGTTTTGTGTGTGTATCATGAGTGCAAATGCTTTCTTGTGCAACAGACAGGCTCTTTTTAAAGTAAGAATGGCAGCAGTAAGAAAGGAGTTAATGTACAAACTGAAAGCTGTTCTGGATCACCAATCCTTACATAATCATTCATACATACAATGGGGTCCAAAAGTCTAAGACCAGACCACCACTGAAAATACTAATGTTACACATTTCTGTTCAAAAGTTTGTGGTCAGTAATTAAAAAAAAAAAAAAATTAAACAAGGCTCACCCAGACTGCATTTATTTGATCAAAAATAGTGTAAAACAGTAATATTTAAAATTATTATTACTGAAAAAAATACTACTGTTTTTGATTCTAAAGGCTACTTTATATGTAATTTATTCCTGCGATTGTAAAGTTTAATTTTCTGAAGCATTACTCCAGTCTTGTCAGTGTCACATGATCCTTCAGAAATCATTCTATTATGTTGATATGCTGTTCAAGAAATGTTTCTTATTACTATCAATGTTGAAAATTATGGAAGCCCAATTCCGCCACTGAATGAAAAAAAGTAATTGCGACAACTGCTCACAATTCTGACCTTTTTTCTCGTAATTGTGAGTTTGCATCTTGGGAAACTGACTTTTTTCTTAGAATTACATCATACAAATTTGCAATTCTGACATTCTTTTTTTCTCAGAATTGTGTGATATAAACTTGCAATTCCGAGAAATAAAGTCAGAATTGCAAAATATAAACTTTTTATGGATACAATCTTTTTTTCTGAGCATTGCATGTTTGTATCTCGCAATTCTGCCTTTATAACTCACAATTTCGAAAGAAAAATTCAGAAAAATCAGAATTGTATATTTATTTCTCACAATTTTTGCTGTATAACTCGCATTTGCAACTTTATATCCTGCAATTCTGACTTCATATCTTGCAATTCTGACTTTATAACTTGCAGTTGCGAGTTTGTGTCATACAATTCTGGAAAAAAGAAAATATATATGAACAAATTCTGAATAAGTTTGTCTCGCAATTGTGACTTTTTTTACTGAATTTATATCTGACAATTCTGCCTTTCTAACTCACAATTTCGAGTTTATATTACATAATTCTGAGAAGAAAAAGTCAGAATTGTACGTTTATTTCTCGCAATTGCGACTTTATATCTTGCAATTCTGACTTTATAACTTGCAACTGCGATTTGTGTCATGCAATTCTGAGAAAAAGAATATATATCTGAATAAATTCTGAATAAGTTTGTCTCGCAATTGGAATGTTTTTTTTTATACTGAATTTCTAGTTTATATCTGACAATTCTGACTTTAGAACTCACAATCGCGACTTTATATTCACAATTCTGACTTTAGAACTTGCAATTGTGAGTTTGTGTCACACAATTCTGGGAAAAAAAGTCAGAATTGCAAGATATAAACTTTATGGATAGTATTTTTTTCTGAGCATTGCACGTTTGTATCTCGCAATTCTACCTTTATAACTCACAATTTCGAGTTTATATCACACAATTCGAGAAGGAAAAAGTCAGAATTGCGGGTTTATATCTCGCAATTTTGGCTGTAAAACTCGCAATTACAAGTTTATATCCTACAATTCTGACTTTATATCTTGCACTTCTGGCTTTATAATGTTTGTCTCATGCAATTCTGAAAACAAAAAGTCTGAATTGTGAGATAAAAAGTCGCAATTACCATTTCCATAGAAAACAGTCACTATTTGTGACTGAAATTTATTTTTATTTTTTTTCACATTAGCAGCATTTATTGAATAAATATATATTGAATAATTCAATATTAATTTTGTAATATTAATACATTTCTTTAGCCACTTTTAAACAATTTAATGCTTGCTTTATAAAAAAAAGTCGTACTGACCACAAACTTTTTAACCATAATTTTTAAATTTATACATAATTACAAAATAGGAAAAATGTATATTCATTTATAGCCAATAAATAAAAAAAATTCACATCAGACTGAGGTCGGAACACTCAACTCAGTCTAAAGGTTTCTGGAAATAGAGTGTTCATTCTGCTTACATTTAATAAGTTTCTGACATTTGAAGCCATGAAGGTGAGTGTTTGACCAGGTGTTAGGAGACAGGTGGGCCTATGATCCTTACAGAAACCACGTCATTTGCAGTCAAAGGTCATCACATCAAGAAAAACCTTTCTGCTGACACTAGTGTGTGTCATACATGAATGACTGTGTCTTACTCACTGGTGGCGCTGAGGTTTTAATGAAGAGATGAACAAATATTCAGTGTCTCCAGGGTTAACCCAGATATGAAGGGAAACTCTTTTTATCAGAGATATAATTGCACCTGTGCGTGTTTTGCTGTGTTTGTATGCATTGGCAGCACTGCCCGGGGAGTGTGGAATAATTAGCAGTCAGCCGATGACTTTATCAAGCAGGAGAGAGAGGAGTAATGAACTTAAAAAGAAGGAGAGGTGAGGGAGTAAAAGATAGATTAATTAAAAGAGAGATAAGAGGCGGAGAGTAAGAGAGGGTGCAAAAAGAAACTCTCACACACACACACACACACACACACACACACCCCGTACTGAAATACATCAGTGGATTAAGAAGAAAAGGTCACGTCGATCAGACAGAGGTACTATGTGTGCTTGTTTTATCTTTTTTACCTGGAATACATTTTTCCGAAGTTTACATTTTCTCTATGTTTACATGTCTGAAGTTGCTTCAGAATTTTTTGGTATTATATTCGGTGGTTTGTATTGAAAGGAAATGGCTGATTTATTTAATAAACAGTCTGTTTCATGGAATTTTGGAAGTCGTTTCTTTTGTAGAGTTCAGTTTGCTTATTATGTGGTTAATGCTAGATATATAAATACCTCATAGAGGTTTAAACAGTAATGCTGAGTTTTCTTCAAACAAAATGTACAGCTCTCTTGTCACAAAACTAGACATGGTGTGTATATTTTTGCTAGGAAATGTAGTCTAGCATGGAATGTAAACGTAATAAACATTCCAAAAATGCCTTACTGCCTTATTAAAAATGTAGAAAGGTTTCTGTGAGAGTCAGAGGATATAAAATATCATCATCTTGCTATAAAAACAACAGAAGTCAGTGGAAAAAAACAACCATGTGTGTTGTTTGCATTTGAGAGGTGTAAATGGATCCATGCAGGATGTGAGGCAGATCTTTTTTTAGTATCTTCAGGTCTGCTAGCCTGTGACCCCTTAACAGAGCATTTGATTTAGCGGTTTGTCTCTGCCTAGAGACAGGAGCATTTATATACTTTGGTTTGCTCCTTTTGTGTCTTTGTATGCAGCTGCAAATGCAGTTGTTTGTCCTGCCAATAAGCTACAGAATAAGAGAGGGAGAAAAATATATAGAACAGCTGACCTGTGTTTTATCACTGAGGAAAGCTCTCTCTCTTTCTGCAGTGTTGAAAACAGAGTTAATGATCATTATCAGTGTGAAATGAGGAGCTTTGTTGGGAACTAGAAGATAACAAGGTAAAAGCTTTTGAGTTGAATGAAGCTCCTTTGTGTGAGGACGTCAGCCTCAATAGAACTAAAGGATGAGGACAATAGCAGGACTGGAGAGAGAACCAATATCAGGTGTCTTTTCTCTGCTTCAGTTTTTAAACTGAGTTTTGAGTTTTAGTTTTCAGTTTTACAGTTATGCTTTGCGTACAAAGAAAATAGGGCAAAAAAGAGTGCAAAACAATGCACAGGAAAATATCAAATGACTAAATATTCTCTTAATTTAAAGTAGTAATGAAAAAGAAGTAGCAGCAGATGTTTTCTTCTGTATATCTGAGTATAACAGATTGTTGAAAAAGAAAAAAATGAAGGCAAGGACTTTGTTATATATCAATGTTGGAAATTAACAAGGGCTTGTGGCAAAAATGCCACCAAAATTAACAAAAATGGCATATAAATTCAAGACAAAGTGGCAAAAAAACCCTGGCCTGCACTATTAAACAATGAATTACGGCTGTCACAAAATTAAATGTGAAAATAAATAAAAAAGTTTCAATTCACGGAATTACGTTTAAGTCCACTCACACTGCATCATCATCTGTACAATGTTGAGCCTAATAACCAATCAAACGCATTTCTGTTGAATGCATTGGCCAATCAGAAGTGCTTAGATTAGTCAGCGCTGAAAAATACCGGAAATTGTGCACGCTCACAAATTCCCTTATCATAAACAACACAGTGCAGATAAATAGCTAAAAAAATTAATTTCGTAGATTCAGTGATTAAAATGTGAAATTTTGCATAACTTGCGCTAGACTAGACTAACATCATGGACCAACATGTTTGTCTGTGAAGCCAGAATGTGACGTGCCCTAAACGCACACACTAAACAAAATTTTTTATATATATTAATATCTATATTAATAGTAATTATTACAATATAAAGCAACAATCTACAATAATGATTTTTGTCATAATATTGCAGCCCTATGAGCTCCTGTTTTTTACGTATATAATTTAGATAAGCTACGATTTTTAACAGTCTATATTGTAAGTATTTGACTTTAAAGACATCACAGCATGGTGATTATAACAATAAGTTGATTACAAAAATTGTAATCTTCACAATTGAATTGCCTTTACAAATGTGAAAAATGCCCCTGGAAAACAATTCCATGGAGCAAATATAGCCCCTTAACAGAAAAGTTAATTTCTGACCCTGTTTTATTCATTGTTTGTTGACTGGATTTTCAGATATGGGTGTTGCACTGAAAGATGAAGGCAGATCTGAATGCAAATTTGCAGTCGATTTGTAAAAAAAGGGGTTAAGTTTATGTACTGAATTGATTGGAGTAGTCCAGTATACTTCAGCAGAGAGAAGTCTGTAGTTAGTAATTTTGGGCTCTGTCTTTAGTATCTCTTTTCATTGCTACATAGATGATACCCAGGTTTATTTGGTTTAAAAAAAAATGACTCTTAATGGACCTTCGTAAATTTACTCCTGTTACTCCTGTGTTAGCTTCTCTGCATTGGCTACCTGTGCAGTTTGGAGTGGAGATTAAAATCCTTGTTTTTGTTTTTAAGTCTATAAATAATTTAGCCCCTTCGTATTTATGTGAACTTCTGTCCTTACACAACCTCTCTCAAGCTCTTTGATGTAGTAGACTGCACACTGTTCACTGAATGTGCCTTTGCTGTTGCAAGCAATTCTGGAACCAACCTGATCTCATGCCGAAAACATACCTGTGGGAATATATTCGATGTGAAATGTCCACTAATTGGTGCTAAAATAATGTTAGTTTTTTCCTGGAACAGATGAACGTACATATAATACGTTTTATGTGATTTGTGCATGTCACCGCATTTCTAACTTGAAATGTCCGTTGAGTGGCGCTATAACTCTAATGCTTCATGGTGTTTTAAAATAACGTACCATCTGCACTACACCTAACCCTACCCGATAGTATGAACAAAAATTAATCTGACATAAAAATGCAATCATAAACATGCTGTTTTAGCTTGTTTTCGATCTGTCTGATCTTTCGTTGTGAATCATGTTTTTCACGGGACTCGTACCCAAGGATTCCGCATCGTATTGGTATGTATTTCACATCTTGCGAAAAAGTTCCCACAGGTACTCTGGAACAGTTTTTTAAATCTTTACTTAAAATATACTACTTTTTTGTTGCTTTTAATGACACTTGATGGTCTGCCTTTGTGTTTGACTCTTGTTGGTAATTCTGTTTAAAAACATTTTGGTTACTTTTTGTTATATCATCAAAATGTTAATGTAACTGAACCTTCGTAAATAGCTTGATTGACAGGTGATCTGACCAATCATAACGCAGAATCTGCCATTCTGTCCGACAAACAAAACAGACAGGAGAGTAGTCCACCATTAACCTTGGTGGACTTCAACTTGTTTTGTGTGTATTAACGTCTTTCCGCAGTTTAAATAAAATACGTTCAGATGTTCATTCATGTTTTTTTTCATGCTTTAAGTAGGGCCCTATAAAATCCATTTAATTTTTTCCCAAATTCCGTTGTATTTTTTTCCAAATTACTTTTTTTTTTTTTTTTTCATTTAAATTTATCTGGATTCATTGGGTAATTATACTGTATATGAATTGTGTGCATCAGGGAGCCACTATTAATATGCAGGGCACTGAAATTGCTTTTGAATGCACACTCGCTTTTTACTTTCACTTTCAAGATTTCTGATCACATGTACTGTAGTATGTATAGAGTGTTTTCACAAATTCATCAATCGGTCATATTGGCGGCACCGAAAGTTCCGTTTTAATTTTTCTGGACTCCTTTTTAATGGTTAAATAAAATCTTATCATTCAAAAAAGCATGTCTAATTATTTAAAGTCAACTTATACAATTTAACATCAATTTATTAAAGGTTTAACAAAAGTGACATGTTTAGGGCCCTATAAAATATAGTATTTTTCACACTATATGTTTTATTGTTACCAAATTCAGTTTTTTTTTTTAAATTTTCATTTCATATCGATTTTTATTTAAATTTCCCTGAACTTCATGTCCATTTTTAGGGCTGATTTCTTTGGAAATTTCAGCGGCATTGTTTATGTTCAGTACCGTCAATATGGCCGATTGATGCTGCTTTGTGAAAACAGTCTATACATATTACAGTACATGTGATCACGAATCTCGAAAGAGAAAGTAAAAAATGATTGTGCATTCAAAAGCAATTTTAATGCCCTGCATATTAATAGTGACTCCCGGATGCACATAATTTATGGTATAATTACCCAATAATTAAGAGAGAGTAAGTATTAAAATATATTTCTTTCCTCTCATCTAGTATTTATTTACTTTAGGGGTTCTATAGTACACGGTATTCAGATTTGGTGGGATGTGGGGTGGGGGAGGAATCTGTCAGCCAACAGCAGTGTGTTTTGAGATGAGATTTATTGTGGTAGATCAATGAGATGGCTCTCAAATCAGCAGAAAGGACTGACCTGTTATTGAACTGTACCATAATGACCTATAAAAAGACACTCTGGCAGTTTTCACTGACAGGGTGTGAATATACAGTAGAAGATGTTACACTAAATTACATTGAAGACATGACCAGTGTGTGTCCTGTTTGACCTTCCACATCACTCCATCCTGTCATTCCATTCAGTTTAACGTTTACATCTGTTTCCATAGCAACGGCACATCTTGGTTCCAAGCACTTGTGCTTGGAAGCACAACCATATGCTTATCCAATCACCTCAAACAAAGCAGATAATTGCTCTCATTTAAAGTGGAGTCCCAGCAGTCACTGCTGCGTTAAATCACCGACTCTCTGTCAGATTTCATTGTTTTACTCCAAACTATGTGTGTGTTTATAGGGGAACTGAGGGGTTTATTTCTAAACTAGATTTTTGAAGAAAATCTAAGTGGTGGTTGCCCATGCATAAATTATCCCACAATGATTACGAGTGTTTTTAACACCAAATCTACACAGGTTTAGTGCAAATACTGAACTCGTGAGACATAATGACATTATTGAGTGACAAAACAGGCTACTACGTGATGAAGTCTGGTTGGACTAACTTTTAGAGTGTGTACACATTTAGTGCACTGCATGATTCAGTCTATTAATTAAGAATGATCACATAATTCAAGATAAGGGGCAGAAAATGTATATATTTATAGTATTTCATATAGTTAATCAGTATCACTTGAAGAGTGATGTTTTTTCTTCAAAAAATCAGCATTGGTTACAAATATGGTATTGATATTTTTATACAACAGTTCAATAAACAAATAAGTTAATATCAAGAGACTTACGTTTTAGACACCGTATTTGGCTGTTTTTGCTCTATTTCATCAGTAAAAATCATTCCAAACACAGCCACAGCACTGTTTTGTGTCTCTGAGCAACATGACAACGTTTCATTCCTGAATGAATCAACCGTTAAAATGATTTGATTCAATCGCAATGACTCACTTCACTGCCACCTACTATTTTAAAATAATTTCAAATATCAGTATGCCTATTCAACACGTTTAAAATATCAAAACATTATTTATGCATTTGTAACTGCAGATTTAGGCATTCCATGTCCCTCTAAGCTGCATTAACATGTGTAAATACATCTAAATGCCACTTAATATACAACTTATGCAAATTTGAATTTGGTTGATACTGATTTCATTTGTTTAATAATAGCCTAAATGTATTGTTATCATTAGGGCCCGAGCACCGATGGTGTGAGGACCCTCTTGTATCTTCTCCGTTTATTATTATTATTATTATTATTATTATTATTATTCTTTATGATTCGTCGCATTTTTGAGGGCCTAAACATGCTCAAAAAGTCATGAAACTTTGCACACGCCTCAGAACTGGTGAAAATAGTCATCTGATATAGGTTTCAGAAATGGGTGTGGCAAATTGCCTCGACAGCGCCACCTAATCTCATTCAAGGAAGTGCCCCGACTGCTACGTTTCACGCACATGCACGAAAATTGGCATACACATTTACCACTCCAATGACTACAGAAAAGTCTCTTGGGGTGAAATCCAAAACCCAACAGGAAGTCAGTTATTTTTAATAATCTGAGCAAATTTTGGGTCATTTTTGCCATTTCCATGCATCGTACTTGAACGCGAGGGTGCGAGGGCCCGTTCATCGCTGCTTGCAGCTTTAATTATTATTGTTATTATTATTATTATTAACTGATTCAATTTTAGAATTTGATTCAAAGGATTTCAAAATTTAAACTTATTGGAAAAAATTCATTCCTATTACTGCTGTGAACTGACCACAGAGAATATGAAGAATATCAAAAACTTTGAGTCAGCTGTCCACAGTAGTCCTTAAGAAAAGATATCAGCACAATAACACAGATATAGTCTAATTATCTTTATCGATATAATCAATATCAATAATAAATAACACAAATACAGTTTTTTTTTTGGCTAGTAGAAATAATGAATGGCCGGTAACGTAAAAAAATTGTAGCCAAATTGGTTTGTGAGTGAAAAAGTTAATTTCAATCCCTGTTAATAAGATATACAAGCGTATAACTTGCTGTTGTAGACGCACACAGTCAACGCGTTTCGAGAATGGTGGATGGCTTATGTATTGCGGCCCATAGATACAGTCGCTAATGAGGCATCTAAGTATATATCTATGCGGGTAAGTGTGACAACAGAACAACGCGATTGATCATCAAACAGATGAAACTCCATCAAGACACTCGAAAGTAGCAAATAAAGACAACAGTAGAAGTGAAATATGGCATATTTTTGAATACAAAAGCGATGATAAAGGAGAACGAGCTGATCATACTGCATCTGTATGCAAGCATTGTTATTATAAATAATTTGTTGCCACAGGAGGCACATATTAAATCTTGCCAAGCATTTGTCACTTGCTCATCCTGAACTTTAACACCAATTTAGAGATCGACAAGTGAGATCATCATTCATAAATTAAGGTTTAATTAACTTCTGTTCACAACTGATTAACGCACATACCTAAGATGTGATACAGAGTAACGTAAACATGAAATCAGTTTAGCTTTGGTCGCACTTTAATTTCAAACAATCAAATATTAATTGAATTTAAATGAAGCAAAAGTTTTGCTTTATTAATTTTAGTATCAATAATATGAGGGAATGTTTTTTTCATATGAGGGAATGTTTTTCCTGCACGTCAGCCACCAGTATGAAGCAGCCGAGAGAGTCTGAAATCTGAAAACAATCGGAGGGAGATAATAGTATGATATTGAATACTTTGACTGTTAGAATAACACTTTACAGTAAAGCAGCCTTGGTTAAAATTCTTTAGGTAAGCTGACCTAACAGTATTACAGCACTTAATAATTGAGGTCAAAAATAAATGATAAATTAACTAATACATGTCTAGTATGTTAACATTACTTACTAAATTATTTTCAATTTACTTTCTTTTGAGGCTTTCTTATTTTCTTAATTTACGTTCTGATCTTTTGGGCTGGTTATTTGTCACCTATGGTATCGATTTAGTATACAGCCAACAGTTGTATTTTTCCTGTTTGGCCAGTTGTGCCACATATTCACTGACCACAATTGTTAAAAATAAATAAATAAATACAAGAAATTTTAATAAAAAAAATGTACAATTATTATTTAATATTTATTGAAAAAATAAAAAATGTAGTAAATGCAGTAATAGTGATTCTTGCCCTAACAAACTTTGAGGTTAGTTTACCTCTTTACTCTGAGCCTGTTAGGTTTTGATGGACCACTGGGCATGAATGCATTCAAATAAAAGTCTTTGTAAGCCTAATGTTTTTGTGTGTGTTGATCTGTCATGAGGGGAAGTGACACACCTGTCTGAATTAACGAGAAGTGAGCCATCGGTGTCACACACACATACCTCTCCAGTGTGTACATACTTTCATGCCTCAAATGGACTAACTCTGGCTAATACAAACAGATCTGAGGTTGGATATGAGCCCTTATTTGTTTTGGTTGTATTTGCACTGAACTTCACAGCTGAGTGAGTTGCACATTGGCTAAAGTGAATCTGTTGGTGGTCTGGGATTCAGTGTTTATCTTTAGGGATGTTACATAAGATCTGGCTCATCGGTAAATCAAGTTCAAATGCTTTTTCTCTTGCCACCGATCCTCAGCGGCTGCCCTAATCCTTTAATTAGACTATGATCTACATGTTCCAGTCATTACGTATGAGTGTGTGTTTGTAATCATGTTCTTAGGTCTTGTACAGCTCATGTAGTGGATTAAACGGTCTGTGGGTTGTTGGCTGTACGGTAGCGGTGTGTAGTGTCACTCTGTTTAAGGAAGTGTTTCATTGAGAGGGCTGAAGGAGCTGAATCAGCCCTGGAGTGAGTGGGTTAGGTGAACTCCCCTCATGTGTGTTTGTAGATGTCAGAATTCTGGATCAAACTCATTAGTGGGTGGAAACACTTGCATTTTTAGTAAATGTTCTCATTTCTCTCTCTCTCTTCCCCGTAGGAAACCGCTGTGTTTGAAAAGGAGAAGGACATCATCTCCATAGTAAGAGATCTCTTTCACTCTACATGTCTTTTGATTCTTTGAATTACGTTAATATGATCCTACACTACCAGTCAAAAGTTTTTGAACAGTAAGATTTTTAATGTTTTTTAAAGAAGTCTCTTCTGCTCACTAAGCCTGCATTTTTTTGATTCAAAGAACAGAAAAAACAGTTACATTTAGAAATATTTTTACTATTTCAAATAACAGTTTTTTATTTGAATATATTTTAAAGTGTAATTTATTCCGTCAAAGCTAAAATTTCAGCATCATTACTCCAGTCTTCAGTGTCACATGATCCTTCAGAAATAATTCTAAATAAACGATATGCTGATTTGCCTTTCAAGAAACTTTTTTTATTCAGTATTTGATCAATAGAAAGATCCAAAGATCAGCATTTAAAATAAAAAGCTTTTGTAACATTATACACTATACCATCCAAAAGCTTAGAGTCAGTCAAGTTATAAAAATTAATACTTTTATTTAGCAAGGATGCTCTAAATTATCAGACATGATGATAAAGACATTTATAATGTTACATACGATTTCTTTGTACAGATAAATGCTGCTCTTCTGAACTTTCAATTCATCAAAGAAACCTGAAAAAAATTGCTGTTTTCAACATAATAATAATACATTTTTTTGAGCAGCAAATCAGAATATTAGAATGATTTTTGAAGGATCACGTGACTGGAGTAATGATGCTAAAAACTGAGCTTTGAAATCACAGGAATACATTTAAATTACATTTTAAAATATATTAAATTAGAAAATAGATACTTTAAATAGTAAAAATATTTCAAAATTGTATTGCTTTTGCTGTACTTTGGATGAAATAAATGCAGGCTTGGTGAGCAGAATATGTTATAATTTAATTGGTTGTCCATATGAACACATTAACACATTTTAGTGACATAAATTACACACAATTGCATGCTTTCTGTGGTAATATGCGGATATGCTGTCAATTACCATAAAAAGGCATTTTCACAAGTGTAATGAACTAACAAGTTTGTAAGCAGATGTTCGGCTTGTATTTTTGTTACTTTATTAAATATTAAAAGTGTGGTGTTTGAACTTTTGAATTTTAAGTTTTCTGAACCTTCCTTTCATCATTGGGACTGTAATATATATTTTACCATTATCCCAGGGCAATACTTTATTAGACTTCCAGTGCTATACTTGCTGTAAATATGATTTTTACTTATAGTTAAAGATGTAAAGATGAGTCACAGATGAGCTGAGCTTGTTTTGATTCTGGAACATTCCTTTAATATTCTATTATGGTATTCAAATGTATTAAATTTACACTTACATTTGCCATGAGGTCAGTCTTTTAAGCTCAACAAGGAAACCATTTTATTCAAGATTCTTTCATGAATGCAAAACTCAAATGAACAGCTTTTATTTGAAATAGAATTTTTTTTTGTAATTTTATACGTCTGTCACTGTTAAACAGTTAAATGTTAGTGTAGCCTACAAGATCCTCTATATTCTAATAATATGTGTGATTTTATTCATTACTTCAGAAGAGATGATCCATCTTCCACCTGACCTGATCTATTTCTTTCTGTCTCTCTCTAGTGTCGTCAGTTGGTTGCGGTGTGTGATGAGATTTTGACCGTTACTCCATTGCCTCTTCTTACCCATACTGCCCAGCTGGAGAGTGTTGACCTGGTCCCAGCCTCACCAGGAGATCACGTGGTAATGCATCTTATCATTTATAACTTGATTTCTTTACAGTAATTCATCCTTTCTCTATTGCATCCCCTCTCGTCCAGTTGCGTTTCCTGTTTTTCTGTGGCTTTCAGCAGCACCCTAAAAATCAATTTTTATTTTTTTACATTTTTAATTAATCACAAGGAAAAGGCAAATAACACATTAAATTAAACATTACATTTTGAAATTCTGCTAAATTTACACTATAGTTTTGTGAATGTTAAAATCTAATTATGCTTAGTATAAAGGTACAGATGGAGGTTAAACAAAATCTTCATTTCAACATCATCTATCTCACTCTCTGTCGTTCATCTCCTCAGCTCAGCTCAAATCATTTCTACTCAGACAGTCCTTTCACTTTGTATTGTATTCAGCTAATATGTTGCTAAGGGTGAAGCTATTTAAAGAGAGTTTAATTATGTAAAGCTCTTCTTTTCTGTAACTTCGAAACACTTGGCAGCTCCACAAAAGAGAAGTTCTTCTGTAAGGTGTCTGTAGACTGATAAATTATTCAATTATAAAGTGTATGATTGGTTTAAATTTCAGAACAGTCACATAGACTCACAGTCTTTTTATAATTTTTGACATGTTTGAAGGGAATTTGGGGAGTTTGTGTTTTGTGTGTCTTCAAATCACACCCAAAACGCACATTGCAACATGTATGATTACATTGGCAGTCATCCACAAACCATTCAAGGAAATCCAATAACAGCGTTTTACACAGTGTACGCATTTATTCAGGATACTGTACTTTATTGACAAAGGAAAGATAAAGAAAATACTTGTGATTCTTGCCAAGTGAGACCCGCCTCTACTGTTATCTGGAAAGAGCTTGTGGGCAAACTCATTAGGTCATAATTGGACATCATTGATTTATTATTGATCTGACAGATACTAATGAGTTCAGTTAGCCTGAGGTTGGACTGTACTGGTTCATTGTCTCCTAAGACAGGAGGTCTCTGTACTTACAGCACATTTTCAGCACAATCAATACTATATAGATCCAACGTGGGCTGACATCTGAAACTGCAGTCGATTGATTGACCAGTACTGCTCCCTCAGTTCCCCTTTAGAGTTTCTTGCCACAATGCTGGCAGGAGGGCTGAATATTAAAGCAAGCCAGCAGGGTTCATGGACCAATTACCAGCCCGGATTCTCATTTCGCTTATATGAGCCAATATCAAATCCATTGAATTCTAGTTTAGCTGAGGTCTAAGATATTCTTGGCTTGATATGCACATTATTTCTTTCATATAGGGAATTGAGATCACCACCACAGGATCCAGAAATCATTTTGTCACTGGAACAGCAGCAGAGGTAGGACAGGTTGATGGTACCCCAGCGCTTCATATGTTTTGCAGAGATTGAAAAATTTCATTTTGTTTTCTTAATGTATTTATTTAGGGAGAAATTTAGTGCATAAACAGACATAAATCATTCATTAAATTTTCTGCTGGGAGATACGAGAGGGTGTGTTTGCAGTGAATGAACCCGTAAATGAATTGGCTCAGAACAGAATGAACAAAAGGTTAACTTCCTCCTGGGGAAAATGTGAGCTAATTTAAAGGTGTCTGGACTCACTTGAAACAAGAATCATGGGTTTTTGCTCGTTTTTCTTACCTATTTATGACCTGAGAGAATGAGATGCCTTCTTTAGGGTCAGAAATAGGGGAAGATGAGAGCTGTGATGTCATTATCTTTGGTTTCATCTGTCTGAATTCAAAAAAGAGCCATATTTAGTCTCTCTCTCTCTCTCTCTCTCTCTCACACACACACACACACACACACACACACACACACACACACATATTGGGTTTCCATGTTTTTTTGCGGACATTCCATAGACAGAGATTTTTATACTGTACAAGCTGTATTTTCTATCCCCTTAACCTAACCCTACCCCTAAACCTAGCTCTCACACAAAACTGTCTGCTGTTTTTGGATTTTCAAAAAATCATTCTGTATTTCCTCATGGGGACCAAAACATTTACTGGTATTGCTATCCAGTACCGTCCAAAAACAATTTTTTAAATATTTATGACCCCAACGTTTTGAACAGTGCATAATAATCATCCAGTCTTAAAGATATTGATGTTGCTTTCAAAATCCACTGGCATGTGCCAGTTTGAATTAGCTTTTCAATTTCCTAAGCCATTGCAATTGCTATTATTGGTAGTGTTTTGGTGCTGAAATATTCAGTAGAACACTGTTGTACCTAACCATAATTCCTGTCTTACAGTCTCCTACAGAGATCTGTGAGAAGATTTTAGCAGGAGATGAGGTCATTCAGGTCAACGGACAGATAGTGGTAAGTAATAACAGTTTAATGCTAATGATGTTTAACTGTACTAATAGTGATATACTAGTGTTATTTACATAAAGACTGCTCTATGGAAAAAAATTAGACAGGGTTTTAACGAGAGGGGCTGAACCCCGGGTGGGCTGACCTTCCCACTGGATTTGAGCAGATGTCTTTTGTCCACTAATTTGGATTATCAATAGTTTATGGCACAGTTTCCTATAATTACTGATAGGCACAGAAGAAAAACATTGTTAAATGTTTTTAAAAGATTGAAGAAGGTGACTCCAGCACAGTTTTCTGAAATTACCCATAGATGTGCAGCAGCAAGCATTAGGTGTAAAAGAAATACTATTTTGGATGCAAATTTATTTCATGCAGTGTAAATTATGTGTCCTATTTCAGGTTGGCTGGAGCCGGGTAAACCTTGTTAAAAAACTAGAGGAAAATCCAAATGGAGTCACTCTGGTTTTGAGGAGGCTTCCAGGGTATCTGAAACGCAAGGAGAGCCGAGCCAAGTCTGAGGTATTACAGGCTTATCCTTTTATTCAATTTATATGCCACTTTAAGCATTTTCAAAATACTTTTTGATATTATATACAACAATGTACTACTTTTATGCTAGCAGTTTAGTGTATTCACACATTTTGATGACGTTCATTCATATACTATTCACTATATGTACATTAAAATACCAATTTATGCTAGCAGTTTAGCTGAAAGACACTGAAGTTGGTATTATGGCCTTATGCTGTGTATATTCAGACATTTTGGTGACATTCATTTGTATACTATTCACTAAAATACCACTTTTATATTAGCATTTAGCTGAAAGACACTGAAGTCAGTTTTATGGCCTTATGCTGTGTATATTCACACATTTTTCTGACGTTCATTCATATACTATACATTAAAATACTACTTTATACTAGACGTTCAGCTCAAAGACACTGAAATACGTTTTATGGCCTTTAGGGTATATCAGCTTTTGTTAACGCTGAACTCAAATCTGATTTGGTTATCAAATTTAGGACTGAATGTCCACACTGTTATTTTGCAAATTAACTCATTGGACTCAATACAACAACTTAGAATAGTTGTTACTGGAAAGAAAGGATGGAAAACTGTACATTGTCACTATTATGGCTTCTATGGAAGCCCATTTCTGGCGCACAAGAAAAAAATCATGCTTAAATAAATCATAATTGACATAAAATTCGAAATTGTGACATAAAAAGTCATAGTTGTGTCAATTTTGAAGCTGTCTTAACCCTTTAACTGCCATTAGCTGTTCAAGAAGGCTGTTAATGGCAGTTAAAGGGATAATTATGACTTTTTATCTCATATACTTTCGACTTACGTCATTCCATATATGTCACTGCCATTCAAAAGTTCAGAATCAGTACGATTTTTTTATATTTTTAAAAGTATTTTCTGCTCATCAAGGCTGTGTTTATTTGATAAAAAAAATATAGAAAAAACTGTAATATTGTGAAATATTATTGAGATTTAAAATAATGGTATTCTATTTTAATGAACTTTTAAAATAAAATTTTCTGAATCATTACTCCAGTCTTCAGTGTCACATGATCCTTCAGAAATAATTCTAATATGCAAATAATAAATAATTGTAAATAATTTATTATTAATGTTGGAAACGGTTGTGCTGCTTAATATTTTTTGGAACCTGTGATACTTTGTTTCAGGATTCTTTGATGAATAAATTGTTAAAAAGAACAGCATTTATTTAAAACAGAAATCTTTTGTAACAATATACATTACCATTTAAAGTTTGGGGTCGGTATATTTTTTTCTTTCTTTCTTTCTTTCTTTCTTTGAAATAAATGTATATTTTTATTCAGCAAGGACGTGTAAAAAAAAGTGGTAATAACGTAAAGATAAAGGAGAGAACAAAATAAATGCGGTTCTTTTTTTTTTTTTTTTTATCTTTTTATTCATCAAAATATCCTGAAAAAAGTATCACAGGTTCCAAAACAATTATTAATTATTAATTAATATTAAGCAGCACACCTGTTTCCAGCACTGATAATAAATCAGCATATTAAAATAATTTCTAAAGGATTGTGTGACAATGAAAACGAGTATTGACTGATGAAAATGCAGCCTGGCATTTTAACCCTTTAACTGTCACTCCTATTTTTGAATTTGTAACACAAAAAAAAGGTGAAATATCTATTTAGGAGACCTTTCCATCTATATAGTTTGTCATGATTAAATTAGGATTTATTTGTAAAATGGTGATGTAAAATTAGGCGTCCCACAGAGAGGGCGGGTAAAAATTAAGAGGTTAAAGTATTAGAAAAATGTTTTTTAAATTGCAATAATACTTCATAATATAACTTTTTTACATATTTTTGATCAAATAAACAGAACTTTGATGAGCATAAGATACTTTTTTTAAAAAAACTAAATGTTTTTTACTGATCCCAAACTTATGAACAGCAGTATAGTTCCCTATGTAATGAAGGGGGAGTGTAAATCAATGTACATTCAGGCAGCAATAATGATGAAAAATATCATATGCAGATTTGCTTTGAATCTGGTCTGTAAAATTTTTCTGAACAAACAGCAATGTTAATAACCAGCTAGAAATGAACACATGAGTCTCATATGAGGTGCTGCAAGCGCTTTACACTGTTGGTTCTTTCAGCGGTTGCTTTGCAACAGATTTATTGACGTCACATGTTCACACGTCATGTGTGGTTGCGCTTGTACGATAAGCAATACACACATTTCCTCTTTGTGACGCTGAAATGAATACACACTCTCTCACACATACAGACTCAGACATGCATACTAAAATACACATTTTCAAATGAAAGAGACCATCTAATTTTCATTTGAACTTGTGCATTAAAAGCATTGTCATGACAACAGCGACTTCCTACCCTCTAGACTCCTGTGACTGCAAACACTCAGTATTACAGTATGTGATGTAGCAGTCATGTGGCGTTTAAAATGATCAGGTCTGTTGGAGACCCTGAGGGACTGATCCACGGGGATGTTCAAGGAGTTCAGACAAACACACAGAACCTTAGCAGACCCATTACATACTGATGAATGCAGGCACAAAACTTTTACACATTTTCCAAGCTATCATGCACATTCCAGTGCTGTTTTAGTATCGCTGATATACTATTACACTAAAATAAAATGTTATTTTTTATTTGTTTTCATTTTCATAAAATAATTTTCTTGTGCATTTTGTCATTTTTATTAGTTATTCTTTTTTTTATTAGGTGTTAGTATATTCAGCTTTTAGTTGTTTTTAATACTTCAACTAAATTTACAAGAAACATTGCCTTGGGAACTAGCTGGAATAAAATAAGTACATATGTATTTATTCTGTTTCAGTTAATGTTTATTTTATTTCAATTAATGAACATTTTTATGGTTTTAGTTAATGGTAATCATTCTTATTGCCCACAAAGAATTGCTTAATAACACAAACACAGGCACTAACACACAGTCTTACAGGAAAAAGACACATTAAAACACTTATACATGCCGCAAACTTACCACGATCATTCACAAGACATGAAAATGCGCTCATGAACTCATTGTCACACACCTAAAATGTCTTGCCACAATAAAAACACACTTGCCACATGAGTCACTCTCTGTGGTGGCATTGGGTTTTTCCAAATATCTTATCAATCTCATCAATTCCTTTCAGAAAGAGGAGGAAGAGGAAGAAGAGGAAGAGAAAAACAAACATTCTCTTTTGGGCAGGGTGGCAGCTTCAGTCCGCTCTCTGTCCTTTAGGTGAGTTTGTCTTGGCTGAATATCCTCAGACGCTCCTATAATCACTATATTGCTGGGTATTTTTTTTGAGGCTCTGTAGAGGCATTTCAAATCTCTTATTTTATGTTTGTTGTTGAAACATCACTGAGAGAGAGAAATTATAGTAGTTAGATGCTTTACAATATGTTAGGATATAATGGGATCGTTTGTCTGCCTCTCTCAGGTAAACCATAATGCTTAAACTTGATTCAGTGCTTTCCTTCATTTTACTCTTTTACTGTAAGCTTACTGTGTATAAGAACTGAAAGTCTTCATTTCTCTGCCTGTGTGTTTCATAAACGAAATTCTTGTTTCGTAACTGTTTTCTGCAAGCTGCAGTGAGGATATGCGAGCGTTCCGCTATCTCAGGTCTGTGTGTGTGTGTGTGTGTGTGTGTGTGTACAGCATGGCTAAATGTGTGTGTGTCTGTGTGTTTGGGTCAGTTTTATATTTAGCACTGCAAATGGCCTTTTAGCTGACTTTTTACCTTATTTTTTTAGTGTTATATGCATTTATATAGTGTGTATGTGTGTGTGTGTTTATGTACCTCAGATCAGCGTCAGACAGCACATATAATTTCAGACAAGAGAAATCAGCGCTCTCTAGTGAGCAAAGCTCTAATGAACTTCAGCCAATCACCTTAAAGCAACGGGCAGGTAAGAATCACAACAGACCATACAGAAAGACATCAGCTGTGAAATGTATGGGAATGTAACATTGGGCATGTCATATTTGCGCAAGATTGTCCTGAAGAAAGAAAGAAATATTGTTTATTAGCTTCAGTTGAAGTCAAAAGTTTACATACACCTTGTAGAATCTGCAAAATGTTAATTATTTTATTAAAATAAGAGGGATTGTATAAAATGCATGCTTTTTTTTATTTAGTTCTGACCTGAATAAGATATTTCACATAAAATACATTTACATATAATCCACAAGAGAAAATAATAGCTGAATTTATAAAAAATTACCCCGTTCATTCTTAAAAGTGCGTTGTTACCTGAATGATCCACAGCTGTGTTTTTTGTTGTTGTTGTTGTTTAGTGATAGTTGTTTATGAGTCCCTTGTTTGTCCTAAACAGTTAAACTGCCTGCTGTTCTTCAGAAAAATCCTTTGGATTTTCAGCAACCCTTTCTAACAATGACTGTATTATTTTGAGATCCATCTTTTCACACTTAAGGAGAACTGATGGACTCATATGCAACTATTACAGAAGGTTTAAATACTCACTGATGCTTCAAAAAGGAAACAAGATTAATTAAAGGGGTGAAAACGTTTGGAATTTGAAGATCAGGGTAAAGGTAACTTATTTTGTCTTCTGGGAAACATGTAAATATTTTCTGTAGCTTCTGAAGGGCAGTACTAAATGGAAAAAGAAGATATTTAGGCAAAATAAGAAAAATGTACACATCTTCATTCCGTTCAAAAGTTTACACCCCTGGCTCTTAATGCATTTTTTCCTTCTGAAGCATCAATGAGTGTTTGAATCTTCTGTAATAGTTGTGTATGAGTCCCTCAGTTGTCCTAAGTGTGAAAAGATGGATTTCAAAATCATAGTCATTGTTGGAAAGTGTTCAAATACACAAAAATGCTGAGAAGCTGTATATTTTTCCAGTCAACAGCATGGCTTTACAGTTAAACTAGCACTAAACAGCATAAAACACCCTAAACCAGCACTTTAATTTATTCTAATTTTAGCTAATCTTTTCAGTTACTTTGGTATTCTTTGCTGCGTATAGATTCGTAGCTTAGCTTACAGACAATTACAGATTTCATCTTATAGGCTGTCTGAAATATACAAATCTGTCTTCACTTTTATAGACTCTCACCGTGGAAGTCGAAACAGTTTGGAAACCGATTCATCTGCACAAAGGAGTCCATCCCCACAAAGCTCAGAGCTGAACCGAGCCAGCACAAGCTCCCTCCCTGACATGGCAGGACTAAGAGTAAGAGCAAAAAAAAAAAAAAGCTTTTATAATAACGGATACTGTAATGATTTGTCATCTTCGTGCTGCCCCTGAGCATGATAAACTTAAGTGTGCCGTGAGTCATTGAGAAGTATCTGTTGGGACATCTTACAATAAAGTCTTTCTAATGTGGCGACTCTGACGGAATCAGCAGAAGGTCTTCTTTAAACCCTGTGATCTCAAAGTAATTATATGTTTCTTTTTTTCCGCAGGAGGAAAAGGAGAACAAGAAGAGCTCTACTAAAGGTCAGGCATGGATTTGTTCATTCATTATTTTTGCAGTATTTTTTCTAGGACACCATATTTCATCCATTGCAAAATAATGACACTACCCTGATTCATATGTACAATTAAGGAACACGGACAGCATTGAGCCGTAGGAGGGTGTCCTGTCGTGAACTTGGCCGCCCGGACTGTGACGGATGGCTCTGGAAAAAGAGAAAAGAAACAAATGTCTTCATGACTCAGAAATGGCAGAGATTTTGGTTCGTTCTGAAGGGTCCTACACTGTATTGGTACACCAGCCAACAGGTTAGTTTGAGTTACAGGTAGTAAAAAGTAAACTTGGTAACATAGGGAACATATATTTACTATTAATTAAGAGTTTGCACTCAATAGATTCGTAATTTGATGCTTATTAATAGTAAGGCAGTTGTTCAGTTTAGGTGTTGTGTAGGATTATGGGATCTAAAATATGATCATGCAGAATAAGACATTAAAATGTGCTTTATAAGTACTAATAAATGACCAGTATGCTAGTAATATGCATGCTAATAAGCAGCTATTGAATAGTGAGAATTAGTCCTTAAAAGGATAGTTCACCCAAAAATTAAAATTCTGTCATTAATTAATCACCCTCATGCCGTCCCAAACCTGTAAGAAGTTCATCATCTGAACACAAATTAAGATATTTTTGATGAAATCTAAGAGGTCTGACCTTCCATAGACAGCAATGTAACTAAAAAATGTTTCCAGACCCAGAAATGTAGTAAGAACATTGTTAAAATAGTCCATATGACATCAGTGGTTCAACCGTAATTTTACAAAGCTATGAGAATACTTTTTGTGTGCGAAGAAAACAAAAATAACAACTTTATTCAACAATGTTGTCACCGTCCTCTGCCATTATTGTTACATTGCTTTTTATCAGCAATCAGAAAGGGTCAGAAAGCTCTTGTATTTCATCAAAAATATTTTAATTTGTGTTCAGAAGATGAACGACTTTGTGAGTAATGAATGACAGAAATTTCAATTTTGTGGGTGAACTATCCCTTTAAAATAAAGTGTTAACATAAACTCTTGCTTATAAAGTGCCATCTGTGCAAATAATTATTTTATTAAGAATTATTAACAATTTGTAAAACTAAAAGAAAAACCCTCCTTGAAAGAATTTTCATCTATACTAGAGATGTGTTGGTAACATATTGGATGGATGATATTACAGTTTTGTTTTAGTTTTTATTGGCTGATACTGGACATTTAATTGTGCTTTATTTTCTACTATTTTTACATTTGCATGACATTTTTCATCATCCAATGCCTATTTAATGTTGTGGTGCCTAAATATACTTTTTTGCATTTAAAATAATTTTGTTTTTGAAGGTCAAAAATGAAAATTCTGTCATTTTCTATTGATAGTAAAAAAACTGTTTTGGTACACATTGACTTCCATTGTATTTTGTCCACACAATGGAAGCAAGTGGAAAATCATATGTTTACCAGCATTCTTCAAAATATTACATTTCATGTTCCTCAGAAAAAAGAAAGTACTACAGGTTTGGAACAATATAATTGTAAAAAAATGATAGAAATAACAGAAATTATGACAGAATGTTTGCTTTGGGTGGACTATTCCTTTAAGCAGGCCAGGGTTCCCACGGGTCATGGAATTTCTGGAATATCATGACATTTTAGAGGGTCTATTCCAGACATTGAAAGTCAGGGAATTTTATATTTATTTTGTCCAAGTCATGGAATATCAGGGATGTTTGTTTGTTGCCTAATTTTTAGTTTCCATTTATCAAAATATTATATATATCTCATATTATAATATACCATATTTACCATATTTTGTTTTATCGCGTTGTTTCAAGTGTTTTGCCTATTTTTTATGGTTAGGTTATGAAAGCATAAAAAGCATAAATTAATTTCTGTAGAAATAGTAAAGAAAAATATTAAAGTGCATTTAACAGATAAAAAAATTAGTAGTGTATATGTGTGTTTTGTACTAAAAACATCTGTGAATAAAGTAAATAAAACTTGCAAATGAATGGATCTGTTCATTATAGATCATGGAAATTCAACTTTACAGTTAGTGAAAGTTAAGGAATTTGATGTTTGGCTCATAGGGGGAGCCCTGTTTAAGTTACTGTGACAAAATAGTGTAGAATTTTCCACAAGTTGGTATGATTCTTTAGGGTCTTCATAAAATGTCTGCAAGACCTCAATGGTCATGTATAACAACACCCTTTTTACCTTGTCAAAAACAGCTCTGTTCACATCAACCCATTTCGGTGCATGTCTCTTTAAATGATAATGAGCTACTGCTTACCCCACCCCTCTCTTCCGTTTTTTGTGTATTCTGTGGCACGTTACCATCAAAAATAAAACTAACCCAGAAAATGAAGACTCTTAGGCCTGTTTCACACCGCAAGCTTGTGCTTCGCGTCAGCGAAGAGTATTCACACTGACATCATATTGCTCGGAAAATTAAAACAGCTTGATAATAGAGACTGTTTAGAGTTTTTTGGGGAGGGGGATTAAAAAACTTATCGGCATCAGTCAGAATTATACTATCTGTGTATATCTGTTTCCTAACAAAATTGGTATTGTATATGTACTTAAAATAATGATTGAACCCATATATTTGTGCAGGAGGAGAAGGCGGAGGGCTTAATCAAGATTGGAAGCTACAGCATAGAGAGCGCCGGAGAACACAAGAGGAAGTAGTGAGTATCTTCTGCACTAAACAGAACATGCTGGCTCTGGTTACCCATTCATTTTTTGCAGCTAAGTCCAATTTGAAGGGAAGCGTATCTGTTGACTGAACGACATTAAAGCCCGTTCAGTGTCATTGTTTGTGTTCACACTGTCATAAAGAAACAGAAGTCGGTGGTCTCCTCGGACTCTGTGTTTGTGGTTGGCTGTGAGAGTGAGAGTATCAGACGCAGGAGGGCAGTTAGCCGAAGATGTGTGAATAACAGAATTACACTGTACGTTCCTCAGAGCTTCCCCCGCAGTCTACAGACACTGAACAGCACAACCTGCCACCATGATGACAAATGAGTTTTTATTTTTTCATTAAGCTGCTAATGCCTCTGCCCTAAGATTAATGGGTATTATCATCTGATCTCTTTTTTCTTTCTCTTTTTCTCCTAGCGTATTTAAAATGTGCCATCAGCGCTTCCAGAATTTCTTCTTCGCTGCCGATAATGTAACCGACATGAGCAAGTGAGTGCGGCTGCATATAAACAAGCATTTTCTCTACCGACAGTCATTCATGACTTTATAGTTTAGAGAGCATTTCATAAAAATCATTGAGTAGCGAAATGTCACAATGATTAGATCGTGCTGTGCAACTGCAGTTTCTCTTCATGTGCAAATGATTGTGCTTTGACCTTTGAATTTAAATGGATGTGTTAGATGCAATGACATTGTATTTTTTATAGGTGGAGTATGTGCTGTATTAAAGTATTTAGTATAGTATAAGTTTAAGTGCGCTTAAGTTGACTTCAGAAATAGTGCAAACACTGTGTGGGAGTTTAGAATAGATTGCATATACTGATAGCCAAGTTTATTTTTACACTATTTGCACTGTTTTATTAATAAAAGCAATTATGCAAATCAGGTAATGGTGTAAACAGACTAACAAGATCGGATACAATTCCAGACCTTGTAATTCGGTTCTGAGACTTTGCAGGGGCAATTTATTCTTCATCATGAAAATGAGTATCTTTGAAAGTACATCATATTGCTTTATATTACGGAGAATAAAAATGATCAAATAAACCTTTTGGTGGCAAGCAATTAATTTCATCTAATAGCTTAAAGAGATAGCTCACCCAAAAATGAAAATGATGGGAATAATGGCATTATAAATAAACAGCGTTACTAACAACATTACTTTTTTCAGTAACGAGGAATCAAACAAATTACTGTTTCCCTTGTTACAATGGCGTTACTGTTATTGACAATAACTAAAGTTCACTAAAGGGGTTTTCATCTGTGTAGGCTCTCTCTCAGCAAAACCTGCAAAGTTTTTTTCTCTAGTGTGTGTGTGTGTGTGTGTGTGTGTGTGTGTGTTGAGGGGTGGGTGGGAGACAACCAAATATTTGATGATGATTGGTTTAGGTAGAGTAAATTTCCATCATTTGCCAACCAGAGGCAGAGTAGAGTCAGTGTTCCAGTAAATAAGCCAGGTAAATTCAGGCTTATTCCTCTCAGCGCGTCTTCTTCCAGAAACGAAAAGACCATTCATCTTCGGAACACAAATTAAGATACTTTTGATGAAATCCAAGAGCTTTTTGACCCTGCATAGACAGCAATGCAACTGACAAGTACAAGGCCCAGAAAGACAGTAAGGACATTGATACAATAAATTAATATAGTAATTAAGAATGGGCAGAAAATTGCATCCTCTCTGTCAAAATCTTCAGACATTATTTACAAAGTCTCTTCTGCTTGTAAAGCAGAACACCGACTCCAGCGTCAGCAGCCCAAAACGCCTGTGTCATGATACTCTTGTGAAGATGGATAAGAAGAAACTGTTGAAAGTCGTTATTTTTATTTTCTTTGCGCACAAAAAATATTCTCACAGCTTCAAAAATGACAGTTGTTACCACTGATGTTACATGGACTATTTTAACTATGTCCTTACTACCTTTCTGGGCCTTGAACGTGTCAGTTGCGTTGCTGTCTATGCAGGGTCAGAAAGCTCTTGGATTTCATCAAAAATATATTAATTTGTGTTCCAAAGCTGAATGAAGGTCTTATGGGTTTGGAACAACATGAGGGTAATTAATGACGCAATTTTCATTTTTGGGTGAACTATCCTTTTAAGATTAATTTTAAATGAATAAATTTAAATAATTTCATATAATTCTAAGACTTATTTGGGCCCCCTGGAAGCTTGCAGATGCAGATAGTTGAGAACCATTATTTTAATGGTAAAGAAATTCGGCAATTCGCAATTTAATGTCATTAAATAGAATGCCATGAATAAGCTAGAAAGGCTTGTACTTTGTAATTTAAAAACATATTTTTGTGAAACTTATTTTATTGTTTGGTCAGCCACTGCATGGCACCTCTGCAGTAATTCAGAATGGAGCACTTTATGTAATAGCACTACAGACTGGAGAACTCCTTTACACTTCATGATTTGTCCCATGACCAGTTGAGCTCAGGTGCTTGTTACCTCTAAAAATAGAGCTGATGATATGATGTTTAGAAGAGAACCTCGGGCAGTTATGTTAACTATCATCAATCATTCCCCCACTCGTTGCCAAACGATAATATTAGACCGATATCAGATGACTCAGTTTGTCTCATCTAAAGAGTTTTATGCCATTTATGTCCATTATTTAGAGACACAATTGTCCAGATATTCTGTTGCCAGGTTGCAGTAGTCGATCTAAGCCTCATTATGAAAGCTTTGAACTCTAAACTGAACCTTAATGACTTTGACCTCCTGAATAGCACTTGAGGAGCTGCAGTAAAGCAGTGAGTCAGCAGACACAGCAGAGTCAGACAGAGAGAAGCAGTGTTGGTCTGTCTGTGGCACTGGAGATTGTGTGAATGCTAAAGCTTTTAACCTCTGAAACACTCCCACCTCATGTTTTTGCTTTGTACTACAGCGTACACACACACACACACACACAAAATCATTTTTACAGTTTCAGGATTTCTCACAGATCACCTCTGCCCCCTACTGGCCTTCACATAATACAACACAATGTAAATTACTTGGGAAATTGGTGATAAATAAGTGATCTCTCTCTATGTTTCTCTGTCTCAACAGATGGATTAATTGCTTAATCACAGCTATTCAGAAACATAAGAAAAATGTTCAAAGTCAGCCAGACAGTGAAGAAGGTAAGAAAACAACACATTCAGTTATTTTAATAGCTGGCATCTTTACACTGCCAAGTTAAGGCAGTTCTGTGATGGCTCCAAGTTCTGTGAAAATATGCAGTGCCAAATTAAATCTGTACTACAATATCTGCTTTGATTGATAAAATGCTACATGGGAATCTCTTTACATTTTTGTCAGTCATGCATGAAAATCAGCTGTAGTTAATGAGTGTAAAAGAAAAAGGAAAGGAAATGTTTTGTTTCATATGATTATGGTTCTGTATTATGCGTGTTAACACACTTTTTATGGTATATATGCTGTACTACTTTGTCAATGTAAAATGTTTTTGTTGTCAGAATGTTACAGTGAAACTGACTCTGAGGAGGAATTGTCACGTTCACCGCTTTCACATCGAAAGAAAGTCAACACGGTGAGGAAAAACAGACACATATGTGCAAACAGAGAACAAACATTCACATTGTTTCAAACCTGTGTGATTTTCTTTTCTTTGTGGAACACAAAATTAGAACTTTACACTATAATTCAAAAGCTTGGGGTTTAAACAAAAATACAGTAAAACAGTACATTTGTGAAATATATTATATTTATTTATTTTTTTGTGAAATGCACTAAAGTCAAGTTTTTGAACAGTAAGATTTTTAATGTTTTTTTTTTTAAAGAAGTCTCTTGCTCACTAAGCCTGCATTTATTTGATCCAAAATACAAATACAAAAGCAGTAAATAGTTTTATTGTTTAAAATAATTGCTTTCTATTTGAATATATTTGAAAATGTAATTTATTCCTGTGATCAAAGCTACATTTCAGCATAATTACTGCAGTCTTCAGTGTCACATGATCCTTCAGAAATTATTTAAATATGCTGATTTGAAACATCAGAGAAACATTTTTATTATTATTATCAATATTTAAAACAGTTGAGTACCTTTTTGTTAGGTTTCTGACACTTTTATTTAGCAAGGATTCTTTAAATTGATCAAAAGTGAAGATAAAGACATTTATGTTACAAAAGATTTCATATAAATGCTGTTCTTCTCAACGTTCTATTCATCAAAGAAACCTGAAACAATTCTGTTAAGCCGTTTTTAACATAATAGTAATAATAATAATAATAAATGTTTTTTGAGCAGCAAATCAGAATATTTGAATGATTTCTGAAGGATCATGTGACTGGAGTCAAGATGCTAAAAATTAAAGATAAATTACATTTCAAAATATATTCAAATAGAAAACAGTTATTTTAAATAGTAAAAATATTTCAAAATTGCACAGTTTTTGCTGTACTTTGGATTAATTAAATGCAGGCTTGGTGAGCAGAAAAGACTTTAGTTAGTTAATAGTTTTCTATCTTAATATATTTTATGTTTTCATGTATTATAAAAAAAGCAAAGCTGGATTTTCAGCAGTTATTGCTCCAATCTTCGGTGTCACATGATCAGTCAGAAATAGTTCTAATATGCTGATTTGCTGATCAAGAAACATTTCTTATATAACCAGTTTTATATAACAGTTGTGCTGCTTAATATTTTTGTGAAAACTGATAGATTTTTTTTAATGTCACATGTTCATTCATGTTATTTAATACATTAACTAATGTTAACAAATGACACCTTATTGTAAAGTGTTACAGATTTTTCAGTTATCCAAACTTACAAATGGGGAAAATGGCTGTGTTACATTTCCTTTGTAACATTTAATGTTTAACAGAGTTTCTCCTTTCTTTTGTCATAGAAAACTCAAACACAATCAAACACACTTCCTCGAACAAAGGGAAAGCAGAACAGGATGTCAGAACCGATAACCATTTCACAAGCAATGGGCAGTAAAATTGCAGGTGTAGGATCATCATAAATTGTATCAGCCTCTTTGTATCTTGTAGCGCTTTGCAGTGTCAAGATCAAACCAGTTCTTTAATAAAAACCAATACTTTCATTTAAACAAGCAAAATCTCGCTATGTCTCTCAGGAAATGTAGATGAGATGGATGAAATGTTCCATAGCCTGAAGAAAGGAGGAGTGTCTTTGATTGGTCAGAATCAGCCGACGACTCACGACCAGCTACGTAAATCCTTCATCAAACGCAACAAAAACCCTGTTATCAATGAGAAGATACACATACTCCGTGCACTACAGAGCACACTTAAGGTAAGACATGAATTTACACACGCACACACACACACACACACACACACACACATACTAACAACCAAACGTAAACTGTTGTTATTATTGTTATAATTTCCTACTCACATCAATCATAAAGCTACTACAATACCAGTCAAAGGTTTGGACAAATTAACATTAATTGTTAATGTTTTTTTTTTTTTTTTTTTAAAGTCTCTTATCCTCACCATAACTGCACCTATTTGATCAAAAATATAGTAAAAATTGATGTTGTGGAAAATATTGTGAAATATTAGTACAATTTAAAAGAACTGTTTACTATTTTAATACATTTTATGATCTCATTGTCACGTGATCCTTTAGAAATCATTTTAATTTGTTGATTTAGTGCTCGAGAAACATTCCTTACTGTTCATGTTGAAACAGATGAGCTTCTTCTACTTTCTGTGAAAGAAAATTAATATTTTTATGATTATTATTATTATTATTATTATTATTATTATTAAGAAAGCATTGAATTAATTAAAAATGACAAAAATAACATTTATAATGTTACAAAATAATTACATTTGGAATAAATGCTATTCATTTTTAACTTTATAGTCATCAAAGAATTAAAAAAAAAAAAGTCAGCATTTCTACAAAAAAATATATATTTCAACATTGATAATAATAATAACCATTATTAATAATTGAGCACTAAAAATAATTGACAAATATATCTGCAAACAGGGATTACTGGGGTTCAGGCACTTATTTACGCACATATGATAATTTGATTTAATACAACAGTTAAAAAAAACAAGAAGTTAATATTAAGTGACTTACATTGTCTGAATATAACACTGTTGCCTGATTTTGCTCTATTTTGTCATCAAAAATGGTCTGAAACATGTCACAACTGAGCTGCTGCGCATCTTCATTCAAACACAGCATTGTTTAGTTTATGAATGAACACGTGTTTTTAAACAGATCTAGTCAATGATTCAATTTCCCATTCATAAAGACAGTCACTTGCTTTATTCCTGAATGAATCAGCTGTTCTAACGAATCAAATGAATGAAATGATTCAGTAATTAAATCAGTGACTGCCACCACCTACTGGCAGCTTTAGTTTCATTTTTAAAGTATCTTTTCAGTTATTTAAATCATTGAATATTTCTGTATTCAAAATTTTATATTTAAAACATTAATTTCAACATGAATTTATGAATCTGATTGCACTCATGCCACTTCTGATCCTCATTAAACATAAAAATACACCTACAAACCACTTTTGTTTTCTTCTTTGCCACCTCTGTAGTACAAATTAATTTTGTTAATGCTGATTTCATTTGATTGGTAACTTACTCTTATTCGACTTGTTCTTATTCTGTTGTTTTAATTAGAAAAAGCTTAAAATATATATCCCACAGAAGTGAGTACACCCCTCACATTTTTGTAAATATTTTATTATATCTTTTGTTATGTGACAATGTACAATGTAAAGTAGTGAGTGTACAGCTTGTATAACAGTGTAAATTTGCTGTCCCCTCAAAATAACTGAACGCAAAGCCATTAATGTCTAAACCACTGGCCACAAAAGTGAGTACAAGGTCCAAATAGGGCCCAAAGTGTCAATATTTTGTGTGGCCATCATTATTTTCTAGTACTGCCTTAACACTCTTGGGCATGGATTTCACCAGAGCTTCACAGGTTGCCACTGGAGTCCTCCATGATGACATCACAGAGCTGGTGGATGTTGGACTTTGCGCTCCTCCACCTTCCATTTGAGGATGCCCCACAGATGCTCAGTCCATCACCTTTACCCTCAGCTTCTTTAGCAAGGCCGTGGTCATCTTGGAGGTGTGTTTGTGGTCATTGTCATATAGGAATACTGCCCTGCGGCCCAGTCTCCGAAGGGAGGGGATCATGCTCTGCTTTAGTATGTCACAGTATATGTTGGCATTCATGGTTCCCTCAATGAACTGTAGCTCCCCAGTGCTGGCAGCACTCATGCAGCCCCAGACCATGAAACTTCCACCACCATGCTTGACTGTAGGCAAGACACGCTTGTCTTTGTACTCCTCACCTGCTTGCCGCCACACACGCTTGACACCATCTGAACCAAATAAGTTTATCTTGGTCTCATCAGACCGCAGGACATGGTTGCAGTAATCCATGTCCTTAGTCTGCTTGTCTTCAGAAAACTGTTTGCGGGCTTTCTTGTGCATCATCTTTAGAAGACCTCTGCAGCAATGCTGGCAGCACTCATACGTCTATTTCCCATACACAACCTCTGGATATGACGCTTTTCACTTAGGGGTGTACTCACTTTTGTGGCCAGCGGTTTAGACATTAATGACTGTGTGTTGAGTTATTTTGAGGGGACAGCAAGTTTGCACTGTTATACAAGCTGTACACTCACTACTTTACATTGTAACAAACTGTCATTTCTTCAGTGTTGTCACATGAAAAGATGTAATAAAATATTTACAAAAATGTGAGGGATGTACTAATTTCTGTAAGATACTGTATATTTTTTTTTTCAATTTGACATAAAAGATACTTTTAAAAAAGTTGCCAAAATGCTATTACAAAGATTAAAAAAAATTCCACTGTAAATCACTTTAAGGAGTCAAATATCACCTCGTAATGGAAAGGCAGATTTTTTGATTATTGATTAGAATGTGCTCCTGAAATTTTGACTGTGCTGCTAAAAAGAAAAGTAAGCATAGAGCTCTGGATTTTGCGTAAATATGGACAGGCCCCTTTTCTAAACGACCCCATTTTAGCTTTCCAAAGGGTAAATTTAATTGATAATTATTGACCTAGAGAGTCCAGAGAATTGTACCCCTAATAATTAAGCACCATTAATCATTGTAATACAGATTCAAAATATTACTGTTTTTATGGTATTTTGTTCAAATAAATGCAGCATTGCTGAGCATTAGAGATCACTTTCAAAAAGATTAAAAAAAATCTTAATTATTCCAAACTTTTGACTGGTAGTATATGTAAATACCTAGATAAAGTAGGTCAGGCACATAGCAGTCTCTTCGTTTCTCACTGTCTGCTGGTGTTTCCTAGGCCAAGGAAGCAGAACTTCAGCTGATTAACAAGGTCCTGGAGGACTCTGAGTTCTCAACGCAGAAGTTCCGTCAGTGGAAGAAGTTAAATGAAGAGCTGCTGCAGGACATTGACAGACAGTACAAACAGACAGACTCGCCAAGCATAGACGCAGAGTCCAAGGCCAAAGACAAGGCAAGCACACTGAATTTGAGTGATGGAGAACAGTTGGTAGATTCAGAGACAGCTGATGATGGGGGCTCCACTTCTACAGAGGCACAGGAGCCGATGCAAACACATACCACAGTCACAGATGAAACTACAGAGAACTACTTTTACATATGACACTTCAGATTCTGTGAACACGACGTTTCCTTCCTGTACTGTATTAAAACATAACGAAGCAAGAAAATGAAAGTGCAACACTGGGATAAATATATGGATCTGAATCGCAGCCATCTGGGACAGATCTATGATCTGGAGCTTTTCAAAACTACTTCCTACTCCTGCCGTACATGAATTTATGAACTGCATTAATGCTGGCAAATGAACAAATCTAACTTTAGGCACTTGCTAAAAAGATGTTGATTATACTGATGTATGTAATTTTAAAATATATGTATTTTAGATTAATTATATTAATATAATCTGTATTTGTTTTTTTATGTCAGGTATGTGTGTAAGGTTTCCCTTACAATGTCACAAATATTTTATGAATGTTTCGGCATGTTCAGACATGATAGACAAGAAAGTATTGCTTTTATAAGAATGTACTCTTTTTTATTATGTAAAATATGTAAGGCAGTGCAGATCTTTAAAACAAGTTTAGCAGGCTGGAAAAACTATATTTCCTGAGGGAAAAAAGATACCTCATTGTGCATAGTTTGTATTAAATGCCAGCAATGGTCATTTCCCCAGATTTGCCACACAGTGGCGCCCTGTGTTTTGTTCATGAGGTGTTTAACACTCCAGTCACCTGTTCCTTAGCGTCTTTCAGTGTTTTTATACTAACAGTGTATAATCATGCATATAATGGCTGTGTTTATATATATATATATGCATCTGAAGCTTTATTTTAAACATCACAGCCAAATAGTGTTTTTTTTTGTTTATCCAAGACAAAAACTGGCTATAAAGTCTAAAAAACTGATTAACTCATCTCTAGAAAAAAAGTTAGTGTTAAGTGACTTGTTTGTTTTTCTGTCTTCATGCTTCTGACAAAGGAAAAAGTCCCAAAATGTAATAATAATTTATTTCATGTTGCTGTTATTTTTTTACACACAAGGTGTAAACAGAGATGTGAAAAAGAAAGAAATAGATACATGATATTTGAATGATATTTGTCATTTGCCTTGTTTATACAAAATGTGCAATTACAGAGCCAAAGCCAATCTCACCACACATTTTCCACTGAGTTTGGTTTAAATGCTTATTAAATAGTTTTTGCAAAAAATACATTTAAAAAATACAATCTTACCATACAGTAATTCTGCTATAATAAATTGTAAAACAAAGTTTTTCTCATAGATATGTTTCAGTGTATTTTTAGTGTAACAAATGATCAGATTTTCAAAGTAGAATATTTGATTGTCTCAATCCAATACAAGAAACAAAACAAAAAAAACTTGTGATATGACCTCAGCTCTTGTGATATTGGAATGTACAGGTCAGGTGGATATGTATTTACCCAAACGAGTTGTTTGGTAAAATCATGTTTAGTTAGCATGACAAGCTTTGAGCAGGTGTGATGACAGAGTCTTATTTTTCAAATAACATGGGCTGCAGGAAATGCTTTGAAACATTTAATTAGAAGCCACATTGTATCACAGTCAAAAACTACTAATATTTACAACGATTCATCAAGTAGAATATAGAGAGTAATTAATTACAGATAAATATATTACAAATAAACACTGTTGTTTACAAGCTGTAAGTCTTGCGCGAAATGACACATGACACATTTCACGCACTAGCGGGAAAAGCCAACGTGACTCTAGTACATTGTTTTCATTTTACGGCAGCTTTGGGGAAGAAAAATACAGTACTGTCATGATGAACAGCAAAATCTGCCACAGAATGCATCCTATGCTTGGGTTTAAATGAGGCGCGAACTTAAAAAACGCAGCGACCGCAAAACGGAGATAAAAGTTCACACCGAAAAAAAAAACCTTTTTATTAAACGCAGAAGAATGCAAAAACGCGTTCTGTAGGAACCTGCCTCCCGTTCACACCAAGGACGATAAACTCATTTGTTTTCTGTGAATGTGTGAGACACGGTTCATTAGCGGCTAGGCTATAGGAAAACAAGAATACGGTAAACTGTAAAACTGTTTGCACTACAAACCAGTGTGTTCATAATCAAATTAATACATTAAAATAACATGCTAAGACACACCAGTTTGCAGTATCAAGTAGCAAAACGAGTTGTCTTGTACAGTTAAAAATAGCTGGAAGTAGCCTAAATGACACCAGAAGACAGATCCATTAAGTTTACAAATGTCCGCGCCTGCTCTTACAGGAAAAATAGGTGGATATAAAGTTTTAAAATCGTTCTATACAGCAATAACGATAATAGTGACACAGAGCAGCAATATAATTGAATTTGCTTTCAGAAAGATAATGACAAAACATTGACACAGGTCATTGATCAGAATTAACCCTACTGTGAAGAAGTTAAGCATTTAAATTGGTAGACGACAAAACTGCAGTGTACAATTATAATAGGTTTTATATTTCATAACAAACAACATTTTGGTTTGTTGGTACGGACACTAATATAGACCAATCTGGAGTAACATGCATCACTTGCAGCACATTGTGTGGCAGAAAAACACTGGTAACAAGTGAAGTGAAACAGGTAAAATCCATGGAATAACAGAAAAGAAAATATTGTTGTGCCTTAGGATGTCAAAATAATTTTTATAGAACACTGTCATCGTTTAAATATTTAAACGGATAAGCGGACAGACTATTGGATGAAACCTGCTATGATTATTCTACTTTTAAAGCATAAATTTGATTTAAACAATATGAAGAGTTCAGATGCAAAACCAGCCATCTCGGTCAAAAATAAGATAATGATACTGAGTGAATGCTCTCGACGCATATACATCCATCAAATACTTTTACTTCAAACTCGCTAAAATCCCACCCTCAGCTCAATCAGAAGTACCGGTACTTACATAGAAACCTATACATAGGAGCCTGATAAAAATGCATTTTTTAAAGAAAGATGTCAGATAGATTTAGAGGCTTTTGCATCTGAACTCTTCATATGTTTACATAATATTCACATGCAGTTCATAGGGGATATGATATAGTTACCCTACAGTTACAACATGAAATACTTTAAACCTATAACATTTACCTATTTTATCTCACAGTTCTAACTTTTTTCTCGCAAATGCAAGTTCATATCTCATATTTTGGACTTTATAACTTGATTTTACCCAGCAATAGCAAGCTAGTAAATTCAGAGGGAAGAAAAGCCAGAAGTGTGAGATATAAATTCATGACTCTGAGCTGAGAAGAAAAGAGAGAATGACAAATTGATTTTTCTTATCAGAATTATGAGATAAGTCAGAAATTTTCTAAACTCAAACTTTTTTATTATTATTTTATTCCATGGCTTCCATACACTGTAACTTCTTCTGCCACCATATAGACTCCACCCAAAAAAAAACATTGTGTTTGCAAACACCAAATTGGTCTATATATTGTTATAGTTATCATTATAGTTCTTGGTGTAAAGGCCTTAAGGCTTCTCTTAGTGGTTTCTTTTTAGAAAGATCACATGTACTGCTTCCCATTTCTTATTTGTCAAATTCCAAGTTGCGCTACAATGAGTCATGTGCAAGCTCAATGTGTTTAAACACCATAAGAGTCTCTTCCGGGAACATTTTGTCCATCTAACAGTTCACCTCATACATCTCTGAACTGTCTTTGAGTCTCTGCTTATGGCAAGGCGAACACTTCATGCTTTTAAACCCATAGAGCAGCGCGGCCCCTCCCAGCACCTGTACCCAAGCTCCCACCCACCCGAAATACAATGACCCCGCCGGGTGTAACGTTAGTCGGGGTGGCTTGTGTACGTTGAGTCCTTGCGTCTCCGATACGGTTGAATCCACCTCGATCCCCAGCTTCGAAAGATTATGAGTGTACACTCCTAACGCAGCCAAACTGAGCACACCCGCCAACGCCACCAACAGGCCACCAGCTGCCGCTACGCTCCTAAGCGGGATATCGGTCCAACAGCGGACACCCACGCTGGCAAGGACAATCCCTGCGCCGCACAGGAAGAGTGACGACAACACCATCCCCTGGACCATTCGAACCCGAGCATCCCGCTGGTAGGACCCTGACACGGGCCAGCACTCTTTGACCTCAGAGTGCACCACCTGCAGGCAGCTTTCCCAGAGGCCGTCCGAACGGAGTAGGAGGAGCTCCGTTGCTCCGCCCCGCCCTGCCGCACCCAGCCGCGCCTGTCCCTCCCTCCACTGCGGTGTGATCGCTGCGGTGAACACCAGCACAAGGCCCAAGGGAGCAAACACCACCCCCATCAGCATGGACGCTGGAGTGTGCATCTGTATAGCTCTTCAGGACGAAACAACCAGCAAAGACCTGGGTGAAAAGAGTCAAATTTCAGTTACGCTCGGATTCGAAAGGACAGATTCTAGAAGGTTCTTTCATTTAAAATCCCCTCAGATGGCCATCAGCGGAAATATATTCCTGGTTTTCGCAGTCTGTTAGATCTAAAAGAGAAAGAGTGCGTACTGTATGTGCATGTCTTGTTAGCCGATGACTCTCTCCTTTGAGCTCTAAGAAACATCGTCACTCCTGGCAACCAGCACAGTGGAGGTGAATGGGCCACTGTTGCTAAGAGACAGTAACCTGGACGATCCGATTGCATCTTTTGTGGTACATCTGAAATGGTTCTAGCACTATCAGCCACAGGTGCTAGTCTCTGAATGTCGTTTTCTGACGCAAATGTGTGGATGTGTTGTCGACGATAGTGTGAAATGGACACATTTTGAGTATGTTCTTATTAATATCATACGTAGACAGAAAGCCAGACGTCTGGGAGCTGAGCAAGCTGATGTCTGTTCCAGAAGACAAGGACAAAAGAAACCCTGCGAATTATGTGGTGCTATAAAAAGATCTATTTTAATACACAGCCGTCTGTGGAGTATTTTCATCATCTAATTGGTTGTTAACCTGCATCTTGACAGTATCACCTTCAAAGGTATCTGAGAGAGGGGTGTGGGCGTACGTTTCAACAGTTTGGTCAATCACTGCATGCTCTTAGAGTAAAGTCGCATCTGTCATCACATCAATTTCCTGTTCCACTCAGTTTTGTCGCATGGCAACCCAAAAACAAACATTTAAAAGGGCGCACTGGCACTGTGCGCTAATGAAAACAACGGAATCTGCCACACCAACAAAATGTGGCTACTCAGCCACCTGTTTTCAAACCACACTAGTTATTAAAAATCTGGAAAAACAGCATGACAGCGAGATCGGAACCACAGTAGTCAAGCTTTCATTTTCAGATCTAAAACCAAAAAAAAGATCAAAAGCTCATGAGAGGTTTCCACAGAATGAGGCATGCACAACTAGCAATAACAGACCCAAAGATGCAAGACAAGTGCACAACCTGCTCTCCTGACCTGTTTTTTGCATTAACCCCAGAGATGTAAGAGTCATCTGCTTTTCTATTAGAATCACACATAACCGATATGTCATGTACTCACCTCTCTGCAGAAGAGTGAATGATCATTCAGCTGTTCTCGTTGTTAATTCGGAGATGGATCCTTCTGCTTTCTGTCCTTTCCTCTTTCCCTCACTCTCTGACTCTCTCCAGTCTTGTGTATGAGGCTTTCCGAACACCCCCGTTTCTTCTTTCAAAACAGACACACACACGCAGAACAAACAGCAAGTCCGACGTGTGCTGACTGCAATATGCAGACTGCCTGCTGAACCAAGCAATCTGATGAAAAGAAATGTAGATGAATTGAATGAAGTCAGCCTGCTATCATATGTATGAATCTTGGCTGTATATACATACATATTTATTAAATTCCAAAGAAAGATGTCAGTCAGTGGATGTACATGAGCTTTGACCTCCAAACATACTCACTCCTGAACAAACATATAGGTACTCCTTGTCTTTGATAGGGTACAGTTAATGTAAGTAATAATCCTTTGGTGATACAAACTGAACATGATTTTTGTGTTATAGAGAAAAAGTGCATTTGTTAACTTTTAGCTAGCATTTTTAAAAATTATTATTTTATTGTCCTTGACATATAATTACATTGGGTAGGCGTATTTATCAATTTATTGCATTGTCATAAGACTGGTAAGCTATAAAAATGAGGACAAATATGAACAAAGACATGGTTGTGGGGTATACTGTGAGATAACCCCATGTGCATTTACTTTCAAATTGTGACATGTAGATTTAAGTTTAGCATGGTAATGCTAATTTGCTAATTTAGTTGACAGTACAAAATGTGGGGTAAAATGGTCCTTTCTACTAAGACTTCTACAGAATGTTTAAATGCCTTTTGATGATGATGATGATGATGATGATGATAATAATAATTATCAAACAAAATGATTATATTATATTATAATAATTATTATATAAAAATAATAATTCTAATTATCCACTTATTTTTTCCTGGGAGTGGCCATTTTTAAATGTAATGTGTCTGGCTTCCGGTGTCAACCATGGCGTACAAAACAGCTAATTTTGCTGCTTGATATTGCAAACTGGTGTGTCTTACCATTTATTTTATTGTATGATCTTAACACAGTGGTTTGTAGTGCAAAGAGTTACTGTTTACGGCACTTATTCTTCTCGTTATTTCCCTAAAAAACAATAAGTAAAATTTACTTCATTTTTATTTTGCACGTTTTTCCACGCACATTTTTAAAGTAAAATTTAAGTATGGAATTAAGTAAAATCTACTTAACTAAGTTAAGTTAAATTAGCAAAGGAAATAAATAAATTTAACATGTTAAGAGTTAGAATTTCTGTTTAATTATTTTAAGTTTACCCTGCAGTCCTCAAGTACAATTCACTCGGCCATGGTTTGTAAACTTTACTCAAACATTATAGCACTGAAAAAAAGCCATTAAAAGCATTTTTAAAAGGTTTACTTACAAACAAGTAAACAAGTAGATGTCTCCTTATTGTTTCTAAGGTTATATGTTGATACAATGTAGTTAAAAGCCAAATTAACACAGAGACCTCAATACCTGACACACAATACACAAAGATGGTAACAATCAGTAAATAGTTTGAGTATGAATGGGTCATTTTGAGTAGTAAATGAACTCTAGATGTTGCAAAACAGCCAGTTATTTAACCTAACAACAAAGACAACCATTAAACAGTGTAAATACCTCTCAAAAACAGCAAAAAAAAAATTAACCTTATTAATTATTTGTGCCCAAGTGCATGATGGGAACAATGGGATCATGACTTTGATATTTACTTAAACAATCTTTGTAAAAATAACAAACGATTCCAGGTAATTTATACTTATAAGTTCAAATTTTAAATTCTACAAGCTTAAATGGAGTACTAATATTGAATTTACTCTTTTTTATTATTCTTGCCTGAACTAAATTATTTAATGTAAAAATTACATTTGTTTTTCTGTGTTATTTACTTCACCACAGAATTGAAACACATTACCAGAAAACAGCTTACTTCCTCACTGAAAAATAAGGTGGATAATACATGGCTTTTGAATGCTTAAATCTGATTGGTGGATGAATGTTTTAAGGTGTGCAATTATTTTTAGGAAAACACATGGCAACAGTTGTTCCAGGCAGGCCTTGACCACATTATATATCCATATCACTTTGGCAAATGATTTCTGTTATTTCAACAGCAAAATAACCAAAACCCACAAAAACACCGACCAAGCAAATAAATATTGTAGACAACAGGATAAAACTGCCAATTATATATAAAAAAAAATTTCACAAAATTGGCCGCATCACAATCTCGCGTGTGTTATTTGCTAATAATTCAACAGCCCATCACCACTTATTCCTTGCTTAATATTTATATATATTTAAGTAAAATACTACATCTATAACTATTGTATTAAAATTGTGTTTTGACAATTAAGTTGAATAATTAAACAACCAATGACATAGATAACTCTTTTCCAGAATTAGATTAGACCAAACAGATAATTGGTATTCAGAAGAAATAACAACATTAAGGAAAGCATCCATATTTATTAAATGTATTGAGATAAGATTTTGTGCCATTTTTAATCAAGAGACAAAAATGTAATCATGCTATTTATTAACAGAATAATTAGGTATTTCTTGTTGTACAGAAAGAGCTGTGACTGTATTCAGGGTCGGCGCCGGAGCATACAAATTGAGGGGATATGCACAATTTTCGGAGGGGCCGCTTTTGTGTGTGTGTGTGTAGTGTTACTTTGAAATAACACTACACACACACACACACACATATATATATATATATATATATATATATATATATATATATGAATATTAATTGATCTAAATTATGTAAACTACTAATGTAGATGTGTAATATCTATGTCATTTAATAACATATAGCCTAGTTTGAATAGGATGTTGGTCAACTTGCGGTCGGATCAGAGACAGCTTCATAAAATAGCCTAGCCTATAGCTAAAAATATAAAATGTACAAACACAATAAAATTTAAACTTAATTTAATTTCTGGGGAAAAAAATGTAGTAATTGATGTCATAAATACACAAAACTGAATTTTAGTTAACTGGCAGAATCCATGGTACATTAAAAGAAATAATAATAAAAAAAAAAAAGCACCTTTGCAATCAAGACTGAAAAAACAACGCCAGAATGAAGCCAGAAGTTTCTAATTTAAGCCAGATTTGGCCCAGACTATTACTATCTGGAAAGCCAAGAATACCAATGTAAATTTGTTAACCCACAGTAACAATTTTCGTTTTTTAAAAAACACGCTAAAATACATTTTAACTTTTTGAGAGGAAAATAAAAAGATGCATCACGTATAAGTCGCATTTTATCGCATTCAGAAATAATACCGTCAGGCCTAATAATGTTATATTGTACCAACATTATGAACACTTTATGCTATTTTAGTTTCCCTCACTTCACAACAAATTGTTTACATTTAACCATAATCAGAACAGAACAAGAATGAAAAAATATATAATTCTAATTGATAAAAACAATTGCAGTATAAAATATAGGCTAGTCTCAGCTATAGACAAGCCAAAACAAAGCGAAATTGAAGGTAAAGTTGTGCTCATATCCTACCTCTCTCATTCGGCACAAATCCAAATAGACAAAAATCAGAGCGCCCACTCCGGAGATGGCCCCAAAGTGAGGGGGCACAGTGACCGAGGTGGCCAGGCCGGGCCCCCTGAGGCCCCCCCGTGGCACCGATGCTAACTGTATTGACTCAAGCAACTCCAGCTCCAGAATCTAATCACTGAGGGTGCTTCTTAAATTAGCGATAATATATCTCTTATTGACAATGAATCTCCTGTTTACATAGCGTCTACACTTTGTTATGATTAAATTATTCTGAACACAACACCTGAACGAAAACAGTTTGAGCGGTGAGTGGATTCTAACTTAAACGCCTCTGATTGGCTGTTACGTTCAAGAAATCAACAGCTACGTCTGTGATTGGCTACACTGCTCAATGCTCACAAAAAAGTTGAAATAGCATTCGACCTCCAGAGCACAAACCATAATGCACTGGATAGTTTGCCAAATTTGTCAGCTTTAACTGATGGTGCTATTGAACCGAGTGACCGCTCTAATGGTTTAGGTGTATTCGGTTCATTCAGGTCCACTGAAGTGCTTTGAAACATGCAGCATTATTCTATGTGTTGATGTAATTTCAACTGAAACAGGAAGAATTTTTTTAAACAGCCAGTAGCATTTTGTTGTCATGCTGTAGCAGTTCGTATGGCACAAAGCAAAACTGGACTTTATTCGCCCCAACAGAATGCATATTTACACTGTCCGAATTGTTCCCTATATTCTACAGTGAAGGGAAAATTTTTTTTTATCCCTTTAAGAGCGTGCTCCTAATCTTAGATCGTTAACTGTATAAAAGACACCTGGGAGCCAGAAATCTCGCTGATTGATACAGGAAAAAATAGTAATTTCACTCATTAAAATACAAATCAATCAAACTTTTTGAAGCACTTTTTTTCTGGATTTTTTGTTGTTATTCTGTCTCTCACTGTTAAAATAAACCTAGCATTAAAATTATAGACTGATAATTTCTTTAACAGTGGGCAAACATACAAAATCAGCAGGGGATCAAATATTTTTCCCTCACTGTAGCCTATATAGTGTTAGTGTACGTGTTTTGAATGCTTATATAAATGCTAATATTGTCATTGTTTTGGAGCACACTAGCGTAACCTTGGGGCTAACATACTAAAAGCATTTCATGGGCAATTTAAGTGATTCGTCAGATTGATTCTAATCGATAGCTCTTGAGTGTTTGAGGCAATTCATAAGAGTCAAGTGCGTGAATCAGAATATACACAGACTAAGCTGTATGAAAAGCAGAGTGGGAAATGCTTCTGTGATCTGCGACATACTTGTGGTGCGTCGTGTGAAACAGGTAGTGTGTACGTCATGCCCATTAATGAGCTAAATATATGATTACTTGCATTTTATTTTTAATAGTTTGATGTTATCATTAATCGCAGTTTGTGCGACCTAATGGGTAACAGTAGCCTATTAAATGATTTCGGCTAGGAAACGTCTTTAAACAATGACAAAACACTTCAAAATGTTCTGGATTTTGTTTTTATTTTCCATATAAAAGCAGAGGCAGTAAAAAAAAGGAAAACACAGCTTTAGTATATCAATATTGTTTGAAAGCAATACAAAGCATTTGAAATGTACAAGTTTTGTGAAACGAAATCCACAAAATGAGAAGTCACCGTTATTTAATCTGATATTCGGGCAAGTTCGTTGTTGCATAGTGGTTCGTCCGAACTTTCTTGTTTAAATGTCGGAGGACAAAAGGGCCGGTTGTCCTGACAACCGTTTACAGCCACACAAAGTCGAAATGTGTGGAGCCAGTTTTCAAAATGTGGTGATCGAAACACTGACAGATACGCGGCTCTTTAGGGGTGGAAATGTGCGACTTAAAGGTCTAAAACACTCGTGTGTGTTTGTGGAGCATTTCAGATGTGAAACTTAAAGGCTGAAAGTTACAACACCCTGTTGTATGCTGAAGTAACACGCGGCAAGAATAATAAACATGCAATCACCATCAGAGCATAAAGCAATACAAACGCCTCACATCCTGTCCTAGAAATGATGGGCCTATCATAAGCAGCAAAAGAGGCAGCGTCAAAAAAAAGGCAAGTTTATCTTTGAAATAATAACATATAACTCTTTTAAAATCATGTCAACACACAACATTATGATAATTATGTCTATTTACAATTCATATTTACAGAAAATGTACCTTGTTGATCATAATTGCTCATGTTATAAAATTACTGTAGATAAAATAATAAAAAAGGTACAAAAGTGGAAAATGATATTTACACTGTTCACTATAGATGGGTTTTGTTAAAACTGAAAATGTTATAACGCTTCTGGCACTACAGAATCGGGCTCATAGTCATGTTTTTGGATCGAAAGAGCAGAAAGAAGCTGCCAGCAGCACCAGGTGTGATGTCAGTAGTTGATGATGTCATTTATAACTCCATAAGTGTGATCTGGAAGTGGTTGATCATGACTTCAGTGATCTCGATGAGGAAGGCTGAGTGGTTGCTGTAATGCTCAATGATGTTGTCATCCATGTTCACAAAGATCCTGTTGATGAGAAGAAAGACAGAGTAAGTTATAAAAATTCCTGTTCATATTCTTAGCATTCTATTAGATGTACAAAAAACACACCACTTTAATTCCAACACCTGCTCATTTGCATTGACTTATTTTAGTCATAATGACTACATTGAGCTGTTGAGTGACACTGACTGACTGGTGACAGGTGAACTGTGCCCTACCGACTGCTGAAAGAAACCTTAAGCATTCCTTAACAATCTTCTGAAGCATTCATCATTCCTTCCCTGAGGGCAGACCCTGATTTAGATCCTTAAAAACACAAATCCTTATCTCATGACTTACGCAAACAATTATTTGGCACAACAGTCATCTCCACCGGCCAACATGTATACGTTTTGCGGGTCTATGACAGACTAACAGCGAGGTAATGCCAGCTCTCCCAGCCCTGAAGGCGGAGGGAGTCTGATTGAAGATTGGGGCGAGAGAACGAGCAAGAATGCGGATCGACCTGTCCCGATCCCTCAGCCATATCATCAGCTAACGGCCTGAGGAAAGTTGAGCTCCAAGTTACACAGCTCTAGGCTAGGATGATTAAGATAAAATGCCTTTAATAGAGTCCTGTATACATTTCTTTGACCTATGTAGGTCAAACGCCGCTTAAACGCTCCAACAGGCTGTGAAATATGGCCAGACAATTATACGCTTTACTTTAATGCCTTATTACTTTGTGATGCACTGAGGTGAGTTATTCCCACACATGTTCTGAAATGGATGAGTGAACGGGTAAGCACAAATGTCTACATGGTGTCATGGGTGATCACCAGCCAAAGAGATAAATGGTGTCTTCAGTCGCTTACACAACCAGACGCCAGTTCCTATCAGAGCCCTCATCTCTGCTGTTTCTCTCTGAGATTCATAAACCACAAAATACATACAGCACAGTCTACCTATGTTGAAATCATCTTGTCTTCCTTCTTTTGTTTTGCTTTTAATTCACCCTCTCTTTTTTTTGAAGGGGAGCAGCAATCATCACATTCCAAACACTATAGATCTCCTGTCAACCCGGTCTGTCGACTTTGCTTCCTGGCAGCTTGTTGAGATGGAGCTCTGATTATAAGAAAAGGGTTTAACAGTCGTTCGTCTCTGTGAAAGAGCATTTCGACATCCCTCTATCTGTGTCACACCTTGCAACAGTCCCCAAACGTTGGAGTTCAGCTCGGAAATATCTCACTCACCCTCTTTTGCACTTCTTGAAGATTTTCCCAATGGTGTCTTCTTGCATACCGTACTTTTCTGAAATCTGAGAAGGCAGAAAGGCGACATGAGTCACATTTTAGGTACAATTCCTCTTGCGAATATGTGTAACGGAAAGAGAGGTTAAAAACTCACCGCTTCTCTCAGGCCCTTGAGGGTTGGCGTGTTCAGCATGAGGGCATCGAATACTTCCTCAGTCTCTCGCCTGACATACAGGAGAACTGAGAAGAAAATAAAGAATTTACTGTTAAAACACTGAAACTGTGATTTTGCAAATTGATATGTTCCCAGGTTCTAAATTGATCTTAAGGCTTCGTACCTCTCTGTTGATCATCTCGCCGGGCTTGTTTGCTTGGCGGGGTGCTGCTCTGGTCACCACCGTCTGTGTAGCAGTTGATACGTTTCAGCGACGTCCTGTCACTGTCCTCCAAGTTAACAGGGGGCACCTGGACAATAACAAACAGATAAAATCAAATACCGCTCAGTTTCCTGTCTCTTGCGTGTTTGCACGCTGATGACTACAATGATAGCAAGTTTATCACAGTGACATCTCGAACACTAAGAAAAAAAAACGTAGGATGATCGCATGACTTCCTAATCCTTCGCTAATATGCTAAAGTCACTAATATGGGCTGTGACTAAAAAGGCCAAAAGACTGATGTTATGAAATGATGTCGAAATCTAGCAAGTGAGAATTGCGCTAGTCTGGACTGTGGGAAAAAGGCCTGTCTGAACAGCCTCCATCCCTCCTCGCTTAGGCTGTGTAAACACAGCTGAAAAGCATCTCTTCAACACCCTCAGAAGTGTATGTGCGCGTGTGTTTGAGCTCCCACGGGTTAATCCCTGTGTCAGTCAGCGTGGCCGTCCCCTCCTCAGGTGAGTTTCGCTCGCTGTCATGTAAACTCTGGAGCGCACCAGTTAGCATGTCTGATCTCGAGATCACTTTCTCTTATTCTTTTCCAAGCCCACTTCTTTCCCACCGCATTTTTTCCCACACTTTTCCTCTCTCGCTCCCATACACTCAGCCCTGAGGGTGTTGGTGAACATGACTCAACAATGCTGCGGTAAGCCGCATATCCTAGGATATAGGGAAGAGCGTGTGTGGATGTGTGTGAAAGACAGACGTACCAGGCCACAGCGCTGCATGGTGCTGAAGTGCATCTCTGGGATGAATAAAACAGGTTGTGTGACGTGATCGTCTAGAGTTTTAAAGTAGGTAGAGTCCTTTCCAACAGAACTGGAAACTAGGCCCTGTTTACAACCTGAGGAGAAGAAAAACCGCTTTAATACAACACTCGAAAGAAATGTTTCATGAAGGCATGACTAACTAGTGACCCGCAGGTAATTTGAGTTTGAGAGCCCTCTTTTACACATCGTTGAAACTATGTGCTTAAAAGCTAGTTTTGGTTTTGCCAAATTAAGAGGAAGTCCCAAGTAGCTGTGTAGCCGTGGCTTGTTGGGTCAGAACTTGGACACCAAACAGCGAAGATATGTACTGTTTTTCTTTAGGCTTTTGGCAGGGCGGTAATGGGTGTTCTCTGACAGTCTCAGGCTGTAATTATATGACTGACGGCACTCACTGTTGTTGCTGGAGTCTGCAACATTCTTGGTCCTCCTCTTGCTTCTCTTTCTGTCCTCGTCTCTCATCTTTCTCTCTGCTCCCTGCAAGCATAGAAGACAATAAAACATTTAGAATCTGAGGCAAATTAGAACAGCTTATAAACACTTATACTCTTAAAAATAAAGATTATTGGCATGAAGAACCTTGAACATCAGTGGAACATTTCAAAATGGTTCTTTTAAGAACAGTTCACTGAAAGATTCTTGGTTCTTCTATGGCATCACTGACTGCAAAAACACCCTTATGGAACCTTTGTTTTTAAGAGTGTAATTAAGCAACAATTAACAATACAAAAGCTTTTCCAAGTCTTAAAACACTAACTGGACAGATGCTTGGCCTTTTTTATCTAAAAGAACATATTTTAAGTTTTAATATTTAAGATTATTCTTGTAAACAACTTGAGAGTTCATGCCTAGTTTAGATGCCAGCTTGGGTAGTAAATATGCATTTGATCCAGCTCGAGAAACCACAGCAATGCAGTAATGCACTCACTTCAACCTGCTGCTGCTAAACCAGTCTGACGTGTGTTAAATCTAACCTTCCCATCATGCATTTCCCCCACACACTGTCAAACAGCTATTAACTATGGCCGTCTTGGAACACACAAACTGGCTTTAAGGAGATGAGAGAGATACGGCAGTCTGGTGACATTTATCTGATCAGCTCAACAAAAGCGATCAATAGGAATCAGAAAATAGAGGTAGCAGACAGTGTAAGGTTGAGAGACGCCAAAAGAGATATACAGACTGAAAGAAAGAAAAAAACACTTCTGCTTCAGTGAAAACAGTTATCACGTAATTGAAAATGTGCCAGTAAAAGATCATAGGTCAAACGCATTTTTAAGTAAATATCTTAGTAGGTCATGGTAACAGTGAGTCAGGACTACGTTTTGTTTAACAGTTTATGACACAGTCCAAGATGAGCCAAATAAGCGACAGAGATCCAAAGCACACCCTGATAATGAAACTTAATGTTTCTGATCCAAGTTTAATTAAACCTTGAATCTTTCCATACTGTTTTTGGCTTCTTACAACAAATTTATAAAGCTAAAAACAGGGCAGTGGCTTACCTTATCGCAGAAGATCTTGACCTGACAAACAGCTCTGTGAATGAGACGGTTGTTCCCTGAGCTGAAATCATACGTGTCGATCTGAAGATTCAGGGGAAGACCCTTAACCCCCTTTTGCGAGGAGAAGTCAGTGCTCAGAGAATTGATGCCGATGTGTACCTGTAAAACACATCAGATACGTGAAATCTCAAGAAAGCGGGATTTGTTATTTAACAAGATGACACAACAGTACATTTCATACAGAAAATCGCTTTGAAACGTCTCAAATAAAAGGAAGGGTCAGGAATGAGAGACATTAGATGTGTCATTTGCAAATATGGTACAAATGATTGTTCAGTAACTCCAATTCGTTTGAAAAGAAAAGGAGTGTCCATATGGAGAACAACATGACGAGATCTAACATGTTGGAACTGGAGGTTAAACAACAATAAGAAAAACAATCACCTAAATAATATGATGATTAATGAGTAAATGCGTGAACAGGTGCTGATTTCCAAACATTTCTTCCTAGTTCCTCATAGCTGCTGATTCATTTGGCACAGCAAGATTGAATAACAGTTAACGATTGGAATATTTGAATTCAGATTCTGATTTATGAAATGTTCTGTTGCGATGTTGCTCAGCAACCACAAACATCATTAGATGTTAGACTAGAACATTTTCGTATTTAGTTTTATTACTAATATTTGAATTCAGATTCTGATTAGCAAAATGTACCATTGTAACTATAAACAACCATATTATTTTGGCTGAAGAATATTCCAATTATTAGCTAAAATATGGAACTTTGTAACATATAACTGTTGCGGCTATTTTATTGAATCTATAAAAGTGCATTACAGTGATTCTGTTCTTTCTTTTTTGTCTCTGCTCCACCTGCTGTGAGTTTCGTTGTCCCACCCATCACTACCCTGGGGGCATGCTGAAATGTGCCCTATTTCTCTCCTTCCCTGCTTCCTTCCCTCCCTCTTTCTTTATTCTTTCTCTTTCTTTCGCTCTTTTTTATTCCCTATGATGACAGGTGCCTGAGGAGGCCACATACCGTAGATACCACTGCTCTTTGACACTCCTCTAAAATGATCCTCCTTTCAACCCATCACTTCACAAAAACAAGTGACAGGTGAATCTGTGTGTGTTTGTGTGTGTGTGTGTGTGTGTCTGTGTGTATGTGCCCGTACCTTTGCTTCTTCATTTGTGTTCCAGATAAAAGACAGTGCGTTGAAAGCCACCTCTTCCACGTTACTCACTCCACTGAAAACTTCCTTGTAGTCAGCTGAAAGTCAATATAGAAGAATTTATTCATATAAATTGTAAAGAATTAAACACGCATCAGTCAAAACCAAATGACATCTGACTTTAAATCTAATGATGGGTGAGGCCATCGTTACTGGTATATAATAAAAGCATTCTTCAATTTCTTAGTCACTATTGTCAGGATTATATGCATGATGTTTATGTTTAAAATAAAAAAGGCCAAGAGATAAGCTAAAAGAATTACAATAATATATGATATATGAAAATATATGTTCCCTATCAGAGAACTCAGATGTTTTGCAAGTGTTCTAGACATACCAATATCAATGACTCTCTGTTTAACGGTAGGCTGTCGAGCGTGCCAGTGGTTCCAGTACTTTAGCTGCATCTCAGGACTCTTGTCATTCTCAAACACAGCCATGATCACCGTCTGAGAGAGAGAAAGGAAGAAAAAAGCATTATTAGAACCTGTCGCTTTGTGTTTTTAACAGAGTGGTGACTCCCTGTAGGACAAATGCTAGTCTTTTTGTCGTTTACCAAGCGACTAATTCTCTTTCTCTTTGCATTGTCACCGACCATAGCAGTGTAACCTTAACAAAACAGCCAATCTGTCACACCTATAGAATGCAAGGGCATACGAGTTTGGAAGTTTTAGGAAACTTCCCCCGAAGTGTCTTTGCTGTTGCACGACATGGTTACTAAATGACAAAATGTCACCTTTATAACTACACTCCTAAAAATAAAGGTACTTCACAATGACATAGAAGAACTTTTCTTGTCTAAATGATTCCGTAAAAAACCTTAAACATCTGAAGAACCTTTCTGTTTCACAAAAGGTTCTTTGTGGTGAAAGAAGGCTCTTATGAAAAGGTAAGGAAGAGATGTTTTTATAAAGAACCTTTGACTGAATGGTTCTTTGTGGAACCAAAAATGGTTCTTCTATGGCATCACTTGAAGAACCTTTTAAAGCACCTTTATTTTTAAGAGTGTAGTAGTTCTTTCTTTTTAGAACATGTTATACCACAAAACCTCTTTAAGTAGCACGGATATATTAGTAGCAGTAGCCAAAAATACATTGTATGGGTCAAAATGATCGATTTTTCTTTTATGGTCAAAATCATTAGTATATTAAGTAAAGGTCATGCTCTGTGAAGATATTTTGTAAATTTTCTACCATAAATATATCAAAACTTAATGTTTGATTAGTAATATGCATTGTTAAGAACTTCATTTGGACAACTTTAAAGATTCCAGATTGTCAAATAGTTGTATCCAGGCAAAATATAGTCCCATCCTAACAAACCATACATCAGTGTAAAGTCTAAATAAATCTCAGATTCAGAAAAATGAACACTTATGACTGGTTTTGTGGTCCAGGGTCACATACAACAAGAATGATTTTTTGTTTATTTCTATTATTTGTATATATGGAAGCATAACTTACTTTTACTTTACTGCATGACACCCCAGCAGTGCTGTCCACTCCCTGCAGTGTGATGGGGTAAAACTGCCCCTTGTTGAGGTACACCATTGGTATTTCTGTTGTCTTGTGCTGGGACGCTTGTGGGGCACCAAGAACAAACTGGAAGTCATTCCTGTTAAAAGAAGCCAAATAATTTTTATCTATTGCTTTTTATACATAACAAAAAGTCACCAAATGACTACAAAATGTGAAGACAGATTTGTAAAGAATCCAGTCTCACCTGTATCTATCTGGAGGAGAGTTGGAGTAGGATTCTGAGTATACAGGGCTTGTCTGTCCCACAAACGTGCTGTAGGCAAGAGGCTGTTTTCAAAGAAAACAAACAGAAGTGTCATATATTTATGATAATTATAGAAGGCAATGTACTTGCATTCATTGCATATTTTTTAGGATCTGTTGGTAACTTGACTCAAAAAATTCACTGATATTTTTAAATGCGTTTTGCAAACCTCAGGGGTCGCCTCCAGAAAGGGTTGGTCAGATGGCCATGATTTCTGTGCTTGGTGCAGAAGGGGGTACAAGTTGTCTCCAGTGTAGCTGTCAGTGCTTGGTAATGCTTGCTTTGAGTTAACGGAGGAAATGCTTTCAGAAAACAGCTTCATAATGTGAGCGTTTTCCAGCGTGGCCAGCTCTGGAGAAGAGCTATTCACTGTCCTGAGAGAAAAATGACAGTGCAAATTGTGAGCCTTCTAGATATGGCACTCCATCATAAATGCTATTCACACAGGGTTAACTGTTAGCTGCCTAAACAATGATGACAAAAAAAGTGTTAAAGTCAATAGAAGCTTTGCTCAATCTCTGCATTGTTTATGGAGCTTTCTTTGCATGAAAAGCAAAGCCAAACACTGGGCGGGAGCTGTTTGCCACCTAACGCCAATCTTTTTTTTTCTTTACTGTTTGAGTTTCTCGGCAAGCTTTGACATCGGGGAGACCAACAAGCTCTATAGGCAGCTATTTTTCACTTGCACAAAAGGGTGCTGTGTAGTGACTCAGTCTTTTTGGGATGGGTTGAAGAAGAGGATTAACAGCTGAACCAGCTCTGACCTCAGATAATCTTTAGCTAAATTACTCAACCTACCAATATTCTGGAAAGAGTGACATTTTACATCTGGAAAACCTGCTGTTATGTGTTTAGTATGTTTAGTAAAAACTGTTTGGATTTATAATTCATAAAAGTGCCAAGTGTAAGTCAAACATACCTCTCCATGTACATGCTGCTCTCGCGGACACATGATGTCATCTTCTGGTCTTTTGGGGTCTTAAGAATAATAGATTTATAGATTTATTATTTCTGTATATAACACATATATATTAATAATAACGAGAAGTAATAATCTTTTTTTAAATGTGTTACCTTGCAGACCTCATAAAGGAGACTTAGAGTTGCAAGTTCTTCATCGGAAGATATTTTGGGTTTAGTCTTGCTGAAGTCACCGGCGTCCAGGCCAGGCCAAGAGTCCATAATGTAATTGTCTGGATAGCGTAAGTAGTTGAAACTCTCGTTCTGTTGTACCATGAGAGCCCTAGGTGAAAGAAGGAAGAGATATTAGCATAGATAAAACAGCAAGGAACTGCAACATGTGATTTGGTACAGCAAAATGATTAATGCTTAAAGGCAACAGAAATGTGCCTCTGCTGTAAGAGCACATCATTTCAAGCAAAACATAAAAGAAACAGGACTTTCTCTTCTCCTCTGTACTCCTAAGGGTAGAAACTCTTGTAACGGATCAACGGTCAGAAGCAAAGCCTAAGTGAAGGGACTTAATTTTATCTTAACACAAGCACCACAAACAAAAGACAAGGATTTGAAGAGGATCACTAACTCCTCAAACATTAGATTTGTTTTGGGACTTTCCCTAACTACTAGGATTAGCAATGAGGTGGTCTGCTATGGTAAGCTAAAATGCAAACAGAGCTGTTTAGGCACCTGTGCTCGCACTAAACGAATGAGCATTTTCTGTTGATTTATTTATTTTTAAAACAGGATATACCCATATTTTCTAATTCTAGGCACCCACATGTTGACATAGACCCCGACCTCTGACACTTTAGCACTTGAGACTAGTGCACTCGGGCCCCTAGGGCTGTCTGTAAGAATAAGAGACAGAGTGTGCGTTTGGGTCGTGGTGTCAATTTTCAGCAGAAATTATCTTCATGTACTCATTCATGTGGGGGCCCGTTTACACATGAGCAGAGGGAGAGTGGGAGAAAGGGAGAAAGACATTACTCAAGAGGAACAGACAGCTCAGAGCGGTGAAACTGCAAACTATAGCACACCCCAGAACAAAAATCAGATGAATCATATGAAACGAGATGGATTTTTTTAGTCCTACATTAACAGCTCTTTTGAAAACAGCTCGTCTAGACAGTGGCTACTAATGTATGTCTAAAGTTAAACTCTCAGTCTAAAAAAACCCCCACATTTTTCAGGATAAGCAATTACATTTAATAACGAAGTTGTATTTGTGTTCAACACAGCTGAGCATTACAAACTCAATGCAAATCAAATACAAAATTGATGGCACTTACTCAATCTCCTTGGTCATGACTCCTCTGACAGACAGTGATGATAAAATCCTTAGTTTGTAATAATCTGGTCTCTTCTCTTAGATGTGTTTGTATGCCTGTTTGTATCCTGATAAATGAAGTGGTTAGATTTGGATCCACATCGTCTCTGTATTTATCCACCTAGCAGGTTGGTTGCTTTACTCTGATTGGTTGTCAGCCTGAGACAGGTGTGTGATAGGACAGGTGTATCCTCCCTTAACTCTCTCAGTGCTGGAGAGAAACTTCAGCATGTGTGCGAATATGTTTTGGTGGGGGTGGGGTATTAACTCATTAACACCTTGTATAAAAGACTGAAAGTCTCCAGCCAAAGGTGTGAAATGCATCTTATTTGGGATCAGAAACCAAAGGCACAAAGGTTTTAACATGCAAATGAAAGGTTGTGTCATTCTCAGTCTCATACAGAATGAAAAAGGAGGTTTTGGCTGCATGGTTTTTATGGCTTTCCTCGTCTTAACAAGGAGTCATAATTATTTGTCTGCATTTAATTGTTTTCCCCCTATGCTTTCCAAAGTAGGTGAATCATGCTTAGTATCATATATTTCTAATGCAATTTTTAAATGAAATGAATATTGTTTTCCTCAACACATTTATTACAAGATCTAAATAGTAACAAATATATATTCTGCATTTCTGCAAGTTCTGCATTCAAATATAAGTTATTTATAAAAAAAATAACTTATTTCTAAATGTTCTCTGAACATTCAAAACACGTTTTTTTCTTGGTAATGCAAATGATAAAGGAGCAATTCCATTTTGAAAGCTGTGACATTAAACAATGTTAACTAAAAAGAGTTTCCGAAATAAAAATTCCATGAATGATATATATAAATAATGTTTAATGCTAACTTTTAAGTATATTGTTATAGACCTGATAACTTTCTATTAACTAACAACCTATTTATGCTACTGGAAGAATGTTTGTTTTGTTTGTCTGGATACATACATGATTTGCAGATAAAAACTATGCATATCAAATATGCATTTGGCAGTAACTGATGATAGGCTAAGATGAACAGATACAGGCTTGCCTTTGCTCATTTAAAATCTCTAAAATATTTCTTTTCTATTCTGTTTTTTTATACACTACCAGTATACATAAGATTTTTTTATGTTTTTTTTTTTTAAAGAAGTCTCTTCTGCTCACCAAGTCTGCATTTATTTGATCCAAAGTACAAAAAAACTGTAACATTTTGAAATATTTTTATTTATTATTTAAAATAAGTTTTCTATTTGAATATATTTTCAAATGTAATTTATTCCTGTGATTTCAAAGCTGAATTTTAATTTTCATTACTCCAGTCTTCAGTGTCACATGATCCTTCAGAAATCATTCTAATATTCAGATTTGCTGCTCAAAAAACTTGAGAAAACTAGAATTTTTGCAGGTTTCTTTGATGAACAGAAAGTTCAGAAGAACAGTATTTATCTGAAATATAAATCTTTTTTTAACATTATAAATGTCTTTACCATCACTTTTTATCCTGAGAAAAAAATTACTTTAAATATTGATGATGATGATGATGATGATAATAATAATAATAATAATAATAATAATAAATCAGTACATTAGAATGATTTCTGAAGAATCGTGACATTGAAGACTGGAGTAATAAATTACTTTTTTAAATATATTCAAATAGAAAGCAGTTATTTTAAATAGAACAAATATTTTAAAATTTCTTTGGATAAGATAAATGCAGGCTTGGTGAGCAGAAGAGACTTCAAAAAAATCTTACTGTTCAAAAACAGCTGAGTGGAATTTTTTCAGGTTTCTTTGATGAACAGAAAGTTCAGAAGAACAGCATTTATCTGAAATAGAAATCTTTTGTAACATTATAAATGTCTTTATCATTAATTTGTATCATTTTAAAGCATCATTGCTAAATAAAAGTAACAAACTTTACTGACTCCAAGCTTTTGAAAGGTGTAGTGTATAATGTTAAACGTTTATTTTTTATTTCAGATAAATATTGATCTTTGGATCTTTCCATTCATCAAAGAATCCTGAAAAAAAAAAATTTAAATATTGAAAATAATAATAATAGATGTGTCTTGAACTGCAAATCAGCACATTAGAATAATTTCTAAAGAATCATGTGACACTGAAGACTGGATTAATAAATTACATTTTTAAATATATTTGAAATGGTACAAATATTTCAAAATTTCTTTGGATTAAATAAATGCAGGCTTGGTGAGCAGAAAAGACTTCTTGAAAAAAAAAACTTTTGACTGGTAGGGTATATATACTTTGTCTTAAATAATAAGAATAATGATAGTTTTATCATATTATTCTGTACTTTTTAAAGGTTAATTAGCAGGATAAAATATGCACAATATTTCAGACTTTGCACAAACATCAGCAGACATGCTTGTGTTTATGTGTGTCTATTAATCTAAGTTTTGTTAAGCCCTCAAGGTATCTGGCATTGTGTCACAAAGGGTGCGTGCTTTGCGGCCTGCCTTCACACACACCCACACAGTTTCACACACGCACACACATCAGACCCCTCGGGCATTTTGGAGCTGAACCAGAAAAATGTGCAGAAGACTTAGATTAGAAGAAGTAAGGAAGGAAGTCAGGAATGCTGATAACGCTTTAGTGGTTTACAGTAAATGAGCGTGAGTTCCTGAAAACAAATGTAATTTTCATATATTGAGTGCATACATATCATATTTGTATTAAAATATAGCACATTTTATGTCTGCCAATAAGTTTCTCACTTCTTCAAGGTCATATTTCAGGAACATACATTGTTTATATCTATTCTATTGTCATATTTCTGCATGATTTGATACTAAAAGGCAAACATTTTGCCAAACTGCCAAACTGGTTCCTACATGTGTATAAACACTGCAAAAAATGCTTTTCTTACTTAAAATTTTTGTCTTGTTTCCAGACAAAATATCAAAAAATTATTGCATTTTCTCGACAAGTAGAAATTACTGTCTTGTTTTCAGAAAAAAAGAAGTCAGAATTAAGTGAGTTTTTGCTTAGAACAAGCCAAATAATCTGCCAATGGGGTAAGCAAAATAATCTTATTTCAAGATCCAAAATCTTGTTTCAAGCAAAAACTCACTTAATTTTGACTTCTTTTGTCTAAAAACAAGACAATAATTTTTGCTTGTCCAGAAAATCCTTCTTGATTTAAGGATTTTTAGATAATTTGGCTGGAAACAAGACAAACAAATCTAAGTGAGAAGAGCATTTTTTGCAGTGCATGCATCTTTTCTCTTCATTATCATATGACTGAACAGAATTACATTGATCTTATGATATAATACGAGCAGATCTAATATCAGACTTAAAGCAGCAAGTGTGAACAGCCTCGTTGAGAGCCGTCAGGTTCTAATGGAAGTGAGAATGTAAAGGGAAAAGGGTTTCTAAAGGGATCATTTCACACCTAGAAACCATACTGAACACTCAGAAACCAGAGGTGCATGCAAGAGAATGCAAATATAGACAGAAAAAAAGATGGGAAATGAATATAAGAAGTGTTTCCACATCCAAGAGACCATGAGAGGGTTCCTATATTACATTCTCTTATCTTTTTTTTATTATTTTAACAAAAACAAAAAAACATAAACAAAAACCCATACGTTAATAAAAGTCATTCACGGGGTCGTAGTAAAACAATCATATTGTCACCATCAAAAGACAAAAATACTTATAATAATAACAGCTTTAAATAAGTAACAATTTGAGACAATAAATAAATAAAATACAACAGTTTAAGGCACCCAATAATATGCCACACAGTCCGTTCCCAGTCCATATTTTCGATCTCCCAGATGGAAAGTAAAAGGGTCCCAAGTTGTAGAACTGAAATGGTTTGTTTTTAAGGAAAAAACTCTTCAAATGGCATAATGTCCAATACACTCTTAGTCCACTGTGTCTTTGTTGGCGGTTTCTCAGAAATCCACTGTAGCAGTATGCAACATCTGGCAATATATATCATTTTGAGTAACTGAATCTTAGAATTCCAAGTGTTGTATGAGAGAATACCTAAAATGCAGACTAGTGGGTCAAAATCCAGAGAGATTCCCAATATTTTATTCATTTCTTGAACAACATCCGACCAAAATGCCTTAATATGAAAACAGTCAAAAATCTTCCATTTTACACTTTATACAAGTCTTTGGAAATGTAATTTGTTTTTTAAAATTCATTTGTTATTGGAGAGATCTGGAGCGTATGTATGACTCTAAATTGCATTTTTAGCTGCTTTATTGGTAACTAAATATCAGTGGCGAGCAGTGATTTTTTTTTGCCAGGCATGCTGAGTGCTAAGACCCCCCACATTTTGGGCTTTTAAGACATACTCAACGAGGGAAACGTCAATTTAAAAGTATCCACATTTCCTACCTTATCTGTGTATTATGTACGTAATATTCAGAGGGTGGGGAGGTAGAGGATTCCCCCGGTCTATATGTCCCTGCTTAAGCCGGGCTCACACTGTGCGATTTTTAATAGTCCTTTACGATTGTTGCTTGTCAGACTGTACGAATATGATGATCATGTCACACTGTGGGATCTCAGTGTCAGTAATGTCAGACTGTACGACAGTCGAGACGCGTTCAAAACGGGTGCGCGCAAGAAAACCTGTCCGGAGTTTTACCATACATGTTCAATGACTATTCATTTCAATGGCTTGGGTGGCGCGAGGACGGTTTGTTGCTGCGTCGTCCAAAGTACACATGCAGTGGATCGCGCAGGCCGCGCTCAAAGTTCAAAATAGTTTAACTTTTGCCGCTGCGCTATGAAGGGCTGCGCTGAACCCCGCGGCCAGCGGAGTGCTTTCCGCGTTCACTGTGAAAGACGCTTTAAACGCAGGGCTTAAATGTTGGCTATCATTAAGTTTATAAATAGCGTAAGCAGCACTACAAACACGCAAATGGAAACAGCGGCACAACCGGTGTTTATTTTAGCAAATGCAGCATATCATATGATTTCGGTGCACGGCTGATGGGAGTTTATGCGGTTAGAAGAAATCTCTAGCAATAATTCTAATCATGGCTTGTCTTGAAAAACGGAGATCGTTTGACGTTCGTCGTAGGAGAAGTCACACTGCAGGATTGTGCACCAAATCTTCTGACACTGACAGAATTTCGTCGGAGGTAAAATTTGATCGCAACAGCCATTAATCGGCTGTCGGTGAACATGTCAAACCAGCGATCAAATACTACAGATTTTAGCCTAGGATTATAGGAATCTTTTAGGATTTTCAAAATTTGTCTCAGACGACCAAATCGTGGCTGAAATCGCACAGTGTCAGCCAGGCTTTAGACTGAATTATTATTATTTTTTTATAATTATATATAATTTTTAATTATAATTATAATTTATTAATTCCCAGTAAATAGGAGTTAAAACCCCCACCCAGGTGATACTACGACCATGCAAAATGCCAAAAATAATAATATCTTTAAAATATTGCCAAATAACGTTATAAACAACAATAAAATCAGAGAAGAAATCAGATTTTATTATTTCCTATTTTTTCCCTGATGTTTGTTATTATTTTACAAATTTTACATACATTTTTATATACTTTTTAATTTTAATTTACCACTTGTAAATTTTAAAATTGACTTTTTTTACTTGTAAAATTAGCTTTGCTTGAGAAAGCATGAAAATATACAGTTACGATGCTTTTTTCATTTGATTTAGTCGAGTTAGTTTTACATCAAATACAATGTGATTTTCAGCAATCGAGATCTGGCAGCAACAGCGCATTTTTCCGCTTGGGTGAGCGCTCCACGGATTTCTCGCATGAAATCACACGGCTGCCAGCAAAACACAGCAAATGCGCATCAGTCCCGAGGAGTCATAGCAATAGAGTGGAGGAGAGAAAGCTGCATAGAATCTGCTTGCCCCGAAGCTAACTGATGTAGATTTACAGAAAATTACCGTTGTTTGTCAAATAAATAATTTGATGTACTTATTCACAACTCGTTATTAAGCTTTAAGTTACATTTTAAATGATAAGGGATCAACTTATAATCATGTTTATATTAATTATCCCGTGAACTCATTCTCTCAGACGGCCTGGGTATGCGCAGCATTAGCAGCTTATATGGACGGAACGCCACTGCTAAATATCCAGACAGCCTTAAACACTCTCTTGTCTATTCACTATTCACAGTTTCTTTAGTGCTTCTTCCATCCCAGATTCACAGAAGGTGTGACAAAAATAACAAGCGCTCAGGCTTTCTTAATCCTAACAGCTTTAAATCCATTTTAAAATGATTTCATTTCTGAATGAACATGAACATTTCTATTCACCATTTAAAATACCAAATCCAAGTAATCTGGTTGTATTCATTTCTCAGGATATTGTGAATGTCACAAAGCTCATAATTACAACTGCTTACTACAGAAGACATCAAATATAAAGTGAGGCCCAAAAATGTTTCTAATTTTGCATCTATTCATTAAATACAAATAATAATCACTTTGTTCAGTATGATTTGAGATGATCCAAAGATAATTTGACTGTCACAAATGACTGCCACAAATGTACTTACTTAATTAGCACTAGAAATATCGCAGTCCTAAATATATGGTATTCACTTCATACCAGTGTGTTTGTCTGGTTTAAATGTTACAATATCCTAAAAGATTCTTGAGGTGTAAAGTTTAAGGCTTTTGTAACCTACTATATGATTGCATGATATTTAAGCCTCGCATTATAAGAGATTAATTTGCCATATGACCTGTTCATCATCAGAGCTGAACATAATAACCAAAATCATAGTGTCAAACAGTCTATTCCTGTGTATTCACAGGGTGTGCCAAGCTGATGAAATTTAGAGCTGTGAGAACAAGAAACTGTGTGCACCTGTAAATGCACTGCATCTGGCATACACTTATCTGCACTAGCACTATACTTACTGTCTACTATCTATTATATGAAAAGAATGATAAAAGAAATGATATCCAAACAACAGACCTTATAAATTTGGTACAATAGCATTCATTGTATTGTTTCCCCCCTTGGAGGAATCACCTCTTCTTGTATTATTCTTATTTGTAAATTATGTCACAGAAATTATCTTCTAAGTAAATGTGAAATCTTACTTAGCTTTAATCTGATTTTGGTAAAAAAAAAAAAGTTCCAAGTTGGTGAGAATGTGTTCTATTTAGTCTAAAATGTACAGCAAGACAGCATTTGAGATGTGTTTGAGAAAAGAAATGTAAACTTCCTCTTAGTTCAAATGCAGTATGACCCAATGAAACTGCCAGGTGTTACTCAAGATGTGCTTAAAATGTATGACTTTGGGTCAAAACCCCAGATCACTCTGAATCATTCATGAGGGATCAGGACACACACGCACATTGTAATGGTAAATTTACAAGTGGTAGAGGCGTGACCTGTAATATCTATTGGTTGGGACTAGTCCTAGTTTCATTCACACACACACACACACACACACACACACACACACACACACACAATCTCCAAATCGAAGGTTCCTTACAGTTGGCTACACTGTGACTATCATAACTGAAGGACACTGACTATGAAAATACACACTGACTTACCTGCAAGATACAATTGTCTCATATTTCCTTCCAGGGATTTTGTCTGAACATAAATGTTGTAACAGAAGAGCAGAAAGTGACACATTGTGTCAATAGCTGTTTCCTGAACCAGTATAGATGAAACTACATCAAAAAAAGCTGATTTGTACCTTTATTTACAGTATGTTATGCCCTCCTTTCTAGTCTAGAGGATTTGTGGGAGGCGTAACAAAGAAAAGTAAATTAAAATAGATTAAAGTTATATTAAAGGGTAAAAGAGAACAAGGAGAACACACTTCGGTCCTCAGCCCCAGAGCGAAAACTCGATTTTTTGAAGGGAAAAGATAACTGTGCATTTATTAAGTATATGGAGTATGAGTTGTAACAGAAAACAGGGTTTCAATCTAAGTGAGTATAGCCTAAAATAACAAACAAAACAGTTGACTAAGGATTAGAGGAGCTGACTAACCTATGCTCAAACAAAAATGAAAACCAATAAACTTCCCTGACTTCTCTTCCCTCTCTTAACAACAACCAGGAGAAAAGGTATACAAAATAAACAAGGCACTCACTCTATATGTATGTTAATTTGAAGTTTAAAAAGATTACATTTAGTTACCCACACAAGCTTTTACCCTTAAACTATTTATTGTGTACTTTTTGTATTTTGTATTTTTTTATTTTTTTTACAAGTTGACATGTTACATTTGTCAGAATTTCTTTATTTTGGTCTAATTTGCAATTAAAAGTTTTTAGTTTCAAATCAGGCACTTTTTGCTCTGCACTTTTTCCTAGGAATTAATAAACAATAAATGAAAATTGCACCGATACTTGTAATTTACAAGTCATTTTTAGGTAACTGGCAGAAATCTGTACAATTTGTAGTGTTTATATAACAATTTCTTTTTTCAATTTCTTATTTTCAAATTTTTCAAAAACTGTCATTCCTATATACAGTATATATATATAAATATATATAATTATTATTATTATTATTATTATTATTTATGGAAGTCTGTTTCCGCCACTGAATTTAAAAAAGGTAATTGCAACTTTTTATCTCACAATTCTGACTTTTTTCTTGCAATTGTGAGTTTACATCTTGCATTTCTGATTCTTTTCCATCAGAAGTGAAAAATTCAAAAACTTTTGACTTATGAAGTCAAAACTCAGAGACATAAACTCACATTTCTGAGAAATAAACCTGCAATGAAGTAAAAATTGTGAGATATAAACTCACAATTCTGACTTTTTTCCCTCACAATTGCGACTTTATATTTCTTTATATCTTGTATATTTCTTTATATACTTTATATCTTGTAACTCTGACTTTTTAACAAGTAATTGCAAATTATTAAGTCAGATTTGTGAGCTATAAACTCGTAATTCTGAGAATATAATGGTCAACATTGAAGTGGATCAAATGGATATTGTTTTGATTTTAGGAAAATTTGACTTTGTAACAGTTTATATCTCACAATTCTGGGGAAAAAAGTTAGAATCACAAGAAAAAAAGTCAGAATTCCGAGATATAAACTCGCATTTCCAAGAAAAAAAAGTCAGAATTGTGAGTTTTTATTACACAGTTCTGAATTTATAACTCGTAATTATAAGTTTATCATGTAATTCTAAGAAAAAATTCTGAATTTTGAGTTTATTGTGCAATTCTAAGAAAAATGTCAGAATTTTGAGTTTATATCATGGAATTCTGACTTTATAACTTGCAACTGCGAGTTTATATCAAAATTCTGGGAAAAAGTTTCAATTGCGAGAAAGAAGTCAGTATTGTGAGATATACTCGCATTTGCAAGAAAAAAGTCAGAATTGCGAGTTTATATAATGCAATTCTGACTTTATTACTCACAACTGCGAGTTTATATCTCACAATTCTGAGAAAAATGTTAGAATTGTGAGATATAAACTTGCATTTGCAAGAAAAAAGTCAGAATTTCTAGTTTTTATCACACAATTCTAAATTATAAGTTGGAATTGCAAATTTACCACACAATAAACTTGGAATTGCAAGTTTATCACACAATTCTGAGAAAAAAGTTTATATCACGCAAATCTGACTTTATAACTTGCAACTGAGAGTTTATATCACAACTCTGAGAAAATGTAAGAGTTGCGAGATATAAACTTGCATTTGTGAGAAAAAAGTCAGAATTGCAAGTTTTCATCATGTAATTCTGACTTTATAACTCACAACTGCGAATTTATATCTTACAATTATGAGAAAAAAGTCAGAATTGTGAGATATAAACTTGCTTTTGCGAAAAAAGTCAGAATTGCAAGTTTTTATCATGTAATTCTGACTTTATAACTCACAATTCTGAGAAAAAAAGTCAGAAATTGCAAGTTTATATCGCGCAATTCTGACTTAATAACTCACAACTGCGAGTTTATATCTTACAATTATGAGAAAAAAGTCAGAAATGCAAGATATAAACTTGCATTTGCGAGAAAAAAGTCAGAATTCCAAGTTTGTATCATGTAATTCTGACTTTATAACTCACAACTGTGAGTTTATATCTTACAATTATGAGAAAAGTCAGAATTGCGAGATATAAACTTGCTTTTGCGAAAAAACTCAGAATTGCAAGTTTTTATCATGTAATTCTGACTTTATATCTTACAATTATGAGAAAAAAGTCAGAAATGCGAGATATAAACTTGAATTTGTGAGAAAAAAGTCAGAATTGCAAGTTTTTATCATGTAATTCTGACTTTATAAATTGCAATTCTGAGAAAAAAGTCAGAAATTGTGAGTTTATATCACGCAGTTCTGACTTTATAACTCACAACTACAAGTTTATATCTTACAATTATGAGAAAAAAGAAATAAACTTGCATTTGTAAGAAAAAAAAATGTAATTTCTAATTTTTTATCACACAATTCTGACTTTAAAAAATTGGAATTGCAAGTTTATCACAAAGTTTATATCACACAAATCTGACTATAACTCGCAACTACGATTTTTGTGAGATAATGTCGCAATGTATTTACAATAACTTTTAACTGATCTTTTTTTTTTTATTTAAAGAAGTTTTATTTTCTGAATTTGACTTATCAGCTTGTCATTTCTTGACATTATCTTTTGAAATAAATGATAGAAATAATCATAAAAAGTGAATGTACGTTTTAAAGCAGCACACACACACACTGTGGTCCTGTCAGATTTTTGTCTTGTGTAAAGTTTATGCTGGTGTGTGTGTGTTTTATTTCTATCAGCAGAGCTGGTGAGGAATAGTATTCGCTAAGCTTTTGTGATGGTCTGTGGGATTCTTACTGGAAACTGGCAGCAAAATTGGCATAAATATGAAACAATCCCTCATTACAGCAGATGAAAGAGGGAAAGAGAGTATGTGTGATAGGCATCTGCCTCTCTCTCCCTTTCATACTTTCCCTGGATGGGTTAAGATGTTCCCGTGGGATTGTGAGGTTGCTGTGCTTTCCAGGATTTGTTACCACATTTTGAAGAGCAATAGAAACTAAACATGACGAGACCCCGCATGCAAACGCTAACGCACATGCTTATTGTAAATAACCTTGGAAACATGTCCAAACCATCGTCCCGCTAGCCTTCAATGCCTCCCATAACACGCACATGTGCCCCCTGCAAACACAAATACACACACACACACACACACACACACACACACATACTGCATCCTTAAAAACTACCCACACAGAGAAAATGATCCCCTCACCACCTCCTACCACTCAGATAAACTTGCAAGGACTTTTGTTCTAACTTTAGAGAGCACACACACCTCTCACGTGTGCAACACAAAATCTCTCAGCCAGTTTCACTCTGCAAGTCCTGTCTTGTTAGAGAGAATGCTGGAGAAAGAGACATACAGGAGAAAGAGTGAGAGAGAGAAAGAGAGAGTGACAGGAAGAGAGAGAGAAAAGAATTAAGTCTATTAGCATAAATGTGCTAATTTAAACAAATAATTTGTAGATCTTAAATACAACTGAACTGCTACTGAAATCCTTACTGTTGTTAGATGTCCTTGTAAAGAAGAAAATACATAAAAAATAATTAATTAAAATAAAGATTTATTTAATACATTTAACTGGAGACTAGAGAATGTTGTAAGTTGTAAATAAATAAATAAATAAATAAAAAGCGAATAACATCTGTAATGTTGTTTTTAGCATTACATTGCCATTTATATCAAATGTGAAATTATTTTTTTTTTCACAATTATCTATTACAAATGAAAGATACCAATCAAAATCAACAACTTATCTCCAAGCCTTGTAAATGAAGGCCACATACAAAGCATTGGTATTATACGTAACAAAAACTAAAACAATACACTTTTTTGTTATAATAGTAATTAAAAAATAAAATAATAATAATAATAATAATATTACTTTCTGTTATACTTCCATTATTACAATAAAAAATAAAATAAACTAACAGAAATAGAGCATAATTTAATATAATATATTCAGGGTTCATACAAACACTTTAAAATTTAATTTCACAACTTTGATTTTCAAGGACTTCAATCAGAGATCTCACTTATCATACAACGTCTTCTCTTTCAAATTCTAAAAAAAAAAGATAAATAGAAAAATAAAAATAAACTAATAAAATGGCAAAAATAAAGCACATGCAAAGTACTATTAAAGTATACTACACTTTTACTATAGTAAAACCATGTTTAATTTTCTTAAAGTATTTGTGTATACTCTCTTTCTCCTTTCTTTGTTTTGTTTCTATAACTGTACTGCCTAAATTAGTTTTTACTGTTTAAAAAATGAGGAAAAAAGAACTGTGTAAAATGAAAAAAAAAAGTCCCGAACTGAATCAAATGATTTGTGAACTTGCTCCAAAGTTCCAATCTAAATCAAATAATTTGTGAACCTGTCCGAAGCCCCGATATAAATCCTGATGGTTTAACTTATTTGTACTTTTGCAATTTTCGAGTGTTTTCCAGGCCTTAAATTTCAAAAAGTCGAATTTATGTTCTTCAAACACTTTAAGCACCTTGTGCGAACCCTGTAAAATAATAAAAAAAAAAACTTATTTTATTTCAGCTAATTGCCAAAGCAATATTTATCACTTTCATTTAGTTGAAATAATGAAAAGTAATAATAATAATACATAAAAACAACAACACAACACAAAATTACTAAAATAAAAATGTAAACAAATAATAATAATTAAAAAATATATAACAATACAATAGTATCTTAATGATACTAACACTGGTTTAAAAATAAATTCTGGTTTGTTAGGATAGGACAATATTTGGCCGAGATAGAACTATTTAAAATCTGGAATCTAAGGGTGCAAAAAAATCTAAATATTGAGAAAATTGCCTTTAAAGTTGTCCAAATGAAGTTCTTAGCAATGCATATTACTAATCAAAAATGAAGTTTTAATATATTTATGGTAGGAACTTTACAACTTTAGATACAAAAATATGGAACATGATCTTTACTTAATATCCTAATGATTTTTGGCATAAAAGAAAAAGTGATCATTTTGACCCAATGGATTTTTGGCTATTGCTGCAAATATACCCATGCTTCTTAAGACTGGTTTTGTGGTCCAGGGTCACATATTTTGTCTAAAATAGCAAACAAGATAGAAAAACACAGAACAAATACATAAAACAAAGGCTGATATATTTTACAAGCATAATTGTTTGCATTTAGCCATTTTTAGTGTTTTTAAATTTTAGACATTAAATGTAATTCTTTTCTATAAATCCTTTATATTCCCTGTAAATATATATATATATATATATATATATATATATATATATAGTCAAAACTGAAAATGCCTGTATTTGTTCATTTATAAATGCATCAATAATATATCATTATAATATGTAATTTATTTCAAATTATATCTATTTGAGTGAATTTCTTCCTTTTGCTTTGACACCACTTGATCAACGTCACAGATTTGCTTTTTTCATCAGTAGCCTACATATAGTGCAAAATCCAAAATATTTCTTGTTCGTTTTATGTTGTTGCTTCTTTTTTTAATCCAAATCCCCAAACTCCATATGTATTTTAATGTATAAATTAGATTTTCAGTCCCAGATCTTTAATGTAGACGTGCACACTTCAGGTGTTTTTGTAACTGTTTCTTTTCATGCATGATAAATAATGACTTCCTGTGTATATTACTGTATTTAATCCTAAGGAATAATGGGTTAGGAAGAGGATTATAATCTAGTGAAGCTCCATGGATTAACCAGTACAGGTGAGTCATGGAGTGAAAGAATGCAGAATGCACCTGCTCAGACACCTGCTGAAGAGCACAAGAGATTCGCATAAGACGAATGCTATGTCATTATGGCTTTAGTACACTGTAAAACACACCTGTAAATGAAAGGATGGGGAAAAGGAGAGAAAGGGGTAAACGTGTAAAGCGGAGGAGGTAGAAGTAAAAGGTGCTGGTTTGTGCCCACAGTAACACAACAGGTTCAACCTGAACCGAATGCTAACAAAGGCTGTGATTACAAGGTGCTGAAAAAATGAAGGAAGAGACAAACAAACAGAAAGAAAATGAAACAGTGCCTTTTGTTTCGACTTGAAAAGTCAGGGCTCATCGTAGAAAGCTCCTATTCCCCTGCGCCTGTGTGTCTGTCTAGATGTCCATCTCTCCATCTGGATTAACCTCTCACCACACACAGAAGACAGTTAACACCAAGTCTGCACAAACAAACCATTATTGCATTAACACTGACCTAGACAAGCGACGATTCACTCGTTAAGTCATCAAACACACACACACACACACACACACACACACACACACACACGTTTTCTTAGCAACTCACAGTTAGGACATCCCATGGGTGTCTAATACAGACCTAAATCCTACTCCTAAAAAAAGTTTTCTACTTTACAATAAAAATAAATTACACTAATGTTCAGAAGTTTGGGATCAGAATGATTTTTAATGATTTTTAAAGTCTCTATAGGCTCATCAAAGTTTCATTTATTTGATCAAAAATACAGAAAAAATTGAATTGCATGAAATATTATTGCAATTTAAAATAACACTTTACTATTTTATTATACTATTTACTATTTTATTATATTATACTCTAATAATATTTATTTTTTTCTCTATTTCTAATCAAATAAATGCATCTTTGGTGAGCAAAACAAACATCTTTAAAAAAAAAAGTTAAAATCTTGCTGATCCCAAACTTTTGAATGGAAGTGTATATTTGTATTAATTCATGTAATACATTATATCTTTAATTTTATGCTTTATTTAAAATATTATATTAAATTTATATTGTTCTGAGCATATATTTATGAGCTCATGCATATAAATGACCTAATAGAAATTATCCTATGCACACAATCACACATTTACAGGCACATTTGATACGACGATGTAATCGTGTAAATAAAGGATAAAACTGAAATGCATGAAATTCTAATAATTCCAAACTATTTAGACATTTATTAAAGTGTTTATTACACTTTAAAATGTCATGTTTAAGTCTGTTACTTGCTGTTTTTTTGTAAATATTTGTGAAACTTAGTAGCATTAGTGAATGTCGATCTACTGATATTTATCAACACACACACATATATACAGTGTGTGTGTGTATATATATATATATATATATAAAGTTCATTTATTTCAGTAATTCAACTCAAATTGTGAAACTCGTGTATTAAATAAATTCAATGCACACAGACTGAAGTAGTTTAAGTATTTGGTTCTTTTAATTGTGATGATTTTGGCTCACATTTAACAAAAACCCACCATTCTCAACAAATTAGAATACTTCATAAGACCAATTAAAAAAAAGGCAATTGTTGGCCTTCTGGAAAGTATGTTCATTTACTGTATATGTGACCCTGGACCACAAAACCAGTCTTAAGTGTAATTTTTTCAAAACTGAGATTTATATATCATCTGAAAGTTGAATAAATATGCTTTTCATTGGTGTATGGTTTGTTGAGATCGGACAATATTTGGCTGAGATATGGCTATTTGAAAATCTGGAATCTGAGGGTGCAAAAAAAAATAAAAAAATATTGAGAAAATCACCTTTAAAGTTGTCCAAATTATGTTCCTATCAATGCATATTACTTATCAAAAATTAAGTTTTGATACATTTACGGTACAAAATTCTCAAAATGTATTAATGGAACATGATCTTTACTTAATATCCTTAAGACTGGTTTTGTGGTCCAGGGTCACAAATGTACTCAATATTTGGTAGGGGCTTCTTTTGCTTTAATTATTGCCTCAATTCGACGTGGCATGGAGGTGATCAGTCTGTGGCACTGCTGAGGTGGTATGGAAGCCCAGGTTTCTTTGACAGTGGCCTTCAGCTCGTCTGCATTTTTTGGTCTCTAGTTTCTTATTTTCCTCTTGACAATACCCCATAGATTCTCTATGGTTCAGGTCTGGTGAGTTTGCTGGCCAGTCAAGCACACCAACACCATGGTCATTTAACCAACTTTTGGTGCTTTTGGCAGTGTGGGCAGGTGCCAAATCCTGCTGGAAAATGAAATCAGCGTCTTTAAAATGCTGGTCAGCAGATGGAAGCATGAAGTGCTCTAAAATTTCTTGGTAAATAGGTGCAGTTGTAACCCCTCCACCCGGGTCCTACTTGCACCCGCTCCGAGCGGGTCTCAAATCTGGGTCGACGGCATGGGAGGCAGACGCACTAACAAGGTGGCTAAAGTCTGCAGCCTCTAGCATCAGTCGCTAGTGCACCTTTTGAGATCAGGGGAGTGAGGTTTACCTGCACAGCACCTACTGCTGGCCTCTGTTACACTCACCCCCCAAACCTCACTCCCATCCGGGCCACGGCACCAATGTAACCCCTCCACCCGGGTCCTACTCGCACCTGCTCCGGGCTTGAACCCAGATTTCTGACATGGGAGGCAGGCGGACTAACAAGGAGGCTTACCTCCTTGGTTTACCTGCACAACACCAGCAGATGACATTGCACCCCAAATCATCACAGACTGTGGAAACTTAACACTGGACTTCAAGCAAATTGGGCTATAAGCTTCTCCACCCTTCCTCCAGACTCTGGGAACTTGGTTTCCAAATGAAATACAAAACTTGCTCTCATCTGAAAAGAGGACTTTGGACCACTGGGCAACAGTCCAGTTCTTCTTCTCCTTATCCCAGGTAAGACGCCTCTGACGTTGTCTGTGGCTCAGGAGTGGCTTAACAAGAGGAATACGACAACTGTAGCCAAATTCCTTGACACGTCTGTGTGTGGTGACTCTTGATGCCTTGACCCCAGCCTCAGTCCATTCCTTGTGAAGTTCACCCAAATTCTTGAATCGATTTTGCTTGACAAGCCTCTCAAGGATGCAGTTCTCTCGGTTGGTTGTGCATCTTTTTTTTCCACACTTTTTCCTTCCATTCAACTTTCTGTTAACATGCTTGGATACAGCACTCAGGTTCTTTGGCAATGAATGTTTGTGGCTTACTGTCCCTGTGAAGGGTGTCAACTGTCTTCTGAACAACTGTCATATCAACAGTCTTTCCCATGATTGTGAACCAAACTGAGAGACCATTTTAAAGGCTCAGGAAACCTTTGCAGGTGTTTTGAGTTGATTGGCTGATTGGCATGTCACCATATTCTAATTTGTTGTTAAATGTGACCCAAAATCATCACAATTAAAAGAACCAAAGGCTTAAACTGCTTCAGTCTGTGTGCATTGAATTTGTTTAATACACAAGTTTCACAATTTGAGTTGAATTACTGAAATAAATGAACTTTTCCACAACATTGTAATTTAATGAGACACACCTGTATATATGCAAAAAATCATGATTTCCCAAATCTTATCTCTTTTAATTTGAATTTTGTCATTACAAATTTAGCCAGCGGTAACAATGCAGGTCATATATATGTTACACAGCCATGAGTAGTATCTCTGATGAGTATTTCTACAATGAAAACATCCAATCAAAAACATTACACAGTTTTTTGCAGAAGAATATGCACTAGCCAGAATAAGGCCCATAAGAGAACCATAGGCTCCATAGGCCTATATGACACAATAGGGGGATTATGCACATTATGTATCAGCAGACACTATCATTTTTGATATCTGTGTTGACATGCAGCATCCACCTACCAAAAGAATAATCTGAAATGAATGTAAAGTGCTGCACTGTGCTATCCCATGGTCTTATACAAACAGTAATGCTGTGCTCAATTCCAACATTACTTTTGTTTATCCATCACCTAATTATTTGTAGGCATAAGGCTTTACAAACCTTTACATTCTTGCCATGAGAACATTTTAATTAGTGTTTCTAAGGCAAATGTTATGACACATGATGAAGGTATGGTTACACCCTGTTATCCTCTAATGACTGTCATTCTGATTAAACGAGTCACGGCCACGTTATGCTTCATTTCTCCCTCATGGCTGCGCTCACATTTGGACTGAGGTGTCATTGTCATTGTTGTCTCTTGGATCAATGTTTAAATACCTCTGAGTGCGTACCAAGACAAGTCTGAACCTGTGGAGGTTTTAGGAAAAGCCTGCCTTACCACAACCCTCTAACGAACCTTCATTCCATCGCAAAAATCAGGTATCGCCAGAAACTCGCTTCCGGGGTAAAATAGGAAGGCCAAAAATAGAGCGACACAGAGCGGCTAGCTTCTTTTTCATCATCGCTGCTGCAAACGCTAACGTTCACACATTCTTGACTAATGAAACAGGACTGAGTTTATTTGCTATTTCAAAAACCCGTTTGTCAGAGAGGTTTTCATTACCTTTGGTCTGTAACTAACGTTTTCGTGCTGGAGGGGATCTTAAAGACAGCCACCCACATGTGACAAGACAGAAGAAGTGACTAGAAAAGATGAATTTTAGGTCTGGAGGTGAGAGTTTGTGGGGAACCGCTCAACTGTGACAAACTCATTTGCATGGCCCCAAAAGGTCTATTATGAATAATGATCTATTTAAACAAAAAAAGTTAAACAATATAAAAAAATAAAACATTAAAAGTAAACATTATATTTGTATAAACATATCTATTGATTCTTCATTTCAGGAGAGATTGCTTGACAAGGGTTAAGGTGAGTGTCGAAATCAAGGTGTGTCGTGCAGAGAGACTCAAAGGAATAGTTCACTCAAAAATGCAAATTTGCTGAAAATTTACTCATCCTGAGGCCATTTAAAATGTAGATGAGTTTCTTCATTGGAACAGATTTGGAGAAATGTTGCATTACATCACTGTCTCAACAATAGATCCTCTGCAGTGAATGGGTGCCATCAGAATGAGAGACCAAACAGCTGATAAAAACATCACTTGAGGAAGTGCTATTATGAATTATGGACTGATATTTTGATCATTAGCAATGGTTTAAAATTCCTTAGTGATGGATTTGTTTCTTAGAAACATGCAGTTTTTCACAAGATGTTAATTGATGGACTGCAGTCGTATAGATTACTTGCAGATTATTGTGATGTTTTTATCAGCTGTTTGGACTCTCATTCTGATGGCACCCGTTCACTGCAAGGATCTATTGATGAACAAGTGATGTAATCATTTAGCAAAATTCCTCCAAATTTGTTCTGATGAAGATACAAACTCATCTACAATTTGGATTTAAAAATTGGAGTAGGAGTAGGATTTACTTGGAAAAAAACTTAGAAAAGACTAGTAAATTTACATAAAAAAGGCCTAAACATAATTATTAGTAGCTTTAAATATTTTTTTTTACTTAAAGGAACACTCCACTGTTTTTGAAAATAGGCTAATTTTCCAACTCCTCAAGAGTTAAACAGATGAGTTTTACCGTTTCTGAATCCATTCAGCTGATATAAAATAGCTTAGCATAAATCATTGAATCTGATTAGACCATTAGCATCTCATTCAAAAAGGACCAAATATTTTAGATATTTTTCCTATTTAAAACTTGACTCTTCTGTAGTTTCATCTAAGACCAACAGAAAATGAAAAGTTGAGATTTTCCAGGCTGATACGGATAGGAACTATACTCTTCTTGTTGTGTAATAATCAGGGAATTTTTGCTGCTGTCCCGTGGGTTTTTAAGTATGAAAGAGTCATTTTGAGTAGAAAATTAACTCCAGATTAATTTTAGTTACTAAACTAATTACAGTTACTAAACCTAACAACCAATGTTGGGGAAAGTTACTTTTAAAAGTAATGCATTACAATATTGAGTTACTCCCTAAAAACATAACTAAGTAATGTGTTAACTTTATTAGTTACTTGGAAAAAAGTAATATTAACTTACGTAACTTGCATTACTTGTGCATCCTTGTAAACATAACAAACAACTCCAAGTAAAATATTGAATTGCTACAAGCAATTTATATAGAGTACTAATATAGAATTTACTTCTTTTTTTTTATTCTTGCCTGAAAAAAATCATTTTTATCAGTGTGAGCTTGAGTAACTTTTCAGCAGATTAGCATTTTTTGGTGAATTATTACTTGATGTATACAGAAAAAAAAAAAAAAAAGAAAGATTTTTTTTAATAAATAAAGAAAAATTAAAATGACAGTGGCTGTAAAAAAAAGACTAAACTGCCAATAAAGTATGAGCCTGCATGTAGCATGAATAAAGGTAGAGTTGTAGAAATTACTTATTAGAGAGATGAAATGCAGACAACTGGTCTGTCAGCTAGTCTGAATAACCCCCTGAGTGTGCGCACACACACATACAGAGAAAGAAAGAGAGAGAGAGAGAGAGAGAGAGAGAGAGAGAGAGGCATAAAGGCATATGAAGGATCATAAGGTTGTGAAAGCAGAAGAATCATAAGACACTGTATTCTTAAAAATGTTGTCTAGTTTAATGAAATTCAAGTTTTGTTATGTTTATGTTCTGTTTACTACGCAGCTTGATGCTTATCAGCTGTAGGCTATCAGTGTTGTGGAAATTCTCACTGATAATGAGTCTCTGAGAAATTTGATAACAACAATCAGGAAAACATGTTACAAAATGTGCACATAATGAAATATAATACTTTCTGTTGTTACATTGTTAAAAAAGCTGGGTTAAGTACCAAGCACTGGGTGAAATATGGACAATCCCAGATCCTTAGTTATAGGTGAAAAATCAGAGAAGCACTGATATCCAGGAGAGAGAAAAAAAAATTCTTCCCTATGACATGCACTGAAGTAACTGTTGTTGCTTACTGAAAATTATTACTATCATATAATTTCAGAAGACTTGAAATGCAGCACACAAGTCATATAGGCCACTTTAGTGATATTTACTGTGTTCAGTGCTTTTGCATCCGTTTTGAAGCTTTAAAGTTGCAGTCGCTATTCATTGTAAATTCATGGAAAGAAATTACATGCATAGTCTTCAAAATATCTCCTTCTGAGACAGTCATGTTTCAATTTTTGGGTGACCTTTAAAAAGAGATGATGTTCCTGGTAATTTTGTCAAACAAACCTGTTACTTTAAAATCATGATGCAAAAGCGATGTACAGACATTGCTTAATTAAAATCATCATTACTACAGGTCTTCACTACTAGACACTTTAAAACAAGTGGCAGCTGTCACATTTATTTAGAGAGCTTTTAACTTACTCATATGTAAAGTATGTTTTTATTTCTGAGGTGTGATCTCAATGTTCTCCATATAATCTATAAAACAAACAACAGAAACAATGCTGTGGTTATAGGGAATGTTTTAAAGAATTCTTTTTCAGCAAATATACACTGGCAACATAAGATAGAACCACACCTGAAAAGGTGTGAGCCATTGCTACAGCATACAGTGCTGCTTGAAAGCTGTTTAAACCCTTTAGAATTTTCTATATTTCTGTGTAAATATGACCCAAATCATCATCAGATTTTCATATAAGTCCTGAAAGACAAAGAGAACCTAATCAAACAAGTGAAAGAAAAATATTTTCTTTGTCATTTATTATTGAGAAAAATGATCCAGTGTTACATATCTGCATTGCAAAAGTTTATGAATCTTTGCTTTCAGTAACCGGTGTGACCCCCTTTTGCTGCAGTAACTGAAAGTTAAAGTTTCTTGTAATTGCTGACCAGTCCTGCACAGTCTCCTTAGTGCAGAATCACGTGCTGGTATAATTCAGAATTCATTGTTCCATTAATGATGGCAGGCTGTTCTGGCCAAGATGCAGCAAAACAGGCCCAAGCCATGATACTACCACCACCATGTTTCACAGATGGGATAAGATTCTTAAGCTGGAATGCAGTGTGTTCTTTTTTTCAAGCATAGTATCTTCTCATTCAAATCAATAAGTTCTATTTTGGTTTCATCCATCCATTACACCTTTCTCCAATAGTCCTCAGGCTTGTCCACATCAGTGGTTCCCAATTCCAGTCCTGGGGACCCCCAGCTCTGCACATTTTGCATGTCTCCCTTATTTAACACACCTGATTAATATCAACAGCTTGTTAGGGGAGAGAACCATTAACTGAACTAATGAGCTGAAGATCTGATTCAGGTGTGTTAAATAAGGGAGACATGCAAAATGTGCAGAGCAGGGGGTCCCCAGGACTGGAATTGGGAACCACTGGTCAACATGATATTTAGCAAGCAGTTTTCTTTTTGGAGAACAGTGGCTTTCTTCTTGCAACTCTGCCATGCGCACCATGGTTGCACAGTGTTCTCCTGATGGTGGGCTCATTAACATTAACATTAGCCAATGTGAGAAAGCCCTTTAGTTGCTTAGAAGTTACCCTGGAAACTCTCACAGACTACTACACATTCTGCTTTGCAGTGAACTTTGTTGGTCGATCACTTCTCGGGAAGGTAACTGTCTTGAATTCCATTTGTACACAATCTGTCTAACCGATGATTTGTGGAGTCCAAACTCTTTAGAGATGGTTTTGCAAACTTTTCTAGCCTGATGAGCAACATCAACTCTTTTCCCGAGGTCCACAGTGATCTCCTTTGTTTGTGACATGATTCACTTCCACAAACATGATCAGACTTTGATAGACCCCTGTTCTTAGAATAAAACGGTGCTCATACTGGCATTTGATAGTCATTGCACTGACTGAAAACATACCTGCACAGATGGACTCTAATTTCACTTTTAAAATAACTGCTAATCCAAGAGATTCACATACATTTGCAACGCACAGATATGTAACACAGGATCATTTCTCTTAATAAATAAATGACAAAGAAAATATTTTTCTCTCACTTGTTTTGGGTCATATTAACACAGAAATATAGAAAATTCTAAACGGTTCACAAGCTTTCAAGGAGCACTGTATGTTGTATGCACTATAAATGTGTTTAAATAAATATGCTTTTATTCTTTTTTTAGTGGAATTTTGAGTGGCTTTTTGAGTCTCTTATGACAAATTGCTTGTGATGCTTTTAATTTGTAAACTGTTTTGTTTAAAAGTTTCTGCTAAATGACTAAATATAACTGCAATAAACAGTACAATAAAAAGTATGAATAAACTGAATGATTAATAAACAAATAAGTACATAAATTAAGGTGAACATAACGGAGTTATTGGAATAATCAGGCAGTGCGTCTCACAGTGTGTTTAATACAGTAATTCATGAGTCAACGATAATTATAAAGGCTTAAGCCAAAAATTACAGTAGTAACATGTCTGTAGGTAGAATAATAGAGTTTTAAGGAAGTAAAAAGACAAATCATTTTCTGTTTTTTCCCAAATACATCAAACGGTAAAGAGGAATTATAACTTAAAGTGAGCTGGGAGTCATTTTCCATTTTAGCCTGATTTCCTGCAGAACAGATTTTTTTTTTTTTTTTTGACAGTGAAAAGCTGTAGCAATTTTCTGGTATATTATATTCATATGATAAACACTGTATGACAAATTATTACTGCAGTGTCTTCACTTCAAGTGTTACACCCTCAAACACAAAAACAAAAGTTTAGACTTGAGGAAAGTTGAAATTGAAAGTAACTTTACAAAAGATTTTACTCTGAAACTTTATAGTAAGTTACACCATTCCATCAGGGGTGCTGTTCTCCTCCTGAGGACAGGCCTTAAGGGAAAGAATGTTCCTTTTTTCCGGATGTCAGTGCAAGGGCGTATTTTACCACAAAGATAGAATCAGTATATATCATTCATAATTAGTGTTGGAAGCATCACGGCAAGGAAGCCTGATGCTCTGCAACCGTCTGATGCATCTACAGGCTACAGAGGCATCTCTCCAATGTTTTGTAAAACTATTGTGCTTATTATAAAACTTTTGATGTTCAGATCTTGCCTCAAGTCAAGTCATCATTCCCGGTAAATTCCATGGAACTAGGAGAAGAAATCTGATACCTTGCTGTCTGACAGAGATGTTTTGTTTTCCTATTTTTACAGGCTTTTTTTAGTTTAGGTTTAGTGAAAATCCATTTGAGCTGATCGACTAATCGATTGAATATTTCTGTACATTTTGCATACTGCTCAGGAGTATGCAAATAATCCTGGCACTTGCAGTAGATGATCTAAAGGTTCGCTTTCCACACCCAATGACATCTGAACATGCGTGCAGCGATGACACATTTCTAATAACATCAGTAGCTATTACGACATGGGTGTACCTCTTCTCTACAAAAAAACCAAGTGACTATAGATTCTTTTATCCTTCACAAAATGGTGAAAGGTCACTGATTTCCTTCATGTCAGTTACACCATAACCTATTTACATTTACACATTGTCTGCAGTGTTTTATTTGTCACAGACAAGTGAACAAAAAATTGGAATACACCTGTTTCACCTACAGGAATTAGTGGACCCTAAAACAACTGGAATGGTTTGTGCGTCATTTCAGAGGTGCCAAGATGTAATTGATGAATTTCATAATAATTGTTCCTTTCTAGCCTGTCTCATAGCTTTGGGATATGATAATGGAAAATTGCAAAATATCACTGTTGGAACATTGAATAACTTAAGGTGAAGTCACAACTGCTTTCAGGCAGAGTCTTTTTGTCTCATGGTCTTAGACTAAATATAAACTTCTTGTTGTGGGTATGTAGTTTATTACTCTTAAATAATAAATAATTTCCAACAAACTACATATGATAATTATCTCAAGCACAGGTTGGTACAATACCCTCATTGTTGAAGGGAATTCACAAGAACTCTGTGGCTTTGTACTACTTGGCTACTGTACTATAAAATCAGCGTTTCAGTTCATTAGAATATAAACCCTGGTTTTGTAGAATGACAGGTCTTGATCTGGATCTTGGGGGTCTGGTATAGGGATGTAACTAAACATTCAAAACTGCTTCCCCAAGTGTGAAACTTTATTAAAAGATATATATTGACAATCCACTCTTGTCTATGGTGGTTATGGCCACATGTAGGCTAGCATTAGTTTAGTCTGTGTGTAGATTTTAAACTCCAACTCTGCTTTTTAGAGGTAACTGCTCTCACATAAAGCCGTGTACCCAAAAAATATATGGGTTTATGCCATGCTGTGTGATACAACAGCAAGAGTAAAACCATAACCAGGCTTTGAAACTTTTTTACGAAGGTGCGCTTATGCCACCTGCTGTCCAAAACTGATTCCAAGTGTAGACCAGAACACTTTCTAGGCCACTGTCTATGAAAATAGTAAGCATTATACACAGGGATTGAAATTAATTTGGCTACTAAATTTTTAAGTTACCAGCCATTCATAATTATTATTGATATTGATTTTATCAATAAAGATAATTAGATGATATTTTGTTGAGTGTGTTATTGTGTTGATATCTTAAGGACTACTGTGGACAGCTGACTCAAAGTTTTTGATATTCTTCATATTCTGGTCAGTTCACAGCATCAATAGAAATTAATATTTTCCAATAAGTTTAAATAGATTTTTACATTTTTGGGGGGCATTTTTACCTTTACAAAGCCATTTTTTTCTAAAAGTGTTTATTATGCTTTATTATGTTTATTTAATTTAATCAGTTAATAATAATAATAATAATAATAATAATAATAATACATTTAGGCTGTTATTAAACAAATGAAATTAGTATCAACAAAATTAATATTTGCATAAGTTGTATATTAAGTGGCATTTAGATATATTTACACATGGTAATGCAGCTTAGAGGATATGGAATGCTTTAATCTGCAGTTACAAATGCATAAATAATGTTTTGATATTTTAAACGTGTTGAATAGGCCTACTGATATTTAAAATCATTTTAAAAATGAAGAGATAGGCTACTTAACTTCAGATGTGAAAAACCGCCAGCAGGTGGCAGTAAATCGCTGTTAATAAGGGAGTCATTGCGATTAAACCGGTTCATTTTGATGGTTGATTCATTCAGGAACGAAAAATCGTCATTTGCTCAGAGGCAAAACAGTGCTGTGACTGGAATGATTTTTTTGTTGGCGAAATAGAACAAAAACAGCCAATTCAGTGTCTAAAACGTAAGTTTCCTGATATTAACTTATTGTTTATTGAACTGTTATATAAAATAAAAATACCACATGTGTAACCATGCTGATTTTTCAAGAAAAAACATCACTCTTCATGTGATATTGATTAACTATATGAAATGCTATAAATATATACATTTTCTGCCCCTTATCTTGAATTATGTGATCATCCTTAATTATTAGGATATTATTAGACTTAATCATGCAGTGAAGAACGCACTCTAAATGCATACACGCATTAAACGTTAGTCTAGACTTCATCACGTAATCGCCAATGCCTGCACTCTGTAGGTGTGTTTTGTTTGGTTTTTGCAATATACTCGATAATGGCATGATGTCTCATGAGTTCAGTATTTGCGCTAAACCTGCGCAGATTTGGCTTGCATGAACTTCCCCAAGAAATTAATGAGTGAACATAACTTATATAAAGTAACCCGCCAAATTGGCTAGTGATTTGACAGCATTACCTGCCACAGCTGGTTTTTTACCCACATTTGACATGTTGGCGGGTGTAAATTTCAAACCCTGATTGTAAAGGTAACGTTTCATCAATTAAATAATTGGATAATATTTACATTAAGTAAACAGCGTATTTCCGCAAAGTACAAGTAGCCTAAGGCCTGTTACGTAATCAAATTACTTTTTTCATGTACTGTAACTAGTAAAGTAACGCATTACTTTCTGAAAATATCAGAATGATTAAAATGCATTTTCTCACTTCTCACAAGGTGAAGAGTGTTCAACTTTCTTCTCCTGTGTTGTACTGTATAGACATGAATTTACTTTTCCTTCAGCCTGAGGCTTATTCATTTCGCATTACAAATAACGCGGATTAAATCAGATTACTTTTTTCAAGTAATTAAAGTAATGTATTTATTTGGTGATTTACACGAAAATACCTCTTGTTTTCCCATTTATTTACTGACAAGTTTCCTGTCCCTACGTTAATCTAAGAAATCAGAAGTAGAGTCGTTGTGTAACGTTACGCTGCGTAAACATGATGTGAACATGCATTAATTCATCTCACTCGCAAAAAATAAAAATGACGCAAAGAATATGAGGCAAACTTGCCTCATAAATAATGTATATGTTAAATAACATAAATGTCCTTTAAAAATTTAATCCTTTATTAATCCTTAATCATTTATCCTTTTTTATTAACCAATTTATTTGCGTCTGCCTTTGATGATCCGGTTCAACCATACTAATTATTTTATTGTTAAAGAGTGTTGAACCTTTCTTCTACTGCATTCTACTGCACATACGTGAATTTACTTTTACTTCAGCCTGAGGCTTATTCAGTTCACTTTTTATTTTAAAAACAATCAAGCAAGCCCTGTCCAGATTTTAAAAGTACTGCGAAAATAGGCTACTTTCCATAAAACTTTCCCCAATACTGATTAGAACATTATTTTCAATTCCAATTTTCAAATGATTTTCACGATGCTTATTACAACAACGTGGCTTTACAGCCTCCATACTGTCACCATTAAAAATTTCGTCAAAGCAGTAAATTTTTTATTGTGCATTCACATGTTTTCCATCATATGTAGTTTTTTTATTATTATTATATTTATTTATTTATTTTTGTGCGAATGTGTGTCTCGTCACATCCCTCAAATTCGACGTCACGCAGAACGCGTGTACAACGTCACAAGTCACTTGACAGGTGGACCCGGAAGGAACGGCGTTTCGAAAATGGCGATCCACGTAAGTCGCAGCCAAAACAGAGGAAAGTAGAGCCGATTTTAATTCACATCCCGACTGGACCGAGCTGTGAGACGGACTCGGTGATGCGTGTGTAACGGGAATGTCATCTGATTTAAGGATGAACGGCGTGAGGATGGCACGAGAGGACGGTGTGACGGGAGACTCTTACACCGTAAGTCTATGACGTGATGTTTGCAGTAAAAAACAAATTGAAAATACAGTTTACAAAAGCTGATCGTGAAATAGCGAGTATGTTTTACTGAACTGTTTGTTTTAGAGCGTAACAACAATTAGTTTACAATGCAATTCAGTTCCTGTTACACAGTTTTTATACACATGTTCCGGAAGGTCTTGTTAAAGTAAACATCTACAAATTTTAACAATATTTTCCTCATGGTCTCGAATGATTTACGCGTTCTGTGTTTTATTTCTATGCACGCTAAATGTTGTAAACAATTATCCTGTCTATGGGTGACACTTCAAGGTCTGTCTCTGTGATTTACACACAGGAAAACCTCATTGGAACTTTGTTAGCTATCTTTGGAAACCTGTTGGTCAGCATCTCAGTCAGTATTCAGGTAAGTGTGTATTTGCAGCCTACATTTATAATTGCATTGTGATTCAAGGTCAGGGTGTGTTCAGGTTACACCCTATCAGGTGAAAGTCAGCCGCTTTTATTTACTTCTCAACATCTTGTTCTAGAACCCAGCTGTTGTTTGTTACAGTATCTAAGGGAGTGGGTTTAGTAAGAAGGTGTAAAAGACAAACACATGTCATCAAGATGTTTTCTCTTGCAGAAACAAAGCCATGTGACGTTGGCGGGAAATAAAGACCCAAGGCAGTACTTCTACACTAAGACCTGGTGGACTGGCCTGATTCTGATGGTTCTGGGGGAGGGTGCCCTGTTTGTGTCTTATGCATTTGCACCACTCTCTCTTATAGCACCACTTAATGCTGTGTCTGTCATATGTAAGTATTCATATTCTGTAATACTGTCAAAATGCGTTTACTTCCATATTTTACACTTTTTTTTTTTTTTTTTTTTTTTTACTGTTTTACATATTTGATATATCAAATTTTAAAATCTTCATGCCAGTTTTATATGCAATACAGCTCTGAAGAAGTAATATTATAACACAATAACATGATAATATTATAGTTTTATTACGGATAATAGTATTACTTTTTTGTCAAACATTTAGCTTGTTCTCAGAAGTCTCTTCTGCTCACCAAGCCTGCATTTATTTGATCCCAAAGTACAGCAAAAGCAGTAATATTGTGGAATATTTTTTACTATTTGAAATAACTGCTTTTTATTTGAATATATTTTAAAATGTAATTTATTGCTGTAATCAAAGCTACATTTTCAGCATCATTACTCGAGCTTGCAGTGTCACATGATCCTTCAGAAATGATTCTAATATGCTGATTTGCTGTTCAAGAAACATTTTTATTAGTAGTAGTAGTAGTATATTAAAACAGTTGAGTAAATTTTATTTCAGGATTGTTTGATGACTAGAAAGATCTAAAGATTAGTCTAATTTTTTTGTGAAAGAAATGCTAAAAATTAATACTTTTATTTAGCAAGAATGCTTTAAATTTATTGAAAGTGATGATAAAGACATTTATAATGTTACAAAAGATTTCTGTTTCAGATAAATGCTGTTCTTCTGAACTTTCTATTCATTAAAGACACCTGAAGAAATTCTGCTCAGCTGTTTTTAACATAATAATAATAATAATAATAATAACAATACATGTTTTTTGAGCACCAAATCAGAATTTTCTGAAGGATCATGTGACTGAAATAATGCTAAAAATTCAGCTTTGAAATCACAGGAATAAATGACATTTTTAAATATATTCAAATTGAAAACAGTTATTTTAAATAGTAAAAATAATTCAAATTTTTGCTGTTTTTACTGTACTTTGTATCAAATAAATGCAGGCTTGGTGAGCAGAATAGACTTTAAGAAACAGAAAAAATCTTTTGACTTACAGTGTATGTCTGTAGTTTTGAATTTTTATTTCAGTTCAATTAAACGAAAATGAGAAATGTTTCTTTAGCAACTAGTAACTCATTTCAACGAAACAACTAGTGGTTTGTGTTTTGGTCTTCACAGCAAGCTCCATCTTGGGCTTCCTGTTTTTGCGGGAAAAGTGGAAGGCACAGGAATTCTTGAGTGAGTTCTGCTTATCTTTGTCAAATGAAAAGAAATGAAAGAAACTAAATTCTGATTAATCATACTAATTGCTTTCAGTTGCATAACTCACTGGCTCTGATGTGCCAGCTGTATGTCTCAGCTATTTATTCAAAAGATTAAGGCCATTAGTTGCTAAGCAACAAGTAACTACTTGTTAATATATTGAATTAGTTATCCAGTAAATTAAATGCAGAGCAGTATAACATCCCTATGCTTGTCTTTGTAGAGCGCTACATCTTAACTTTCCTGGGGTGTGCCTTGACGGCAGGCGGTACTTACCTCTTTGTGACGTTTGGACCGAACTCTCACGAGAAGCTGAATGCGGAGAATATAGTAAAACATGTTATCGGCTGGCCCTTCCTCTTATACCTGGTAATACACACCCTTATCTTTTAGAAAGTTATTGTGTGATTCCAAATTGCAAATATCAATCCAAAATGATTTTACAGAGAATATTGTTCTGATTTAGAGTGCACAAAGAATTTGGTTTGATGATTTAGATTATCTTTATTTTCCAGCTTCTGGGGATCATCACTTTCTGTCTGGTGCTGTATTTCTATAAGCAGCGGAATGCTAACTACCTCGTCCTGATTCTGCTGCTGGTGGCACTACTTGGTAGGACGATAACACAACATTTGTTGCTTCTAGAGTCCATTGTGTGCATGAAACGTTACGTAAAGTGCTCCACAAGTATCTCTCTAGAGGAAAGGAATGCACAGATAAACAAATCATTGTCTATTTTGACCTTATAAATGTACTAGAGACCAAAATAATGGAGCTGATTTTCCTATGCCCTTTAGGTTCAGTAACTGTAATCACAGTGAAGGCGGTTTCAGGGATGATTGTGCTTAGCATCGTGGGTCCTCTACAGCTTTCCTATCCCATATTCTATGTCATGTTTGTCTGCATGGTGGCAACTATCGTCTTTCAAGCATCGTAAGTTCTGGTGTTTATGTTGATTTTTGTTGTTGTTGTAGGACAGTGAGCTTGAAGTGGAATACTGTACGCTTTTATCTGACTTTGCTTTCTTGATTAGATTTCTAGCACAGGCATCTCACCTGTATGATTCCTCTATCATCGCCTGTGTGAATTACATTTTCTGCACAACATTTGCAATTGTTGCAGGTAAAAGTCAGATATTTTTTCTCTGTCTCTGTGTTGATTATGACAACAGGGTTCTCTTCATTTTGTGTTATTGGTCTTATTCTCATTTTGTTTCTTTTAAAACAGGGGCCATATTTTATGAGGAGTTTAACCATGAAGACGTTCTGCACATATGCATGTTTCTTTTGGGGTAGGTTTTATGATGCATTCTAAGTACATACACTATTATATAGGTCTGTTAAAATTGTCATTTTTGGTCATACAGAATAATACATATTTCGACTGTTCATGTGTGTGCACTCATTGCACGTTTGTCAAATAAGGAAAGCAAACAGGATGTGCTTTCTGCTGCCTCAATCTCTATGAACTTTAACTCCATGTAAGCCATGTAAACATGCCTTACAGACATGAAAAATATATTTACTTTCAAATAAACCAATTCAAATGGAAAACAAATATTCTCAAATTATGTAATTGGCATGAAACATGTACAGGCGCATCCACTACTGCGAAGATGAGGAGTCAGTGTCGCCGACTTCATCTCTTAGGCCAAGAACAAAGAAAGCACTAGTTTATCAATAAATTATTAAAATGGTAATGCAGCCTCCTTACTGTTTTTCCCTGACACATTCATAATCATTACTTCTGCCGTTGTGCTTTATGCATGCTCACTAGGCTATGTAAGTAATTAAAAGCTCATTATTATGATTTAAATGGTTTATTAATAAAATGAATGACTACTAGTCAGAAAAATCTTTAGTCGAGGACAGTCTGGGGAAGGTGAAAAACGTCTCTCATATTCACCAATGCTGCATTCATTTAATCAAAATTATATATATAATTTTTTTTATTTTTTTTTTTATCCTGACACATCCTGACAAACTTTTGAATAGTGTATGTATAATTTACAAAATTACAAATTGGGTTGAAAAATTCTATATGACTTTTATCATTGTTACTATTGTTAATATTTAAATTTTGTATAATGATGGTTTTTGTATTTAAATATTTAAATTATGAAATGTGAACATTATGTATAAAGAAGTGTGTTATTTTAAACTGCTGATTTTGCCATGAAAATAGCCATTAGTGCTGATATGGCGTTAAAATACCAATAAATAAATAAATAATTTACAAAATTGCAGAATTTAATAATTTGTGAAAGGGCTTATTTAATTTTATTTATTTCATTTATTTTAAAAGAGCCTAAATGCGTTTATGCGTTAACTATAGAAATACAGGTCCTTCTCAAAAAATTAGCATATTGTGATAAAGTTCATTATTTTCTGTAATGTACTGATAAACATTAGACTTTCATATATTTTAGATTCATTACACACAACTGAAGTAGTTCAAGCCTTTTATTGTTTTAATATTGATGATTTTGGCATACAGCTCATGAAAACTCAAAATTCCTATCTCAAAAAATGAGCATATTTCATCCGACCAATAAAAGAAAAGTGTTTTTAATACCAAAAAAGTCAACCTTCAAATAATTATGTTCAGTTATGCACTCAATACTTGGTCGGGAATCCTTTTGCAGAAATGACTGCTTCAATGCGGCGTGGCATGGAGGCAATCAGCCTGTGGCACTGCTGAGGTGTTATGGAGGCCCAGGATGCTTCGATAGCGGCCTTAAGCTCATCCAGAGTGTTGGGTCTTGCGTCTCTCAACTTTCTCTTCACAATATCCCACAGATTCTCTATGGAGTTCAGGTCAGGAGAGTTGGCAGGCCAATTGAGCACAGTAATACCATGGTCAGTAAACCATTTACCAGTGGTTTTGGCACTGTGAGCAGGTGCCAGGTCGTGCTGAAAAATGAAATCTTCATCTCCATAAAGCTTTTCAGCAGATGGAAGCATGAAGTGCTCCAAAATCTCCTGATAGCTAGCTGCATTGACCCTGCCCTTGATAAAACACAGTGGACCAACACCAGCAGCTGACATGGCACCCCAGACCATCACTGACCGTGGGTACTTGACACTGGACTTCAGGCATTTTGGCCTTTTCCATCTCCCCAGTCTTCCTCCAGACTCTGGCACCTTGATTTCCGAATGACATGCAAAATTTGCTTTCATCCGAAAAAAGTAGCCCAGGTCAGGCGCTTCTGCCGCTGTTTCTGGTTCAAAAGTGGCTTGACCTGGGGAATGTGGCACCTGTAGCCCATTTCCTGCACACGCCTGTACACGGTGGCTCTGGATGTTTCTACTCCAGACTCAGTCCACTGCTTCCGCAGGTCCCCCAAGGTCTGGAATCGGTCCTTCTCCACAATCTTCCTCAGGGTCCGGTCACCTCTTCTCGTTGTGCAGCGTTTTCTGCCACACTTTTTCCTTCCCACAGACTTCCCACTGAGGTGCCTTGATACAGCACTCTGGGAACAGCCTATTCGTTCAGAAATTTCTTTCTGTGTCTTACCCTCTTGCTTGAGGGTGTCAATGATGGCCTTCTGGACAGCAGTCAGGTCGGCAGTCTTACCCATGATTGCGGTTTTGAGTAATGAACCAGGCTGGGAGTTTTTAAAAGCCTCAGGAATCTTTTGCAGGTGTTTAGAGTTAATTAGTTGATTCAGATGATTAGGTTAATAGCTCGTTTAGAGAACCTTTTCATGATATGCTAATTTTTTGAGATAGGAATTTTGGGTTTTCATGAGCTGTATGCCAAAATCATTAATATTAAAACAATAAAAGGCTTGAACTACTTCAGTTGTGTGTAATGAATCTAAAATATATGAAAGTCTAATGTTTATCAGTACATTACAGAAAATAATGAACTTTATCACAATATGCTAATTTTTTGAGAAGGACCTGTATATTAGATATCAGATACGTCAGACATAATTTTTGCTATATATTTTCTTTTACTAGTGTGTGCAGGACACTATATAGTTCATTTATGTAAGTGATATAGCAAAATAAAGTAAACTGTGACACATTATATCCAAAAATTATTCATACAGTGGACTACCAGTAAGACTGCTAAAAATTTGGGACAAAAAATTAGATTTGACACTTGTATCTGACCATGTTTCGTTACATGCCTTTCTATCAAAGTTATCTGATCTTATCTAGATGAATTTGTTCAGTTTAATTGTGAGTTCTTGTTATATTTTTTTTACAATCTTCTAAACTATAGCGGATAAAGTGTGATAACATGTCTGAATAGATTTTGGTTTGACTATGTTATATATATCTCCATTGACAGCCCTAAATATTACATTTAATTCATCCAGGAGGAAAATGCTTGCTATACTACTACTATGTGACTACTATATAATACTATGTGATACTTTGTAACACATCTATGTGAGGAAGATAAATATTTGGCCATGAAATTCCACACAAGTTTGTTTTATTAGCTGTAACTGTAACAGACTAGCAGTGAGGTCCTTGGAATCTAGGATTTAACATTTGTCTTTATAATATTCCTGCAGGTGTGCTATATGCTTTCTTGGAGTGTTCCTGATCACTAAAAACAAGAGGAAGGCCAAAGCCTTTGAGCCGTATGTCACTATGGACATGGCAAAAGGTATGACTTGTAATTTCCGTCAGTAACCCAAATATAAAATCATCCTATTAGATTTAAAAGCATCTTCTGTTTCTTTTAACACAGGCGTTCCAACTATTCACAACAAAGGCTGGGCTGTGCAGCCTGATTATAACGGCTCTTTTTCATATGGAGCTCTAGAGAACAATGATAGCGTGGCTCCTGTGACGCTTCCCGTGGACCAAGAGCTGTCTGTCTCTCCTAGCCCGTACCAACCATCAGAGCTGAAGAAGGACTGAGCGGAAGTGTGTCTGAGGGGCAAATAAGACTGATTTGACTTGAGAAATGCTACTCGGTGTTTAAGCAATACTTATTTGCTTAATTACAGCCCTTCTAGAGCACCGTTCCAGAATATTGGACCATTCTAGAATTTCTCTATTTCTCTCGTCTGATCCTGAGCCAGGAAACCAAGCTATAACAGACTTACAGTATGCTAGAATAAGGACTTTCACTGGTGGCGTTGATTTTTAACTTGAGACATTGGCATGTTGTCTTTGTATGATACTCGTATCTGTAATCATGCCTTAAATGTGCTGACTGACATTTTGATCTCTCCCGGTCCTATCAAAGTTACAAAGCTAATATTATTAACCTGGGAACCTAAATATACCTCAAAAGATGATTTGGATTCTGCTACAGCTTTGTTCCAGAGATACTACAGCCAGTCCAGCTTTATCAACCAAAGGCCAAAGAGTAATGTAAATTGTACAATTCCAAGGTAGTTAGTTATATACAAATATATATATTTGGTAATGGCTCAAGTTACTGTATTCTCGAGCTCATATGCACTGTTCTCTCATTTTCCATTTTGCAGTCAGGCCTGAATGTCTTCTATGCCTATTATTTATTCCCTGTCAAACCAAATAGACATTTCTGTACAAATCTGCATGTTTGTAGATATTACATTAGATATCAGAACACTGCTGGTGGTTGAAATGTACAGATGCCTTCTGTAAAACTTCGATTTTATCATAAATAACATTGTTTAATGTGGTAAAATGTTTTGTTGTTGTTTTGGTGTCTTTTAACACAAGTAATCGTTAATGCTGTATTTTATTATACCATTAACCGAGACACCATTGTTAAAAGATAATGGGAAACTTGACTAGTTTTAAGTGCAATTACTACTGTGTTAAGAGTTCATTTTAAGAAATTCTATTAGATTTTGTTTTAACTTAATGTTGGTTATTCTATTGCAGCCATTCCACAAGGACAATCATAATGTCTGTAATCAAAATAAATAATGAAAAAAGACCAAGCTTCAGTTAGCGTTCTGTTGTTAGTTAGCATGGTACAAATAATGTTGAACCAATAATACACACCTTATAACAGCTTGTTTTTTGATATATGCTTAACTTTGCCGTAGACAGGTACTATATACCTGACCAGTAATAAAGCCTTGAATCTCATATTGCTGTGGACTGCTGTATAACAGAGTAAAGACTATTGTTAGTATCACAAAGACTGACTTAAATTTGATTTTAATTTAAGGTTATTGTTATTTTACTAATATCTACGTCAAGGACCTTTTCTGTATTATTAGGGAACTATATAGCACAGACAGTGTCTGCTTGTGCAGTCAAGATAACAACAGGCGGTCGAATTAATTATTAGTAATCTCAAAAGCGGGTGAAAACAAATCCTCATATTGAACAAATGTAATGAGCATTTTGACAGACGTTTTTATTTTTAAATATGTATATAAGGCGAGGTGTTGCGTCGAATAAAATGTTTCACCAAATTGTTTTTAAATTCAAACGTTCAAAATCAGTTCATTCTTGTGGTAAAAATGAATATGTCAAAGAAAATCTATAATGCTTTCTTTACAGTCTATGGATACAACAAACAAGACAGGTTGAGTCCTCTGTCACACGTCATCAATTTCTGCTGTCAATCTTCTGCGAACTCGAATCCCATTGGCTGATTATGAGATAAACCAGAATGTCATTGGTCATTCCTCACTGTCACTTGTCGTTTTGATAGCATACGACGAATTGTTACTGTTAATATAAAAAGATGTATTTCTAGTTGAGATTAACAATATTCCGTTGTTGTATTAAAGTTTATGTGCCTCGGGTTTTAAAGTGGATGGCCTCTTGCCCAGCCATCGATTTCGAATCAGTTGCAAAGATAACTGGTAAGTGATCTATAAAACTTACATTATCATGTTGTTATATTTGACTCTGATGGAGTCGTTTTGAAATATTACACTAACGTTACATCAAATAAAAGTAGCAGAATTAATAGACTAACGTAGATGTTTACTACAACCAGACTACCAATGCCGTCTTTAGAGTTTAAGCATGCTAATCGGTTTGTTATGAAATGTAGAGCAGCAGCTATGTTTTTTTTTCCAGGAAATATGAATTATTTGTAACGTTATATGATTCGTTTTTAATCGCAGTGAATATACAATCAGCAACACGCATGATAGCATCCTCTCCTGGTTAGCGAACACACTTTCTATTTTAAAGACACGCTTATAATAAGATTACACCTATAATATACAGTGTAGTCGTTTAACGGCACTAGATGGCGCTATAACACGTAGCGAGAGATCAGCAGCACATGCTCAGTTGTGGCCTCATGGCGTTCCCAAACATTATAACGTTTTCGTTCTTCTGAACACAAAATGATGCAAGATATTCACGCTGCTGGTTTTATAAATGGGCTATTCTACCAGAAACGTACATGATCTGTCGTTGACTTATTACAGTGCATAAAAAAGTGCACAAAAATCCAAAATAATTTCAAAAACTGACTGATAGTTGGTTTCTGAAAAGTACTGAGTTGTCTGTAAAGGAATATGTCATTCATTAGGTTCTCAGATATTTTTTTCTTTATTAAAAACACTTTTGAAAATTACAAATCCTGTCATTGTCCTTGTCCCCAGCCAAATTGGATCTACAGCTTTCATAGTTTTGTTATGCTAAAAACTCTTATTTAATAAAAAAAACTCCATCAATAACAAGTTTAAGTTGTTGATATTCACATCAATTGATTAAAAACATGAAATTATACATAAATTCTACAAATAAATACTATTTTAGTATGATTTTAAGCTTGTTTTTGTATGTTTTTTTTTTTTTTTTTTTGAGGAGAAGGAGGAGGACGAGCTAAAGCGTAAGGCCCTGTCACGGTAAAATATCCCAGAAAATAATTATGTTTAGGATATTTAAGGATATTTAGAATTTTGTCCCTCTTTTATCTAGAGGCCTATGTAGCATTGCTTTTGAGGATGCACTTTGTATTTTTATAACATTTTAATATATATATATAGAGAGAGAGAGAGAGAGAGAGAGAGAATTGACATTTATATTAGTTTTGAGCAATGATGACTGTAATTATTCCAATTCATACAGGTTGCAGTTAGATGGGTCCAGTTAGTGCAGCTGAGAGATAAAGGCAATGTCGGGCACGACTAAATGCAGACTCTGAGAGAAAGGAGAAACACCTTCAGAAAGAAAGAGATAGATGGAGGCAGAAAAAGGAAAGAAGAAAAAGTGTTCACGGGTTGACTGAGTGAGACCAAAGACGTATGCACAAATAATGGGCAGAGCAATAGAAAAAATCCAGGCTTAACACAAAGGCCGCAGTTCCAGGGCCAGGGCCTTTAAGGTCAAAAAGGGCTACCATCATAGTACCACTTCTTATTACAGCTTGGTGATAACAGGCTGTTACTATGCTAATATCTACATTATTACCCTGAAAATTACATGCAATTTCCGTTATTACGATGTAATTTCCTAAAGTAACAATGTAGATATTACCATAGTATTACCCTGTGTTTACTGAGCTGTAATAAGATATGGAACCACAGTTAGTTTACATTGCACTATTCAGTTAAGTGTCTGTTGAGTACATGTAGCCTAATTGTTTTATATTGAAATAAAATTAAATTAGTTTATTGAATTAATATATCAGTTGATAGTCATATTCTAATGAATTAGGTCCTTATTACTCTACATGTCCCTGGCTGAACTTTACCATAGTCCAATATTAATATTGAAATAGGACTGCTTATCAAAACTTAAATAAAGAACACAAAACATAACATTTCCTACTACAACGTAATCAATAGTCAGGCCCTGTCACAGCATCATCAGTCCCGTCACACCACAGTCAGTCCTGTCACACAGGAAATTATGAAAAAAAAATACTATTTAAGGAAATATTGATGAATTAACTTAATTAATTTGTAAAAAATCTCCTATGTAAAGGTATTTTTTTTTAACTATACGAGTGCCTTTATGAGTATTTTGATTTTGTGCACTACAGCTGACCAAAAAGTTGCTTGTATTTCTTATAGGAATTACAAAACCATGTTAGATGCTATCAGGGACATGTGACCAATAAGAAAATGCTGTTTGTATCAAAGAAATCCATTAGGAAACCATTCTAACATATACAAATTTGTCTGCGACGGGGCCTGATATTTTAGGGGTGAAATACATATAAAAATGTATTTTATTCAATCATAAAAAATGCTGAGATGGCATGATACGTGTTTCTCATAGTTTAACATGTCCTCTCAATGATTTAATGTTCAGATTTAATAATTAGATATATTTTTCCCCAAGATTTTTAAAGTGGAAATGTACGTTTCAGGTAGAATGTCCCAACTGAAAGTGAATAATAACCAGATGTCAAGCACCATAAAATGGCAATACAACATCGGTCAAAGACTAGGAGGGGTTTTCAAGCATTAAAACAAACCATTGTTTGAGTCATATTGTTATTAATAGTCACCTTCCTGTCAGATTATTAGTCATCAGATCATTAATAAACGCTGCAGGTGTGTTGATGCAGAAACCAGCTCATTTACAGATCATTGCAACATACAGTTGGGCTATTTTTTTTTTGCATTTTTGTGTTTGAACACTTTCCAACAACTGTATTTTGAGATACATCTTTTCACACTGAGAGTCAGGGTGTACACTTTTGAACAGAATAAAGATGTGTACTTTTTTCTTATTTTGCCTAAATATCATATTTTTTCTTAATTTAGTACTGCCCTTTAGACGCTACAGAAGATACTTAGATGTTCCCTAGAGGACAAAATAAGTATCTACCCTGACCTTCAAATTTAAAAATCCCCCCAAGGCTCTTAATGCATCGTTTTTCCTTTTTAAGCATAAGTGAGTGTTTGACCCTTCTGTAATAGTTGCATATGAGCCCCTCAGTTGTCCTCTCTGTGAAAAGATGGATTGCAAAATCATACAGTAATTGCTGGAAAGGGTTCAAATACACAAAAATGCTGAAAAACCAAAGAATTTGTGAGATCTGAAGGATTTTTCTGAAGAAACATTGGGTGCATTAACAACTTTTACTAAAAAAAAAAACAAAAACAAAAAAACACAGTTGTGGATCATTCAGGTAACACTTTTAAACAGGGTCATTTTTATAAATTCAATATTATTAAATGATTATTATTATTATTAAAATTCAAATTCAATATAATTTTCTCTTGTAGACTTAAATGTCTTTTATGTGAAATATCTTATTCAGGTTAGTACTAAATAAATATAACATGTATTTTGTATGATCCCTCTTATTTTAGTAAAATATTATCATTTAGCAGATTTAGCAAGATGTATGTAAACTTTTGACCTTTTATCCTTTTATCCTTGATTGCCTTAACATTTCAACTGGATTGTGTAATTTGTTTTAACACCCTCTACTGGTGGGGCAGTGGAATGATGCGTGAGGGTGGGAAATTGTGGAGCAACAGCTCAGAGGGTCACAGCAGTGATCCCGAAGAGGATGATGAAGAAGAGATGGCATTCGGCGAGACAGAGGAAGACTCAGAAGAGATGATGGACTTGAGCGATCTACCTACAGCTCTCTTTGCCTGCAGCGTACATGAAGCCGTGTTTGAGGAGGACAGACAGAGGGTGAGAACAAATTAAAAAAAAATCTTTCTGTGCCCATTTTCTTATTAAAAAAATGTCTCTGTATTTTTTTTTTTTAAAGTCATTTTTTTTTTTAACTTCACTGGCATTGTATGGACAAAAACAGTTTTTTAAAAATATATTCTACACAGAAGAAAATTCATACAGGATTGGAACGACGTTCATTTTTGCGTGAACTATTCCTTTAAGGGTCTATCTGAGCTTGAGATGTGGCATTGTGGGATAAAAGGCTTTTTCTTCCCCACATCACACTCAGTTCCTCAGGCTTTGAGTGCTTGCTAGGTCTCTTTATCATTTTCAGCAAACTCTAGTTTTCCAAATCGGGCTTGTTCAAAGCTAATGGAGGTCTTGTGAGCAGTACATTTTAACCTACATTCAGAAGCCAGCACTTTAAGGCCCCGAGGACAACATCTGACGTTCACACTGCGTTGCCTCAGCGTTCATGGAATATTTTTGCTGCCTGTTGAAGCTGTAACCTCTTACCTGAGGAGTGGCAGGGACTGAGAAGAGCTTTTACTTCCCCTGTGGTAGAGGAGATAAGCAGAGATGTGATTTCTCAGCAGAGGGAGAGAGAGAGAAAGAGAGGGAGAAACAGAGTCACTCAGGTCACTGGCTGAAAATAGAGTGTACCTGCTTCCTTCTGAAAACCTCTTGTGCTTCTCTGAAAACATTAAACCTGAATACATAATTGTTGTGTTGGGAACACAAATTAATATCTTGTTTGTGTACACACTCTGCAGTAAAACTATAACCCGTTTCCTTCTTGTTCTTCTCTTATCTTCTTATCTTCTTCTCTTGCATCATATCATGCATATTTAATCATGTTTTTCCCTGAGGTCCACTTATAGTCAAGTGTTTTTATTTTTCAGTATAGTTTGTTAGCCTCATTCTTTAATAACTGCTTCTATACAAAGCATTATGTTGTACAAAATGTGATGGTCAGACTGAAATTATCAGGGTTCGTGGGTTTTCTGAGGAAGACTTAGTTGACCTCTACATATTCTCTGCTCTTCAGCCGGAACAGGTGTTCTTGCGTTATGTGCGGCAATAGTTAAAGGAAAAGTTTAATTCCGGAACACAAATGTACCGTTAATTTAAAAAATGTTTTTTAAAGAAAACATTTCAGGATTTCTATTCATATAGCGGAGTTCTATGGTGCCTGTGAGTTGAAACTTCCAAAATGCAGTTTAAATATAGCTTCAAAGGGCTCTAAATGATCCCAGCCGAGGAAGTAGGGTCTTATCTAGTGAAAAACTCAGTTATTTTCTAAAAAAAAAATTGTCAACTTATATAAATTAAAATACATTACATTATACCTCAAATGCTGGTCTTGTCTAGCTCTGCGTGTACTCCAGTTCAAGACAGTTTGGGTGGGTCAAAAAACTCCCATCACATTTTCTCCCTTAACTTAAAAATTGTCCTATATCACTGCGGAAGTACCAGCCCATGGTTTAAAAAGTGAACGTGCAAAGAAGATTAAACATCCTTTACAAAAAAAAGGTAAAACAGCAATGTAGGACGATTGTTGGAGTTGGAGGAGAAAATGTAGACATACCCTAACTGAACCGGAATACACAGAGTACAAGCAGAGCTAGACAAGACACAACTGAAGCTTCAAGCTTCATACTACCTCAGCCAAAGACTAGAGGGGTTTTCAAGCATTGTTTGAGTCATATTGTTATTTATAGTCACCTTCCTGTCAGATTATTAGTCATCAGATCATTATTAAACGCTGCAAGTTTACTGTCTAGCTCATGTTTAAATCCAAACTTTGAAAATGTTACATTCAAAATCATTTTTTGTAACAATGTCTTTGCTGTATATAATTATTATTCATTTCTTACCTAATCTCTTTATGACTCCAGACATTTAATGGTTAAATGATTAGTTCACTCTTGAGTTTGAATTTCACCCTGCAGCTTCAAAAGGCTCTACACGATGCTAGCCGAGGAATAACGTACTTATCTAGTGAAACGACCAGTCATTTTCTAAAAAAATATATACATTTATGTACATTTTAACACAAATTCTTGTCTTGCACTAGCTCTGCGACACACGTCTACAACTTCACGCATTATGTAGTGACATTGGAACATAGGACCCTTGCTGTGTATGGAGGGTCAGAGAGTTCTCAGATTTCATCAGAAAAATCTTATTTGTGTTCCATAGACAAATGAAGGTCTTAAGGGTTTAGAAAGACATGAGGGCGAGTAATTAACGACAGAATTTTTTGTGTTTTTGGGCAAACTATCCCTTTAAGGTTTAAATAATATATCATTCTGTAACTGTAAGGCTAATATAATATGTCCCCTATGAACAGCATATGTGAATATTATGTAGACCTATTGTTTAAATAAAATTTATGCTTTAAAAGTAAAGTATTGATAGCAGTTTCCAACCATAGTATGTCCATTTAAACGTCTGCGTTTAATTTCAAATGGTGTCTTTGACAACAGTATTCTATGAAATAATTTGCATTCCGATTTTGACATCAAAAACCACAACAATTTTTTTTCTCTTATTTCATGGATTTTACACGTTTACCTCCACTTGTTACCAGTGTTTTTCTGCAACCACTATGCATGCGCTAGGGATGCAACAATAGTTAGTCCACGGTTCAATACGTACCTCAGCAACAAATTAACAACAAAATATTCCTTTAAACCTCTGTAAATTGAAAAAAAAGTGGATTATTATGTCTGCTTGATATTTATTTTGAGATAGTTTTTATATTGTTTTTTCTGATTTTTACACAAAATAGGATGGGTTTCATTCATACTGGACGCCAGAGGGCACCCTCTGCAGAAAATGCCTGATCGCTATCACTGTAACTGAATAAAAACAATATATAACATTAAACGTTTTCAATAATGAAATGTAAGGACAATAAACACTTGTCTGCAATATTATATTGGGTTATCTTTGTTCTTCAAGCCATCTCCTGTATTTTAATAATGATTAAGTATATTTGTAAGACATTGCTAATCGACAAACATAGAAATGAGTATAGAATATACACAAGTTTCCGGGGGGCAGGGCGCTACCATAGATATATATACGAAGAGCTCAGATGCAAAACCAGCTAAAAGTCATCTCAGTCAAAATTAGATAATGATACTGAGTGAATGCTCTCAACACATATTATGCAGCCATCAAATACTTTTATTTCAAACTCGCTAAAATCCTACCCTCAGCCCAATCCAAAGTACCAGTACTTACATAGAAACCTATACATCAGAGCCTGATAAAAAATGCATTTTTTAAAGAAATATGTAAGATGGATTTATAAGTTTTTGCATCTAAACTCTTCATACATAGATGCTTTCTATGGCCCGTGATACGTAAGCCGTCCGCCATTTTTGGAACCGTCTGCAAACCTTTGAACGCATTAACTGTGTGCATCAAAAACAGCAAGTTATACGCATGTATGTCTTTGCATGTTCATTGATTATTATGATGAATGACGTCAAGTTGACCTTTACAAAATGGCAGATGCGTCAGCGTGTCTGGAGCGGTCAGATAGGGCATCTATATATATCTATGGATGCTACTATAAAAAAGAATGTGGGTACAACTTCCGGTGATGATATGGAAGTATACCAATGGTATTTTGTGTGCTAATTAGCGAAGAGGCTAGGTTTTTTGCAGATCATTGTTTACTTTGTAAAGTTGCAAACCTTTATGAGAGATGTTTTTGCGGCAGTGCTCAGGGACAACATGTGCTGTTCAAAGTTGTGTTCACACATCGTTCGCAAGTTTGGAGCGCTAAATCTTGAATGACTGTCAACTAGTGATGTGACATTTAAACCGAGGCATTGGAGCTTGTGTTAAGGGGTGTGCCAGATAAAGCCTTGATTAGAGGCTTGTGTTGTTAACGTAGAAATCACAAAACCAGTGACAAATGAAGCCTCACTTTCTGCCCAGTCCCGTGCGCGATTCACTTTGCGTGTCGGAATGTTCGAACCCCCATATATTATTCAGATTTATTTCCTTACATTTTTAAATACCCAGTCATACATGTAATATGAAAAACACAAATTATTTCAGGAAAATTAAATATTTGCCATACGCAGTTCATATATGTGTACATTATTCTACTATTACATATTGATAGACAGAAATTCACACACTGTTACACTTTTATTTGTGCATGTAATATGAATTGATCTATGGAATGTGTGAAGAATGTGTCGTCCGAGGAAGTTTCTTTTACTTCGGCTGCTTTATTGTTTACTACCCACCAGAAAGCGCTGTTTTCCTCACTTAAAGCCTTGAATCTTTTCCTGAAACAGACAAAATTCTTGGCGCTTCACAAGTCTTCATTTCATTAGTGTCAACTGTTGAATGAATGAGTGTCATGGAACTGGAAGATGCTCCCACGCAAGGCCTTATGGGGTGTAAGAAACTTATATACTGGATATTGTCTGCCTCATTCTGTGATACGAAGCCACAATAGATCACATAAGGAAGTTATTTCAAACACTCCACTGATGTTGTAAATTAAAAATAAGCTATAATGTTTTTAAAACTCTTTTGTTGGGGAGGAGGTTTAGAAAGGCTTATCACAATACCGCGCTACTGACGAACATAACCGCAGAAGAATGCAGCAACCGCGATATTTGATCGTTTTACACTTCATACATGTGTACTGAATATTAAGTAAGTTAGTAATGATGACATAATGTGTACCATGCTGATTTGTACAGAGGCTCAGTAGATTTGCACTTAACAAGCCTAAACAGACAGCCAATGAGAAAAGATCGACTAAGCGCGTGCGATTACCTACGTCTTCAGGCTGAGTCATGTATATTTGTAAAAATAGGTTGTCATGTCCAAGGAAAGCGATATCTGCCTTAGCATAAGCTTTTAAAAGTGGCACTCAAAGTTACAATGATCTTAACAACGCGTTTCACTACGTCTCTCTTTGAACGAATCGGCATTTTTGAACGTGTAGTAGTTGAATGAGCGGTTTAAAGACTCACTCAAAGACAGTCCTTTGTCACCATCTTGTGGCGTAACAATGAAACTGCACTGACTGGCAGCTCGTCTAGAACACGCAGGTGAAATATTAACAAAGTATCTTGTCCATTCAGATTCGAGGATCAACATTAACTGTTAATATATAGGCTAACAATAGCTTAACGATTTTATTGTCAGGTTTATGTTAAGTTATGCGGACCGTTATATTGACATTATCTTCTGTTTACTTCGCTTCCTGTTTCAACGGTTTCAACGCGATTTAGTTTTGGTTTCATTGGTATATATAAATATGGCGATAATACCGCATATCGCGCTATTGAGCCACTCAAAATTACCCAATGGAAATTCCTTCACCGCGAAAGCCCTAGCGTGTGTTTCTTTTTTTTTCTTTTTTTAAATATAAGCTGTCCTCATCTCAGCACGTGAAATTACGGGCACACACACAGCAAATTCCGAGAGAAATAAAACAAGGAAATTATTTAAACGCAAAATTCACAAGCGCATATTGAACCGTGGATGACGTACTGAACGGTTCAATATTATATTGAGAATTGTGGCATCCCTAGCATGCAGAGCTGCAAGTGATGTAACTGTGAGGTCTACTAAAATTGGTCTATAATCAAGACTTACATCTCTTTTACTGTGTGTGTGCTTTATGACTGTGAACGTTGGTACCTTTTTTTGTATATTTATGTGTTTGAATAGTACCGGTATATTTGGGTCATTATCCTGAGGGTAAAAAAGATGGATAAAACAGTGAGGGCTAGAGGTTACCCATAATGCCTTTCACTCTGTGACCCTGTGTACTATCCTGTGTGTCTTGTACTAATGAGTGCAGTTATCCTGAGCAGCCATGAACATACTGCTGTGACTGAGTGACAGTGAAATTATATTTTGACAATCACTTTGTAACATTTATCTTGAGACGGCTATTTGAAATCACACTTTTCTCCCGTCAAAACATAGTTGATGTATTACATGCATCCCTGAGGGCTAAAAAGGCTCTATCTCTCTCTCTGTCTGAAAAACACAGAAATGCTTTTTATTTTCTGCTTTTGAGATACAGTGTGATGTGTGTCTTTGGGTGGAGCTGGGAGCATCTTTGTTGGGCAAACAGCTGGCCTGTATGTCTGCTTTAGAAACTAGAGCTCTCACAGACCCCCCCACCCTGAAAATCTCATTTGCTTTGTGTGAGTGGCACGAGAGAAGCTCTCTTTACCTCCTTGCCTTTCGCTCTCTCACGTACACACACATACACCCACACCAACACACAAGTACACACATCATAAGTCTTTCATTTGGTTGTGTCTGGCAGCCTGGCATTGTTATTGTTTCATTAAGACTGTTGACCTGCTTTGGTGGCACGTGCCTCGACTCGACTCGCGACCCCTCCTCCCCTCTCTGTTCACTGAGCTGTATCAGGGTCAAAGTCTTGCCTGCCTGCCCCAGCACTGAGACTCTTCAGATGGGAGTCAAAACTGGATCTGAGCCATGTATCCTTAGATTAGAGTCTATAAATAGTCCCTTTATAAACTCACCCAAGAGATCAAGCGGTTGAGAATGATGGATTTGATAAATAAATGCGCGATATGTAAAGAATAATTTACATTCAGCAGTCATACAAAATCACCCTGGGGTTTGCGATTATTTTATGCTCACCAGGGCTACATTTAAAATACAGTAAAATGTGTAATATTACAATATAGTTACAATTTAAAATAAGTGATTTATATTTGAATATATTTTCAAGTTTAATTTATTCATGTGATAGCAAAGTTGAATTTTCAGCAGGCATTACTTCAGTCTTCAGTGCCACATTAATCTGCAGAACTCATTCCAATATGCTGATTTGCTGCTCAGGAGACATTTCTTCTTATTATTATTATCAGTTGAAAACAGTTGTTCTGCTTAATATTTTTAATACTAATATATTTGTTTGTCCCATGTTCCATCCTCATGTCATTCTAAGCCTGTAAGACATTTGTTTATCTTTAGAGCACAAATTTAATTTTTTTTTTTTTTTATGAAATGCAAGAGCTTTCTGACCCTGAATAGACAGCAACGCAACTGATACGTTCAAGGCCCAGAAAGGTAATAGGGCTGGGCAAAAAATCGATAACGATAATTATCGTTCAATAAGTGATAACAAGAGTTTGATAAATGTTCGATTTATGCAGCAAAAGCAGAACGAAAGCGCGCTAGTCAAAGTTGAAATGGCTCGGCTCAAAGATGAAACGGTGGCGTGATGAGTCTCGGTTACGCAACAACTAAACAGTGCTGAGTGAAGCTCTTGAATTCAGGGAAGAACGCAAATAACTCTGTTTATAGCCAGATGATATAGCGCTGACAAACAGGAGAAACACTGTGGGCAACAATACAGTCAGAAGGCTTTTTAATCTACAAATCACCATAATTTACCGTAGATTTACTGTAATAGCAGAATGTCAGAAATGTCGAGTTTTATTATATTATTAATGTAGACATGTATTCAATGTTTTGAAGGAGTAGTAATGGAATATAATTACAGTATTTTTTGTGATTAAGCTATAGTGCTTCTGTCTTTATACTAAATGTATTTAGACTACTGTTTTTCATAAAAAATACTGTACATTGAAACCATATTAAAAGTTTACCATGGTATTGAAGTGCTATATTTGTGGTTTTAACTGATTATCATGATCTAATTGTATGGTACTGTCAGGTTTTGGGACTCTTTTTGTAGTGTTTTCTGTTGGTTCAGTCCTGTTTTAGTTTGGTTTCTCCCACTTCCTTTTTGTCCTTATTTGGTCACGTTCCTGTCTCCACCCCTAATTTAGTCATTAGTAGTTAATCACGATCACCTGTCTGTGTCTCGTTACCACCCTATTTAAGTTGCATTCTGTTCAGTGTTTGGTTGTCCGTTCTCGTCTTTGTGTGCGTGTCTCCTTGCCTGTCTCCTACGTGGATTATTATTGTGGATTTATTATTAAAAGACTAGTTTTGCTCCTGATTTCGACCTTGAACTCCTCGTTTGTCCTCCCAACACGACACGTGACAGGTACTATGAAAGACCAATGGTTAATTAAAAAAAAAACAACAAAACTCAAACAGTCAGAATAATTACATTTCACCATAAGGCTGCTACAATTTTTAGCGACATTACTGATTTTGCTAATGAACATAAATCTACATCTGCATTCTAAACCATGATACTATCAAATGTGTATTTCTAAGAGACTAAAAAAATATTATTAATATTATGAAGCAACACAAACCTGATTCTTGATTTTTAACATTATTACTAATTAGAACATGTAAAACTAAGAAATGCTCAAGGCTAACATATTCGTACTAAAAGCCAAAAAACTCGTTTTACTATGTTGTTGGGCCATTGCACTTCAATTTGATTTTTAACGTTTTTGTTAAAGGGTTAGTTCACCAAAAATGAAAAGTCTGTCATTAATTACTCACCTTCATGTCATTCCAAACCCGTAACACCTTCGTTCATCTTCAAAACACAAAATAATTTATTTTTGATGAAATCTGAGAGCTTTCTGACCCTGCACAGACAGCAACACATCTACCTGTTCAAGGCCCAGAAAGGTAGTAAGGAAATCGTTAAAATAGTCTGTGTGACATCAGTGTTTCAACCGTAATTTTATGAAGCTACAAGAATACTTTTTGTGCGCAAAGAAAACTAAAATAATGACTTTATTCAATGATTTCTTCTCTTCCTCCACCATTTAAAAGAGCTATCTACATAGCTCTCAGATTTAATCAGAAATATCTTAATTGCAAAGATAAACAAGGACAAGGGTTTACAATTACATGAGGGTGAATAAATAATGACAACATTTTCTTTTTTTTGGTGAACTATCCCGTGTACAATAAACAGTTTTGCTACTGTGTTGGGTCACTACTTGATGTCCAATGTAAAATCTGGGTCCTGAAGCAAAACCACTTCCTTAAATGACACATCCGCGCATTATATATTATATAATAAGGTCATAAATAGATATACTGCATTGCTCATTTCAGTGCTGTGGTGAGCAGTCCATGGACCTGCTGCTGACCCGTGGATGAAAAAAGAACCGCAAAGACGATAATGAGAATATTATTCTATTATTATTCAGGACAGGATGTGGCTCATTTACATAGGTGACATTTTGGTGTTGTGTATAAACAAGCTCCAGAGGGAAAAGCATAGAAACTGCAATAGATCTAACTCATTGATTGGTAGAAACGCAGTGCATTGGAAATGCTCTAAACTGATCTTTGTATCCTTTTTACCTTTATTTTACGTATGGTGGTTGTTCTCATTTTTCTTTTCAATTATGTTTTTCACTCTATCTCAGCCTTGTCTGTCATATTAGCCACCTGACTTGTGGCTTTCCTTTATCTCTGTCTCTTCTGCATCCCATATCTGCTGCATCACCTTCTACTCCTCTATATAGTGCCTGCACTCCCCTGCACCTGAACTCTCTCTCTCTTTCATCTCTCTCTGAATCTCTCTCTCTCATTCTTCTCTTGTGATATAAATAGCTTGCCCTAGTTTGTGGTAGCTGCAGTGGTGCCAGGGGCTGGTACGGCATGGTACGTACATGAGCGAGGTAGACTGGCAGTCTTTACACATGCACATTTGTAAGTCATGATGGTGCAGTGTCTCTGCAATGCTCTGTGTGTGTGTGTCTGTGTCTAATGATACTGATCCTGCTAAGCATTGTCTTTTGCACAGATTGCCATCCAGAATCTTCCTTCACTGTGCTTAAGAGAGTTTCATCATGTTTTGTTTGAAATACAAGTGTGGGAGTGCTTTATTTTGATCAGTGTGACTGAATAATAATAATGGTTGAAATAGTGCACTATGGTGCACTAATTTAAAGGGACACTCAAAGAAAAAGTCTGTGAAAAAGGGAAAAGGGTACTGGTAATTTAGTTTGACAGGATATGGATATTTCCTTTAAAATGCAATGTGGAAAATTGATGCAGAAAATTCCTTCATATTAATATACATTGGGCCCTATTTTTACTGACTTTTCTTATGTGGACAGCTCATTGGAAACTAAAAGAAAAACTTATATTTCATCTGAAATAATGACAAAATACAAAATAACTATTATTTGTTTATCTTTAAATCATAGTTAACAAATAGCTTTTCCACAAATGCCATTCTACAGAATCTGTGCAAACTGCTGTCTCACAACCAAAAAACATTTAAAAAGCATTTAAGTATTCAAAGTCATTTATTGAGACCCACAATAATATTTGAAATATCCGTAAGCTTATATAAAGTCATAATTTATTGTGTACTTTCAATTGGGAGGTGGCTGTCCCAAACCCTACAAAGCACAAATAAAGGTGCTTTAAAAGGTTCTTCACAGTGGTGCCATAAAAGAACCATTTTTGCTTCCACAAAGATCCATTGAGTCAAATGTTCTTTAAAGAACCATCTCCTTCTTACCTTTTTATCTTCTAAAGAAACTTTTTTCATCACAAAGAACCTTTTGTGAAACCGAAAGATTCTTCAGATGTTTAAGGTTTTTTATGAAACCATTTAGACAAAAGAGGTTCTTCTATGGAATCGTGAAGCACCTTTATTTTTAAGAGTTTAACCCCTAAATTTCAACTTATGAAAATAATATTGAAATCATTTTTGCCTTTTATTCCATTTTTATTTTTAAAAATATCTTCTTCTTTTTTCCAAAAAAGATGTGAGTAGATGGGCCCCATCATTTTGAGGTAGATGTGTTCAAAACTATAAAACAATCTGTTTAACTTCAAGGAACTTCACTACCAAACACATTTTTTCTGCAATTAAGCACACTTTTTTCAGTGTTATTCCATAACATTTAGTTTTTATAGGTATATAACTGTTCTGAACTGTACTAGCATGTGCTAATTAGCATTTTGGTTTAGTTTTAAAAGTATCTAAAATTGTCACTAGCAAAACAATATTTGGTGGAGTTTATAGCGACCTCTTTGTTTTTTGGGTTTTATCCCATAAAATTGTCACAACTGAAATGGTCATGACCGAAACATTTGGTGGAGTTTCAGTAGTGACATCTTTTTTTTTTTTTTTTTTTTTTGGGTGTTATCCCGTAAAATTGTCACTAAAACAGTGACGACTGAAACGTCATCGTTTCGGTAGTAAAAAAGGGAACACCAAATCCTTTATTTGGAGGAAATAAACAAAGTACAGTTATGCAAATATTTAATATTTTAGTTTTTGTTGTTTTAGTATGTGAGTTAAAGTTCTGTAATGTAATGTGGTCGCTACCATAGCATTACTGTCACTACCGAAAATGAGCAGTCAAACATGGGATGTTTTGTCAAAAATAAAGTATACTGAATTATCAATTTAGATGTTATGATATTATTTGGTTCAATGTATGTATATTCAAACTAATGAATCAACTTTGAAATCAGCATGATCAACTTTTTGTCTTTTACGAAGAAAAATTGCATTCAAAATACAACAAATCTCATAAATCACATTTGAAATATTGTTAACTTTGTAATTGTTATTGATTTTACCTCTGAAAACCTTTTAATAAAGTAGCAAGAGAATATATTTACAAGGTAAATTTGATGTAAGCAAAATGGTAATATCACTACAACCCTTTTTATTAAATTATATATTACTGTTTCAGTAGTGACAAATTTGGGGAGAGGACAAATATTCCAAAACTTTTTTAGAATACAATAGGCTATGAGAAATATATTTACAAGGTAGATACAAGTAAAATGTTAATAGGTCAATGTAACCCTTCTTATTAAACTGTATATTACTGTGTTTCGGTAGTGAAAGATTTGGGGAGAGGACAAATATTCCAAAACTTTCTGAAAATACAATATGAGAATTAACTGCACAATTGTATGACTTTGGATATTATACAATTTAAATACATACAAAATGTGTGGTAATTTTTAAGTCATTTTTAAAGATGTTTCCAACTTTGGCTTTGCACCAGTTCTGTACAGTGGCCCATATAGAAGGTCCCCCTTTTTATGATATAGCCTCCTTTTAAAAAAGAAAGTATTATTTAGTTATAACACCACATAGGTTTCCATGCATTTCCCTAACATAATTATCGAGCATGCCTAGTCTGAATGGATGCGACTTTTGTTCACAACCGTATGAACAAAGCTTACTTTTGTGGTAGCCTAACTTATTAGATACATTATCACATAATACTTAGAATTAACTTACTTAAAATGTCCAAGACTCCCCAACCTTTCTTAAGTAGAGATCATTCCGCGAATAGGTGTTTCATTCGCATCCTGATATTTATTTAAAGTCTCTATAGTCCTTCTGGCAGTATTCTGAGGTAATTTAATAAATTGAGAATTTATGACACGTTTTCCCTTTTTTACTACAACTTTAGTTGTCCCCTGGAACAGTTTCCCGTACTGTTAGTAAATCAAAGAAGCAGGACAACAATGACGGCATCGTTTGTTGGCAAAACCGAACCGTTATGCGGCGTTCTGCCTTCGCTTCTCTGAGAAGCGCGTGCACATCAGAATAGACAATCAAACGAAGAAAGCGGTGACGTCAATGTGGCGGGTGAGCGCTCTGATTGGTCAGCGCGGATGGACCTGAGCAGCCTTTACAGAGCAGCATCTCAGTCAGAGACAGCAAGAGAGTTTGAGTCAGTCACCTAACCAACACACAAAAGACTTTAAGTCTCAGAGAGCCGCACAAAAGGAAGGCGAAGCATAGGGATTTAAAACCAAATTTCTTTATTTATCTGTTTACAAGCTGCAAAAGAGGGAATGCCATCGATAAACATGAAATTGGAGATGTTGACGCTCATCGCCTGCGATGTAGACACGGAGGTGTTTACGTCCGACAAAATGCAGGTACTGCAAGTTTATCTATAAACATATTGAAAAATAACAAAAATAGTAAATGCACGCTGTGGTTTGTGTCTGTGAGCGAGGAGCGCTTTCGCTGCATGCGCGCGGTCTGTGTGACGTTGCACGCCGCCGGTTCATTGTTTCTCATCGCTGGAATTTTCTCAATGAATCCGCAGTTCACATTAACATTCTGCTGCATGCGCACCGATGGCGTCAATGCTCTGAACGACCTCGATGCGGAGCAGCTCCAGACGGGCTGCGCCACCCATTCGTATGGGATGAACCTGCCGGTGTGCACACTTAGTTACATGCTTAAAGCGATAGTTCAACCATAAATTACAATTCTGTAATCATTTACTCACCTTCATGTCGTTCCAAACCCTGTTTGACTTTTTTTACTGTGGAGAAGAATGAGAGCCGATTCACTTTCAACTGTCAGTCCATGACATTATTCCTAATTACTCCCTTTTCATTTTTTGTGTAAACTATACTTTTAAAAAAATCATAAATGTACACGAGATTTGCTGTAGACGCAATTGCCCCCTGCATACACCTACTCACCTTTACCTTTTTCAGGTATGTCAGGTAGAGCTGCACACATCCACTTATCATACTGGCATAAAGCTTAGTTTGCCTTGTAATTGGTAATGCCAGTTTATTTTAAATTGCACTGAGTATTTGTTAGAATTCCTCATTTAAAATTTGTCCAGAAGTAGGGCACCCAGACACACACTTTCATGCATTCCGGCATGAAACTGCAATTTTCTGCAGTGTGCAATGTTGAAAATGCACACGGGAATCGTAGATAAAATATTTTTTCTGTTACAGCTTTAAACATTCGCCTCACTTAAACAAGCTAACTGATACAAGTTTTTTGCATGGAAATGCATGTATGGTGTTTGTGACAGTCATTCAAATGAGTGGCAAAGGAAACATTTTAAAAAAAAATGTGCTGATGAGCATGTGGTGTCAAAGCGTCAGTCTCGTTTATGTGGTTTCCATGTTTGGTCAGTGTTTCTGTGCTGTAAACTGCAAATAGAGAGGCAGGCAGTCAGACAGACAGGTGTTTCTGTGCAGCTACTGCAGACTGCAGTGGCTCTGCTTTCCCTGCAGTGTCCTGCCCTGAGCGAGGAACGACAGGAGAGAAAGAAAGACAACTTCGATTTATGAAGAAAATCAGCATCTGACAATGTCAGTATGTGTGTGTGTGTGTGTACTGCTTCTAATCTGGGTTTTTGGCTCGGTTTGAGGACACAGGAGATTATAAGATGCAGCACGTGGGCTACAGTCAGTGATTACACTGATCTCTGCACAGCAGCTTGGTTTAGTTTTTTCCTTTTTCTTTTTTATCCGCCGCTTAAGGGTTTATTCATTTACCCTCTGCTCTGATTTTCTCACTGGGCGGGAGAATTGAAAATTCACTGAATGTGTGTTTATAAATAGATAAGTAAGTTTTAGCTGGTGGGTAAATTAAGAAATTTCTTATTCTCTGATGGGTTTTGGATACATTGAGCCAGTTTACATTAGATGTAATGACTCATAGGTTCACATAGCCTGATAACTTTTCATCAACATTTGTCAGAGTTGTTAGTGGAGCAACTGGGATCTGAGCGCACTCACTGGAACAGGTGTGGCCTACAGTGTGCGTGTGTGTTCAATGGAAAATGATGTGCTATGGAAAATATGCAGACATCAGCACATTCAATCTGAAGGTTATGGGCAGGACTCTCAACATTCACGCATAAGCACACACATGCACATCCCCTCTAAATGGTTAACACGCTGATGGCATGTTTGTTGTGGCGATAAACACATGACTTTTAAAGTTTGACAGGATTTGTGTGTGTGTGTGTGTGTGTGTGTGTGTGTGTGTGTGTGTGTGTGTGTTTGACTTTACACTGATTCCCATAAGCAGGAGTGAAAGTCCATCAGGCATTTAATGGCCTTTTTTATACTTGCTTTTTAGCTGATGTGTATGTCATTGGATGGTGGTTGCATGATGGTCAGTGATCTACATTTTGTGACAGTAATTTAAGAGTTCTGGAGTGACAGTTCTGCTCCATGTGCCTTTGAGCAAAGCATTTAACCCCAGTGGCTCCCATGAGAGACTTTTCTTACAATTAGTGTGCTAAAAATCCCTTTGCAGGAAAGCTAAATGACAGGTAATCATGGACAATCTTTCAACTGATGAGCCTTTTCTGCTTTGAGTAAAAAAAAGTTATATTTTTTCAGATTTAGAGAGAGAGAGAGAGATCTCACTAATATCTAGAGAACAGGCCAAGGGCTAATAAATAGGTAAATTACATGAAGTTAATTTTATTTGGCCATATCTATGTCTTAAATACACTTTGTAATGAAAAATATTGTTCATTTTTGAATTAGAATTAATTTTTATATTTTAAGGATAAAATGTAAAAAAAAAAAAAAAAAAAAAGTCAAGGTGATAAAGCTTTTTTACAATGGCATTTTAGTGCCATATAAAAAAAATCTAAGATTACGAGTTTGAGTTTGTAATATTTAGAGAATAAAGTCAAAATTATGACAATAAAGTTAAAATATTAAGAGAATAAAGTTACGTATTTCGACAATAAAGTCAAAATTATTAGAATAAAGTCAATGTTTTAAGAAAAAAACTAAATTAATAAATAATAAAGTCAAAGTGTTTCAAGAATAAAATCAAAATATTTTGAGAATGAAGTCTGAAGTACGAGAATTAATTCTGAGCAATTACTAAAGTTATATTTAAGAGTATATTCTAGCCTTTTTTGCATACAAATTAGGAAATAATTCCAAAGTCTCCGCTTTCAAAATCTGTCAGTTTTATAGCAAATTACAATCAATATGTCTATTACAATAATGTGTTTTTCATGCTCTTTAATGTGACGTGACAGATTGCTGTATTCGCCTCACTTGAAGCAGCATGTAAATCATTCATCTTTCCGATTACAGTGAGACATTTGTTTAATTAAATTAGGCTACACTGTTTATTTAATTCCTTCTAATGTGCCTTCACAATTATATTGTACTATAAACTTGCAATAAAGAGGAAAAACACATTTATAATTTGTGTGAGTTTATATAATTATAATAAAACTGACAGAATTTGTAAGCTGAACTGTTATATTAAAAGCAACTAAGCACAAAATTATTGCAATTACTGTGTGGCTGGCACACTACACATAATGAATGGAAGATGTAAAATATTATTTTCAATCATTTACTGTATTATATCGTGAATAAAACAGCTTGTGAATAGACACTTATATACCTCAGAAAAGATAAGAATATAACTTATTAGTCTCATTGTAATTAAAAAGACAAATGATTCACAAGAATACAGCAGTCTGTCCCGCCACAATAAAGAGCGTGAAAAGCACGTTATTGCAAAACACATTGTTTGTATTTTGCTATAAAATTGACTTAACTGATTTTGAAAGCTGAGACTTGGTTTTTATATTAAGTACCAAAAGCACAAAGCTTATTGCTATTATTGGGTGGCTGGCGCACTACAAATAGGCCTAATGAATGCATTCGAAGACGTGAAATATTATTTCCAAGCATACTGTCCCTGTGAGTATAACACAAGCTATGATTTCTGCTAATAATTCCACATATATTTAAGTAAATTCCGATGGCATGGCAACTTCTCCTGGTGCTCCCAATCTGGGCCATTTGCATGTGCATGCTATACTCTAAAAATGTTATAACTTTAATTGGTATGATTTAATTCTCTAAACATTTTGACTTTATTCTCGAAACATTATGAATTTAATCCCGTATTTTTAGATCTTCTTATTTTTTTAACATGGCACTAAAACGCTGTCGTACTATCCTGATATCATAATGAAAATCCTTAAAAAGAAATGCTTAAGTAGTTTGGCATAATCTCTGTGTTTATAGAAACAATAAAAGAAGCAGTAAAACAATTTTTTGCCAATATACAGAAAAAAAAAACATAAAACAAGGTCATTATGTGTGTCAAGGTCAATGAGTGTTTTAATTCATCAGATAATTTGACCTTTTTATATTTTTATGACAAGGCAAGGTTAATTGAGATATGTCATATGCGGCCCTCCAAAAATGTACTGGTATTTATGAACGAACAATTCATGATAACTGTAAAAAGAAAAAAATAACATGATTTAAAAATGTTAAAATATTGATTAAGATGCATACACTCAAATGTGTTTATTCAAGGGATAGGTAAAAGGAAAATTTTTCAAAGATTTTGATTTTGGACAAACTACAGTCAAATGCTAATATTCTCAAATTGCTGAATAAATACCTGATTAATCGACCCTGCAGGTATATCTGTCTAGAATAGATGTTACAACAAATGGCACATTAGCTACAAGAGTGAGTGATGGGTAAAACTAAAGGTAGCATAGGACTAAAGCATACGTGGATCAAGTTCTACTCAGGTAGGTAACAGGATCTGAGCATTGGCAGGTGGAGAGGGTGAAGCCTGCTGTTTGAGATATAGCCCTGCAACAGCTATGCTAGGACTGTATCTCTCTCTCTCTCTCTCTCTCTCACTCTTTGTCTCTCTCTTCACTCATCTTAGATGGACTGATAGATGGATGTAACCGAAAGATGGATGGAGGAGGGAGGTTTGATACATCTGTAACCCAAGAGCATAGGCAGAGCTCAGATGTCACTCTGAAAGGTTAAAGGCATTCGTAGGTAATGATGACGTTAGACAAAAGGCTGCTGGCCACCCACTTGTGTCTGTTTTCCTGTGGGTCGGGTTACCACCCAACACAGCCTGCAGATTCTAGTCCTAGCACTTCAAACAACCTTCCTGAATCCTCGGATGATAGAGCAAGTCCCTTTGTGGGAATAAACATCTACTGATGTGACAACTGCGCCAAATTATGTAACTTTGTGGTCAGAAACTTAAAGGAGAAGTTCACTACCAGAATAAAAAGTTCCTGATAATTTACTCACCCCCATGTCATCAAAGACATTCATGTCTTTCTTTCTTCAGTCGCAAAGAAATTTTGGCTTTTTGATTAAAACATTCTCCATTTAGTGGACTTCAGTGGTGACCAATGGTTTGAAGGTCCAATTGCAGTTTCAGTGCAGCTTCAAAGGGTTCTACACAAACCGAGACAAGGAACAAGAGTCTTATCTAGCAAAACAATCATTTTCTTTAAAAAAAAAAAAATCATATTTATACACTTTGTAACCACAACACTCGGCTTGCACTAGCTCTGCAATGCGTCTTCATTACATGATGTTGGAAATGTAAAAAAGGTAAAACAACGTCAGCCGATTTTTAAAGTTGGAGGAGAAAATGAGATGGTGCAAACTAGTGCAAGCTGAGCATTTTTGGTTAAAATGTGTATAATCATGTAGAGTCTTTTGAAGCTGCATTGAACCTGCAATTTGGACCTTCAACCCACTGATTCCCATTGAAGTCCACTATATGGAGAAAATTCTGGAACGTTTTCCTCAAAAATCTTGAATGACATGGGGGTGAGTATGTTACTTGCACACGTTTTACCACGCAACTTTTTTGGTTTTGGAGGTTATCCCAACTTCAATTCTTCAATTATATCCTTGTTTTCATTAACAAGTTGGGCAAAACAGCTGTTCTCAGTTCATCTGTAGTTTATTTATTTCCTGAAGGCAATTTGGTTGTAACATACAAGCATTTCACATGCAAAACAACAAAACTCACAATACAAAGGACATACTCAGTTTCCTTTCTAAAAAGGTCTTACCTTAAATTTAAAAACTTTACAGCTGAGGGGATAAAGGAATGTCTAAACCTGTTGGTTTTACTAAAAGGGGTTCTATACCAGAAGGAAGAAGGTGAAACTCATGATACGAGTGGGAATCATCTAACAAAATACTCTGGGCTTTACCTAAAACCTGCCTATGTTCTTGCATTCAGTTTGGTTTTCTTTTACGTTTGAATGGCTTAAGCCCCAGTCACACTACAGGATTTTAGCCTGGGTGTCGTGGGGATTCATATACGACAAGATACGAACGTTTCATCTCATAGTGCAACACACATCTGCGATGCTTCATGACGTCAAAACAGAAAGACTAGCATGTTTTTACATCGTACACAACAAGTTCCGTCACATCTGTGACACTGGCCAATAGGAGCACAGAAACACATTCGTTCAAGCATTAAAACATGCCAAAACGAAAAAGAGACAATGGTATCAGTCCGGCTCCGGCAACAATACTCCGCAACAAAGTGAAAAAAGGTCAAATAAAAACTATTTTACCTCAGTTCTCTGACAATCCATGCTGTCCTCTTTATGCAATCCATATGTGTGTCCAATGTCAGGTTTTCTTTCTTTTTGGGGCTTTTCTGATGACAAGACAGGGCAAAACACGCTGTTTGCTAGCCATTGTTTGTTTACGCTCATAGCACCTTCTGTCTGGTCCCGCTGTATCGATGACAGCATGCACGTTGTTAATGATGGCATGCGATGAATGCTCCTGTAGCATCATGTAGTCTGACATGTTTCTTGTTCAAGACACAGCAAGTCAAAATCACATAATCTGACAGTGACTGTCGTAACTATGATTATGATTATTCTATGAGCTATGATTATTCTATTCTGTTAATTAAAAGGCTGTTTATATGCATACCCAAAAACGTTTACTGCTATTTAGGAGAATGTTTTGTGAATATGGGCCCTGATCTCCAAATTCTGCAGATGTTAATCTGATTGAGAATCCATGGCAGCTCAACCTCTAAATTTAAGGACAAGAAGGATCTGCTGCTAACATCTTGGTGCCAGATACCAAGGGGCAACTTCAAGTCTTGTAGAATCCGTGACTTGGCAGATCAGTTTTACAAAACAACATTTGTTAAATCCCAAGAATCGATTAGTATAGCCAGTTGTCAGTTAATGAACGGAACATTGTAATGTGCCTCCCATCCAAAAAAATCGTAATAAGCTTTGTGCTTTGTTACTTTTGATATGAAACAAAGTCTCAAGTAAATGTCGTTTTGGTGCTGTTTAATGTGAAGTAACAGATCGCTGTAGTGAACTGATCATCTTCTCCACTTTAATACCAGTTTATTCATGTTTATGAATGAATAATACCAGTTATTTATTCATAAACATGAATAACCAGTGTTTCAACCACTTACAGCTTGTAAACAACGTTGCGTAACGTCACATTTACTTCAGAAAAAAAAACTATATTCAGTGACAAACTCGTTAGCTAGAAAAAATGCAGGATATAACTTTCATTATAATTTTACTGTCCAATAAATCGCAATAAGCTTTGCGCTTCGTTACTTTTGATATGAAACAAAGTCTCCGATTTCAAATTCTGTCCATTTTATTTCAATATTCAAACAGTAAATGTTGTTTTGGCACTGTTTAATGTGAAGTCGCTGTAGCGCCTCACTTTAATGCCATCTTTATTTTTTTTCACGTACAATTTTTTTTTTCCTTGACAAAATTTGTCATGTACTGTACCTAGTACTGATGTGACCATTAAGAATGGATTAAGATTTTTTTTTCCCACGAAACGCCACTCAATCCCATGAGCATGTTGTTTAGAATTTAAATACAGTATATATATATAAAATAATAAATAGCGTATTGAATCAAATTGCAAGCTTGTGAATACAGAATATCTCTGTAAAAAACATGGACATAGTCTCAGTGACGTCACCCGTAGGTTTCTAAAGAGCGTTTTTGAAGCAAAAGTTGGGCGGGGCCTGATTTTTTGGAAGCGAGTCACCGGGTGTCACTCCAGGAAAATAGAAAATGGACAAAGAGGCGGGACGTGGGTGGAGCTAAGATGTCATATTTTTTAATTTATTAAAATAATCCTGATAAAGTAACACCCTAAGAAAAAACAAACGCAATAACACAGCTGAGATGCCAAGTTCAACTGCTGGAATAAGCTGAGGTAATGTGAGGGCTGCCTGACACCTGTCACTCAAGTGGCCACGCCCTTAATTATGTAGAATTTTAATGCTTAATATAATTTAAACGGGTGAGTTAGAAAAAAAATCACCCCCCTCAGAGTTGTCATAAAGGGCAAAACTAGCTGGAAAAACCAAAACCACTTTTTGTACCAGGCTGTAAACATGTTTTTATCTGTTATAAAGTTGAGCATTGTAACACAAGTGTCTATGGGGATTTGCTCCCTTTTGGAGCCAGCCTCAAACGGCCAGCTGATGAACTGCAGCTTCAGTCACTTCCGTATTGTTTCAAGAGCGAGAGCGGGAGGTTGCCGCTTGGTCAAAACCCATGTCTTGACTGGATTCCATATTGAAGAACTGCACTAAACACAGTAAGAAATCAGTTTGTTCAATCAGTCTTTTCCAGATATGAGAAATTCCCATAATGGCATGGAATTCTGGGATGAATATCACAGCGCCCATCTCTGAGCTCTGGAAAATCCCCCGGGGCTTTTTCATCTGGTCCGTCAATTGAATTGGTTCCCTACCATTGATTCAGGTATAAAAACCACAACAGACCTGAGTGATGGACCCAATTCCACCAAAGCCAATCAGGGTGACAGCATTTGTTGTCATTGTTTAACTCTGTGCTGATAACACTGAGGGAAAACACAGTGCCCTTTGCATTTACAGCACTTGTGATGAATCGCTTCTGCCACTTACAGAGATTTCCTTTCACAGAAGGTCAGGGATCAGTTTCTTTTGTGCAAAACCGTTTTGTGCCTGGCAAGTTGGCACCTCACGCACAGAACGGCTTGCTTGGGTGAATGACTCATGTGTGACATTATGATAACATTTAGATTTTGTTTTCTGGGTTGCTTGTACTGTTTCCAGACTCTGTTTTGGATAAAGTCTTGATTTAAGGCACCAAAAGTTCACTCATTATTCACTGACAGGCCGAACAATGGGCAACTGAATTATGGGAAACCAGATGTGATATGGTGTTCGTGGAGACATGTAATAAAATTTGTGTTGTAATAGTGTTTTTTTGAATCCTGCTCCAGTCTGTATCACCCAGCGGCTCTTTGATTGGCAGCTAGTCAAGGTTGTGTAACATCAGCAGGGTAATTAAAAACATCTCCCACTCGTTTAACGGATTAATCTTCTTAATTATTTATGGTTCTATTCTCAGCCCAAATTCATGCTAGCGTCCCAGTGCACCATATGCCCCAGATTCTTAATGGCTTTTGGTATTGAGTACATGTGTGGAGCTTGTCCTAAAGTCACACTCTGAGAAGACTGCTCTTCTTGTCCTCATGCAATGCAGTGTACTAGGGCTGGTGATCAAATACTATAATTTAGCTGATCATATTTAAAAAAAAATATGAGGTCAATGGAAGCAATCAAAATCAACAAAAGAGCAATGCTATGTAAGTGCCATGACAAGTCTCATATTAGCTTAATGCAGTATATGTAGCAAGGTTTTTTAATTATACAGTAAATAGAAATATAAAAAAAGAAAATAGAAAAAGAATAGAGCAAGCTAGTGCTTTTTTGTTAATTGTATAATAAATAAAAGAAAAAAAAGAACAGATATAAAAGAATAGAGAAGGGTTTTTTAAGAATAGAAACAGAATAGAGAGTGATAGAGTTAGAGGGTCAAATAAAGACGGATATAATTTATTTAGGCAGCATTCCGAATATGTAGTCTTTGACTGGTATTTCCCTGCTGTATTAAAAAGTTCACTTCCAGAATATTTCTGATAATTTACTTACCCCAATTTCATCCAAGATGTACATGTCTGTCTTTCTTTCTTCAGTCGAAAAGAAATTGAGGAAAACATTCCAGGATTTTTCTCCATATAGTGGACTTTAATTTGGATCAACAATTAATTAATGTACACTACCAGTCAGAAGTTTGGACACACCCTCTCATTTAATGTTTTTTAAAGAAGTCTCTTATGCTTATCAAGGCTGCATTTATTTGATCAAAAATGCAGAGAAAAAAAACAGTAATATTGCAAAATGTTATTACAGTATAAAATAATGTTTTTTATTTTAATAAACTTCACAATATAATTTATTCCTGTGATGCAAAGCTGAATTTTCATCAGCTGTTACTCCAGTCTTAAGTGTCACGTAGTCCTTCAGAAATCATTCTAATATGCTGATTTATTATTAGAATTATCAATGTTGGAAACAGTTGTGCTGCCAAATATTTTTTTGCAACCTGTGATTCTTTTTTCAGGATTCTTGGATGAATAGCAAGTTAAAAAGAGCAGCATTTATTCAAAATATAAATCTTTTCTAACAATGTAAATCTATGCTATTACTTTTTATTAATTTAACACATCCTTGCTGAATAAAAATACTAATTTCTTTCAAAAAAAGAAAAGAATAAAAATTTACTGACCCCAAACTTTTGAATGGTAGTGTATATTGTTAGAAAAAAATTATATTTTAAATAAATGCTGTTCTTTTTCAACCTTTTATTGATCAAAAAATCCTGAAAAAGGTATCAAAATATATAAAATATTAAGCAGCACAATTGTTTCCAGCACTGATAATAAATCAGCATATTAGAAGGATTTTTGAAGGATCATGTGACACTGAAGACTGGAGTAATGATTCTGGAAATTCAACTTTAATTAGAGATATAAATTAAATTTTAATGTATATTAATATAGAAAAACATTGATTTACATCGTAATAATCTTTCACAATATTACTTTTTTTTCTGTATTTTTGATCAAGTGAAAATAGCCTTGATAAGCATAAGAAACTTCTTTAAAAACATTAAATGAGAGGGTGTGTCCAAACTTTTGATTGGTAGTGTATGGTTTTTTGTTTGTTTGTTTGTTTGTTTTTCAAATGCACATCTTGCACTAGATCTACAATGCCTGTTTGTCCACAACTGCATGCACTACATAATCATGTTGGAAAGGTCACATGAGGTTAGTTCTTCGTCTGTGTACTTCGGTTAAAAAAGGTAGGGTAGGCTGAAATATTCACTCATTTTTTCCTCCAACTTCAAAATCGTCCAACCTTGTTTTACCTTTATTTTGTAAAGGGCATTTGACTTTCTTTGTGCGTTCTCTTTGTAAACACTGGGTGGGTACTTCCGCCTACATCACGCTTGAACTTTCCAACATTACTACGTAATGCATGAAGTCAAGCAAGACAAGCATTTGTGGTTAGAGTATATACTTTTATTTATTTATTTTTATTTATTTAGAAAAATGACCAATCGTTTTGCTAAATAAGACCCTTATTCCTCAGCTGGGATTGTGTAGAACCTGTTGTAGAGCCAGTTGAAGCTACAATTTGGAACTTCAACCCGCTGATCCCCATCGAAGTCCACTACATCGAGGAAAATCCTAGAATGAGCAGAAATGAATGTGGTCAGTTGTAGACAACTATACTTTGTGACAGACAGAAAAAATATAATGTGTTTTTGCCTGCAGTGTACAAACAAATAGATTTCAGTCAGAGACACCACAAATATTGTACTCTCCTCAGACTGTCTCTACTATCTCAAATGATTCTCTCAGTCTAAGTCTCTGTGAGGTTCTCTGGCACTTCTTTTTAGAGGCTTTTTACTTCTAAGAGGCTTTTAGATGCGTTTTATTTAGAGTGTCACCTCTCTAAATCTCTCTCTGAATCTCTCTACCTCTTCACGACTCTGTATCTGACTCTTTTTGTTTTGGGAATTTCTGTCCCAAGTCTGTTTAAATCTCATCGTCATGTGCATTCCATCTCTCTGAAATACTTCTTACAAAGTTCATACATGGGCAGCCCTGGACTAATGCTTGACTGAAGAATTGTAATGCTTGACCTCACTAGCCAGTTGTGTTTTCTACAGAGGAACAGAAACATCTCCAAAACATTCCATCAGAAAATGACTACAGGTTACTGTGAATTAAGAATGTTTGTGTTGTGCGTTTACTTGGCGGCATTTAAATAAAAAATGCAAAATGAACAAAATAATAACACATTATCAGTGTAATCAGCCCAGTGACATATAAAAAAAAAAGTATGTAGCTCTTGCTTTTTCTGCTCTGTGGGGTGTGAATGTTTTCAAGGTTGCTGTTTTCTATCAGTAGTTGTTTCTCTCTGCCCTCTATCAAAGCTGACCACAATGATCTCATGTGTCGCCACCTGTTTATGCTTTCCAGGCAGGTAAAAGGTGTATAATACATGTGATTGGCAGAGGTGTGAAGTGAGCCAACACACTCGCACACCTGTGCTGTTGCATAACAGAGTTACATAGGCCTTACATCACACCAGTGTCCTGAGCACTTATTGGCGATGCTCCTTTGAAAAGGGACCTGTTTCCTGCCTGTGAAATGTTGGTATCGGGTTAAATAATGAGCTTTTGTTTACTGGATGCTGATGTGACCTTTGAAGTTTCGCTGTAGTGTCTGTTCACCAACCAGCAACTCATTGAGAGAAAACCCTCAGCTTTCCTCTTTTGATGCTAAGACAAAAACATTCATAAGGGTCAAATTTTTTGAAATTGAGATTTATAGATCACCTAAGAGCTGAATACATAAGTTTTTTCTATGTTAAACTAGAGGGCACCTGCAGGTCCTTAAACAATCCTCAATTTAATATTTAATAGTATAAGAAAAGTCTTAATTATAATTTTAAGAGGTCATACAGTTGCGCACGGAAAGACGAGAATCGCGATAGGGCTGGTTTAAACTTCAAAGGGCAATGATGTCACTGAATAAATTTGCGCGCTGCATGTTGCAAAGTCAAAACGCGGCACGGATGTCTTATGAATGTAGGATATCTAAAGGGATGTTTCTGTCCTCAGAAACGTGTCGTTGAAATTTCCTTAACAGCGTTAATGAGCGCAATGAGGCTTTGTGTACAGCCGTTACTAGGGAAACCACAATATTTCAGCGCTCCTAAAGCGCCACCTTGTGGCAGAGAATGATCCAAACAATTAAGACAGTAATATTTTTGTTTTAAATAAACAATACGTTATATACTTGATTTATCCTGAAATGCCATTGTATAAGATTTTTTTTAAGAATAAAAACCTGTATGTGAAGTGTAAATCATGTCATTTTATGGCATAATACATCATAGTACATTGTCCAACCCCACTCATACTGTTCATTTTTCCTTTGTTGATCCTGAGCAGTTCATCTGCCTGCTGTTGTTCAGAAAAATCCTCTAGCTCCTGCACATTATTTGTTTTTTCCAGCATCTTCTGCATATTCAAACACTTTCCAAAAGTGACTGTATGATTTTGAGATCCACCTTTTCACACTTAGAACAACTGAGGAACATAACTATTACAAAAGGTGAAAACATTTGCTTATGCTTAAGAAGGCAACACAATGCATCGAGAGCCAGGGGGTGTAAACTTTTGAAGAGAATGATGATGTGTAAATTTTGCTTATTTTGTTTACAGATTTTTTTTTTTTCCATTTTAGTATTGCACTTCAGAAGCTACATAAATATTTACGCATCTCCCAGAAGACAATATAAGTACAATTTGCATTAGTAAATGTTTTCATCTTTTGTAATAGTTATGTAAGAGATCCATTCTTCATTAAAGGAATAGTTCATCCGGAAATATAATTCTGTCATCACTTATTCACCCTCATGTCGTTCTTAACTTGTATACTGGTATTTTTAGTGACCAGGGACTGTCAAGCTCCAAAAAGGTCTAAAAGAACAAAAAAAATTGAGTCTGCCTTCTTAGCTAGCTTAACCAGCAAAACATCAACAATCACCAAACAATACCAGCTTTAACCTTTGCTTGTAAATTCATGGTATTTTTTGGTGGTGTTTATTTTACATGACACACGTTTACACACACAAACACACAATGAGCTGGCGTGTCATGAAGGCGGATGTCCACTCCTTCCACCCGGGTAGTGTGTAAGTCTACACCGCTTGCAGGAAACACTCAGAGCTGCACATGAATAAGTGATTGACACATCCCCTCTTGTTACAGTGTCTGAGTTCAAAACAAACCTTCTCTATGTGTGGGAACAGAAACACTGATATGCAAACACAAACATACTGCGTGTCGAAAACAAAAAATATTATTATTATTAGAATTTCATAGTCAATTTATTCAAACTGTACTTTTATTCATAGAAATAAAACAGGAGAGCGCAAAAAAGATACAACCGTACATCAGATCCTTTTTTTTTTTGCTCTTTTTTAATGTTTTGTTTTGTGGTATCAATTTAAATGTTGGATTTTGCACTTCGGTGCAGGGGCTGCAGACTTAAAATGTTATACATTTTTAAGCAAGTTAATTAGCCTAATCATACAAGTACAGTGAAAATGGACAGTGAATATGTGTGGGGTAAATCTATAAGTTCTAGTATCCTTGAATAAACCTTCTGTTTTATTTCCTTCTTGTCACCGTTCTCACTTTACTTGCTTCATCAGCACACTAAAGGCCACACTTTATATTTCACCTGCCCTCTTCTATTTGAAACCATTAAAATCAGCTCTGCTGGGTCCTTTACCGTGCTTCCAGGGCACAGGAGAGCATAGTACTCATTTTATAAACACAATTGCTAAAAACATCAGCAGAATTGTGAAATTACACACTGCAAAATGTTGACAGCAGACATGAGGTTGGTTCATGCAAAACTGAAACAGTTCTGAATTGTTTTGTTTGTAATCCTTCTCAGGAGCGGTTTGAGGCTCTGTTCAGGATCTATGATGATCAGACGTCCTTCCAGATGTTTAAGAGTTTCAGAAGAGTTCGGATCAGCTTTAGCACTCCAGAAGCTGCTGCACGCGCACGCATCGAGCTCCACGAATCCGATTTCAACGGCACGAAACTAAAACTGTACTTCGCACAGGTCAGTGCTTTAATCTTTAGTACTGTCATTGTTTATTACAGGGATAGTGCATCCAAAAATAAAAGCTATTTTACCATTTATTTAACCTCATTGTTCCAAACCTGTATGAAGGGGTTGTCAAACTTTAAAGAGGTACAAAATAACACCATAAAATTTGTCAATATGACTTGGGCACTATATATTGAAATGCTATAAATCTATATTTCCAAACAGACTGAAATATAGTCAAACCAAAGATAATTTTTTATATTTTTTTACTAGTGGGTACAGGACACTATAGTTCATTTATGTAAGTGAGAATAGCAAAATTAAGTAAACTGTGACATATTATACCCAAAGATTCTTCATACTGTTGACTACCAGAAAAAAAGAAAAATTTAAGACCAAAAATTTAATTTGACACTTCTGACCATGTTTTGTTACATTATGAAGATTCATTTGTCATATTTTATTACAATTTTCTAAACCATAGCGAACAAACTGTGATAATGTGACAAATGTTAATAAATAAGTTTTGGCTTGACTGTACAATTCTGTTTAAAAGTAAAAAACACAAAAAAAAGGATGACGACTCATTCTAGGTTTAATTTATTTGATCATAAATACAATAAGAACAGTGATATTGTGAAATATTATAACATTTATTATTATAATATTTATTATTACAATTAATTTATCATTTATCAGTTACTATATTTTAAAATGTAATTTATTCCTGTGATGCAAAGCTGAATTTTCAGCTGCCATTACTGCAGTCTTCAGTGTCACAGGATCCTGGAAATTATTATATGCAGTTTGAATTACTAATATGCTGAAACTATTTTAGTAAATATTGTAACGATTTTTGTGGAAACAAATATTTTCTGATAAATATAACGTTCAACAGAACAACAATTCTTTGAAAAAAATTTTTGTAACGTTGTAAATGGCTTTTATTTTCCATCAAATAAATGTATCAAAAGCGACATTAAAGTATTAATTGAAAAAACTTTTGAACAGACACAAAACTTTTGAACACCACTCCAATCCTTTTATGTATTTATATTCATTTTTTTTTTTGTATGTTATGTTTATTAGAGCATTTCCAAATGTAACATCCATGAAAAAAAATACCTCAAAAATACCTCAATTGTATAAGGGAGGGTATAGGAAGTGTGTACGTACAGTAACATTCAAGAAAGGTGCTTAAGGTGTTTGATTCATTTAACACATTGTTTTCCACAATTATAGAAAGCAACATGAGCTGAGAACTCAGGACTATCAGTGTAACATTAGCAGGAGACCAGAGGAGAGAACAGGAGAGTTTAGTACTTCATTTCTCCTCTCAGAGGTCTGTCAGCTGGGGATAGTCAAAGAACACACAGTTCTCAGCACACACACACTGTAAAGACTTTCCTGTGTGACTTATCATCATTGCTATTAATGATGTGAAATCAGACAGGCACATTTATTTTTCTAAATCATTATGTAGTAAAATGTACTCCACGTGTTTTATTCAGAACACTGAAAGAGTGGACGCCCTCCTCACAATGGTGCTGTGTATTTGTGTGCTGCTTTGTGGGAGTGCGGATATTATCTAGGACACTGTGTGTCTTTTAACCAGTAAAAGAATAGCCTGTTTCCTTCAGAGAGATATAACTATGGTGAGAGTATTCCTTCAAATCAATTAGATCTGGGCCTGAACTCTGCTATATTAAGCTTAAGAGGATACATTTAATTTAAAAGGACAGCAAGAGTAGTTTTTCTTGTATTATTTGGTTGTTTTGCGCTTTACCACCGGCTTTTTTTTTCTCTCTGGCCTCAGGTGCAGAATTCAGGGGATGATGTGGACAAGACATACCTTGCCCCACCTCAACCTGTCAAGCAGTTCCTCATCTCTCCACCTGCGTCCCCACCTGTGGGATGGAGCCAGAGTGAAGATGCCACACCTGTGATCAACTACGATTTGCTGTGTGCTGTGGCCAAACTGGGACCAGGTACAAAACACACAAAAACAGTAATCATATAAACATATGCCACTTACTCCTACACATACAAACAAACTGTGCTGAGTGTGCGTTTGTAACCATCTGGACCAAATGTCCGTGTCCTCATTGATTCAAACACTGATTTTCACACCAGCAGTGGATAAACACACTTGCAAACTTCTGCAGATAGATACAGTGACCCAAAAAACATTTGGAGATAAAAATGACAAATCAAATACTTTTTAATTTCTTTGTGAAGAGTGTTTATATTATATTTATACTACAGGGCCATTGAATGCTTGAATCTGATTGGCTGACGAAAGCTCTAAGGGAAACACATTGCGAACGTAGTTACAGGCAGCTCTTGACTCCATTACATGTCTATATCACTTCGCCATATGATTTCAGTTATTTCAAAAGGTCCTTACAGCCCAAAACAGCAAAATAACTAAAACCGACAATGAAACTGGCCAAGAAAATAAATACAGTAAACAATAGGATAAAAACGACAGATTGTTTCCATGTTTTTGTCACAAAATGATGCTTTATTATGTATGGAAAGCACATACTCTATTCCTCCCACTCTCTCTTCATTACAGACGCACACACACTAACATACGTTAATGTTTTTAGCGCTGCTCTGATGATTAACAACTTAAAAACTACATGACATTTCTCACAAGCGAGGTAACTGTGTAGTCCTGAAGAAAATGAACTATTAGTAGAGAAGCTGCTGCCGATCACTTTTGAGAGACGCACAGATGCAAAGAGGTAATTCAAAAAGCTTAATCTCTCTTTCCATCTGTCTTAACTTAATTAACTGCACGGCTCAAGCGTCGTTACTAGGTCTAAAATGACGTTTTGTAATTAGCAACTTAGACACTGGATGAGCTGCGTAAGAAATTAATCCTACTTACAATAGCATTTTAAAGGAATAGTTCACCCAAAAATGAAAATTTTGTCATTAATCACTTACCTCCATGTCATTCCAAACCCGTAAAAGGTTTGATCGTCTTCGGAACACAATTTAAGATATTTTGGATTAAATCCGGTAGCTTTTTGACTGTCCCATTGACTGCCAAGTACATTACACTGTCAAGGCCCAGAAACATATGAAATACGTTGTCAAAATAGTCCATCTGCCATCAGTGGTTCAACCATAATTTTACGAAGCTAAGAGAATACTTTTTGTACGCAAAGAAAATAAAAATTTAGTCAAAATTTTTTTCGACTTTAGTCAACAATTCGTCTCCTCTGTGTCACCGTAATGCCATTTTGGAAAGTATCCACTGGACGTGAACAATGTACGCTGTTCTGTATCAGCCACAAACACAAGGCTGCGCTGTTTTCGTTCGAATAATAGCGTAAATACATGTAGAAAACGTATCCGTGTATTGTGGCCGATACAGAACAGCATATGTTGTTTACGTCCAGTGGATGCTTTCCAAAATGGTGCTACGGTAACATAAAGGAGAGGAATTGTTGACAAAAGTCGTTAGTTTTGTTTTCTTTGCGTACAAAAAGTATTCTCGTAGCTTCGTAAAATTATGGTTGAACCACTGATGGCTATGGACTATTTTGACAACGTATTTCATATGTTTCTGGGCCTTGACAGTGTAATGTACTTGGCAGTCAATGGTAGTCAAAAAGCTACCAGATTTCATCCAAAATATCTTAAATTGTGTTCCGAAGACGATCAAACCTTTTACGGGTTTGGAACGACATGGGGGTAAGTGATTAATGACAAAATTTTCATTTTTGGGTGGAAGTAACCCTTTAAGGACAAAAAAAATGGACTAATGTCTTGAAATACATCGTCTGATCAATGTCTTGAGGTGTGGTAACCAAAGTAACATGTTTTTTAACATCTTAGCAAAAAAAAAAAAAAAAAAAAAAAAAAAAAAAATCTCAACCATTCCATTGCATAAGTATTCATACCCTTATCTGGGACAGCTGGATAATTTAGTTTAGGAACATTCATATTGCTTGTACTGCACTTTGAGTGAAGTGAACCTGCGGCAAATTCAATTGAATGGGTATGATTTGGAAAGACACACATGACTTAATAAAAAGTCTAACAACTGAAAATGCATTTCAGAGCCAAAACCAAACTCTGTAATGCATGTAGAGCGCAGAGTATGCTGCTTTAGCAATTCGCGTTGCTGTTCATTGCGTCTTTAGATTTGTAGCACTTAATAGAATAGTACAAATATTGACAGACTGGACATAAAGATCGATTTAAGAAATTATTTTTCGATACAGAAACACGTCCTGTGCTAGTTATTTTTCATGTTTAAAGTACGAGCAAGAACGCAGGTTTCTCTGAAAACCCAAATGATTGCAGATGTTGATTTTACATAACAGTTAAAGTAATACTAAGTTAACATTTTACATTTTAAATGTAGCTTACATTTTAAAACACAATATTCTCAATATTGTTTGTTATATTTTCAACAATAGTTGCAACAAAATCTGCAACAGAACTGGTGTGCGTGTCCGAGCAACAGCAGTGTTTCGTTAATGAAGAAATCTGCAGTTTTGAACGATTCGAAGAGTCAGTGAACTACAGCCATTTGCTTTCTTACTGAATGAAAGACGCGACGCCTCACTCATTAAGACACTCATGCCACCACCTTTGGACAATATTTGGCCAAGATACAACTATTTGAAAATCTGGAATTTGAGGTGCAACAAATATTGAGAAAATCACCTTTAAAGTTAAAAATGTTCTTAGCAATGCATATTATTAATCAGAAATTAAGTTATGATATATTTACGGTAGGACCCATATGTATTTTTGGCCATTGCTACAAAGATACCCTTGCTACTTAAGACTGGTTTTGTGGTCCAGGGTAACGTATTAATAATAGACTTAATAGATTATTAAGAATACGACATAAAAGATGCCTCTATAAAAAGGTAAACATTCATGTGTACATCAGGGGGAAATTTGATCCCTTAATGGAAAAGGTGTGACTTAGTGGGGGTACTCAGAAGAAATGTTAAATGCCCCATTGGGTATGACACTGTAAAAAGTTTGAGAACTTGCTCTAGTTGAGCTCCATGATTACATATGAAGATAGAAGAAGCTTACACAAGGACAAACACTCCACCAATCTGGGCTTTATGGTGGTGTGGCAAGACTCAATCCTCTCCTCAGCAAAGACACATGAAAACACACTTCCAATCTGCAAAAAAGCACCTAAAGGACAAAGATTCTCTAGTCTGCTGAACCTCAACTCCAATCATGTTTGAAGAAGACCAGGCAATGCTCATCACCTGCAACAGTAGCATCCTAACAGTAAAGTGTGGTGGTAGCAGCCTCATGCTATGGGGCTGTTTTTCAGTGGCAAGGACTGAGGGACTTGTCAGAGAAGAAGAAAAGCTCAGTGCACCAAAATATAGAGATAGCCTTAATGAAAACCCAGTCCAGAGTATTCAGAACCTCAGACTGGGCAGAAGGTTCACCTTCCAACAGGACAATGACCCTAAGCACACAGCAAGAGTGGCTTATAAACAACTCTGTGAATGTCCTTGAGTGGTCCAGCCAGAGCCTGGGCTTGAACCCAATCAAATATTTCTGGAAAAAAAAACATGAAAATGTGTGTCTGACAGAGCTGGAGAGGTGAAGAGGTGAGAAGAAGGTAATTGCCAAAAGCTGATGTGCAAACCTTGTCGCATCACACCCCAAAAGACTTGAGGCTATAAAGGTGCTTCAGCTAAGTACTGAGATAAGGGTATGAATACTTATGCAATGTCCTCATTTCATTTTGTTACTTTAATACATTTACGAAGCTGTGACAATTCTGTATTTGCCTTGTCATTATGGTGAACAGAGTGTAGCTTGATGTGAAAAAAAGTAATTTAAAGCAGCGAGATAACATGAACAAACGAATACTTTCGCAAGGCACTGTATATTATCAACTAACGTGTAAATGTGTGATCAAATAATGTGTTTAAAAACAGATAATGGCAGAAATGGACTGTTAAACAGTTTTAGATGTTCCTTCTCATGTGTGCTGTGTCTGCGCCCCCTGCTGGTACATATCACAACACACACACATTGACTTCCTGCCATGACAAACCTCTTATCAGTCTAGCTTGTTACTATAGCAACCCTCATTCTGTTTCTGAGTGTTTGTGTGTTTCCAACAGTGTTCCTTCCATTACTTAATCTTGGGGATGTGGAACATATTAGTTTACTAAAAGTTGTAAGCTTTTAATGGCTTTTAAATTTCATAGCATCCATTTATCTGGAGAATATCTACAAAATGTCCACCTAATGCAGAAAAGAAAAGTAAAAACAATCGAACAATATGTTCCAATCTTTATATCTGGATTGCTGAGTTACCTGGTTTTAACTGTTGATGATATGACATAATCCATGACTGTTCCACTCTTCAAAGATCATATAACAGTTGTCGTTATAGCAACAAGACCATAAGATCGAACATGCTGAGTGTTATGTTTATTTAACATAAACGGGATCAAATCACTAAAGAGGTGAAAGTCTTTCCCAATAGCTTCTTTGAAGAGCAGCATGTTGAACTAGAGGTAAATACAGTGCTTCTTAAAAGTTTGTGAACCCTTTAGAATTTTCTATATTTCTGCATAAATATGGCCCAAAACATCATCAGATTTTCATTTAAGTCCTGAAAGTAGACAAAGAGAAGCCAATCAAACAAGTGAGAAAAATATTTCCTTGCAAATTAAAAAAAAATAAATTGATGTGAATCTCCTGGATTAGCAATTAATTTAAAGGTGAAATTAGAGTCCATCTGTGCAGTCAGTGCGATGATTATTAAATGTCAGTACGTGACCTGTTTTATTCAAAGAACAAGGATCTATCAAAGTCTGATCATGTTTGTGGAATCATGTCACGAACAAATAAGATTACTGAGAGCCTGAGAAAAAGAGTTGATGTTGCTCATTGGGCTAGAAAAGGTGAAAAAAATATCACTCCAAAGCAGAATGTGTAATAGTGTGCAAGGTTGCAAAAGTTCCAAGGGTAACTTCTAAGCAACTAAAGATCTTTCTCACATTGGCTAATGTTAATGTTCATGAGTCCACCATCAGGAGAACACTGAGCAACCAATGGTGCACATGGCTTGAGTTGCAAGAAGAAAGCCACTGTTGAAAGAAAACTGCTTGCTAAAGATCATGTTGATAAGCCAGAGGACTATTGGAGAAGGGTTTAATGGATGGATGAAACCAAAATTAAACTTATTGGTTTAAATGAAAAGCTATTATTTTCAGAGAAAAGCATTCCAGCTTAAGAATCCTATCCCATCTGTGAAACATGGTGGTGGCAGTACCATGGCTTGGGCCAGGACTGCCTGCTATCATTGATGGAACAATGAGTTCTGAATTGTACCAGCAAATTCTAAAGGAAAACATCAGGACATCTGTTTAAGAACAGAGTCTCAAAAGAATGTGGGTCATGCAGCAAGACAACAACCCCAAGTCATTCTACCAAAGAATGTTTAAAGTTAATATTTTGGAATGGCTGAGTCAAAGTCAAGACCTTAATCCAAATAAAATGTTGTGGAAGGACCTAAGCAAGCAGTTCATAGGAGGAAACCCACCAACATCACATGGTTTTGCACTAAGAAATGGGCTAAAACTTCTACATGTTATTGTGACTGATCAGCATTTACAAGAAACTTTACCTTCAGTTACTGCAGCAAAAGGGGGTCACACCAGATACTGAAAGCAAAGATTCACATACTTGTGCAATGCACAGATATGTAACAATGGATCATTTTTCTCAATAAATAAAATGACAAAGAAAATATTTTTCTTCCACTTGTTTAACTTTTTTGAAGCGGCACTGTGTGTGTGTGTGTGTGTGTGTGTGTGTGTGTGTGTGTGTGTGTGTGTGTGTGTGTGTGTGTGTGTGTATATATATAAATGTTGATGCTATTAATGGTAGATAAACCAAATATAGAAACACGCTGGAAATACAACACAAATACAGAAAAGTGCTGCAAACACTCGCAACGCAAATACTTGCAACACAACCAAATACAGAAGTGAGTTGCTAATACTTAGAAAACAACCAAATACAGAAATGTGCTGCTAATACTTACAACACAACCAAATACAGAAACTCATTGCAAATACTTGCAACAAATACAGAAACGGGCTGCAAATACTCGCAACACAACCAAATATAGAAACATGCTGCAAGTAACACAGACTAAAATGGAACCCTTATGAAATGACTATCGTTTTGCTACACTAACCATAGTTTAACCATGATATTAGTAGTAACTGTGGTTATACAAATAGTTACCAATATGCCATGCTCACTATACTTTCACTATAATAAAACTGGTACCTGAAGCTTCAGGGTTTGTTTTACCTCAATTTACATTAGCTGTACAGTTTGTTTTCCTCATGGGTAAATTCTTGTTCCTGGGTAGTTGTTATTAAACAATTTTTGCCAGTGTAATCACAGGTCAGCATTTGGTTTAATAGACAATGGCAAAATGATGAAAGTAGTATGTCCGGAAATGTATTTGTTTTAGTAACAATGCAAATTTTCATGAAAGTTAAAAATGTCCTACTGACAAAATGACTTTCATCAACGATCAAGAAGTTCATAGCTAAATTCAGGGCATATTTGGCTGGGAAGGAAGTCTTGAGTTCTGAAACTAACTCTTGTTTGTTTGTTTTTGTATGGACATTTATTTCTAAAGGTCTTCATCTTTTATCTATCTCTCTAGGTGAGAAGTACGAGCTGCATGCGGGTACAGAGTCCACTCCTAGCGTGGTGGTCCACGTGTGTGATAGCGAAAATGAGGAAGAGGAAGAAGCCCGGCCAAAAGCTAAGATTGTCCAGACCAGACGCCCCGACGGACCCCCGAAAATCTACAACTAAAACCATCAGCACACTGCACACATTCTTCTCTCTCTCTGTGTCTCTTTCTCTCATCCAGGGAAAGGCACGCTTTATTTCAATACAAAAAAAGCTTAACTAAGAAACGGATGAATTTGGAGGGGTGCTCCGTGCACAGGTGACGTGTGCTGTTCTGAACTGGACTCGTGGACTGAACACACTGTCTCACTGCTGCCTCACGGGACAGCCAGGGGGCGATGAGCTTGCGACCCCCCTCTCACAATCATAGCACTTTCATTCCCTCATTTAGAGTCTTTGTACTGTAGTATCGAAGAGCAGTAATTGTATTTAACAGTCGTAGAAGTAGGTTACATGTAAACTTTGTTACTGTTTGTCACTTTGATTAATCATCAAAGAAAATAATGCTTTAAAAAAAAGGAAGCAGACCCATTCTGCTTTCTCCGTTTCTCTCTCGAAAGCCGCGTCCGCGTTTATCTCCATATCGGTCAGGTTGGCACACCTGCAGAGGTGGCGCGGCTCGCTGGGATTGTGATCCGTGTGCATATTTATGCCTGTTCATACCACACTAGAATGGGAAGACAAGTTTGATGGAAATGATAAAAACGAAGGTGTCGATTGAAGGGTTTCTGTTATGATGAGAGGGTTTTAAACGTTTGTTTACTAAGTTAGGTGTGTATTATTCTTACTGTGTATTTGATACCACACATTTTTGCATGCTAACTGGCGTATTTTATACTATGTTAAAGCAAGTTTAAGCATATCTGATCGCTGTCTTACAGAGGGATTGGCCTTGGAAAGCAAAGAAACGGTTGACATTTTGTACTTGTATAGCGCATCTTTCACTCGCAGGCCAGACAAACAATTCGAAAAAAGCACATGGTCTTAGTTTTACAGAAACGAGTTTTCATATCTTCATAGATTTACACAATCTACACTGATATGCTCAAGTATGACTACTGTCATATCAAATCTTAAATGAACAGTCCACTGAAAAATGACAATTCTGTCAGCATTTACTCATTTACTCATTAATGACGAATCTTAGCAGTTTTGGTGCCCGTTGAGTTACATTGTATGAACATTAAGAAATGTCTCAAAACATGATCTTTTATGTTCCACGGAAGAAAGAATGTCATATAGGTTTGAAGTTGAAGATGATAAACTACTATCCCAGTTATTTTGTCTCACAAATCCTCATTTTCTCCAGTTTATACATCTCCACTGTGTATCATACCAAAATGGTAAAAATAGATGGATGAAAATGACATTTTAAGATATGCGTTTTAGAAATAATGTACAGCTAGTGAAGTCGAATGCCACGATTGACCGATCAGATTGAGGATTGCAGAGAGGCTTGTAAAGATGGCCTTATAAAAAGTCACGTTTAATCAAAGAATAAGAAAATCCAGTTAAATATTGAGTGATATTCAGTCATATACTAAAATGTGATAGCAAGATAATGTAATCACATTCAAAAACAAATAACTGTGATATTCGTGTGACTTTATCAATTGCCTTGACCCCGTGCTTACATGTGAGACGAAAGATTTCAAGAGTTTTGTTTAAAAGCCAATCCTTCAGTGACGAAGGACTCCTTTAGCAAATAACTTAAAGAAATGAAGTGGAATTTAAGTTTTGTTTTTCATTTTGTACTTCTGCATGCTGTGACTTTTCCATAGATGCAGTCTTTCCCGTTTGTATCCGACTCTGAATGCAGCCCTTTCCTCTTGCCCGTTTCATCCTGTTGTGGTTTTGGTTGTTCAGTCAAATACAGGGGTGAGAAACAACAAACAGCGAACAAAGCTCTTGAGTTATTGATAACCAGCATGAACAAATGTTTTGGACTCTGAGTTTTATGCGTGTTAACCTTTAAGACAAAAGTAAGAAGAGAACACAAGAAGCAAATTTGTACTGAGTTGTAAGATAAGCCTATCATTGGCAGCATAATGTATTGATATTTTTTACTGTCGTTAAGGCTGTTGTTGCAGTTGCTTCGTATCAGTAAAATGATCTTGATTTTTTTTTTTAAGAAAGTCTACAGATTCAGTATCGCTGTTGCTGTTCTGTTTAGATATAGATATTGTCTAGTACTGTAACTGTAGTTCATAACCTGTGAACACAAAGCAATAATTTACAGTTATATGTCCGTGTCCCGTATGGTATGTATTTTATTTTACTTTTTTTTTTTTTTTTTGCAGAGCTCTTCTCTGACACTAGCTTGCTTTTGTTTGTGTAAATATGATTGTTATTCGTTTCTCATTGGCATATAAATATATAAATAAAGATATATAAAGAACTGATTCTTAAAAAAGGTGTTGTAATGTGTTTATTTCACCGTTGTAGTCAAGTAGAGGCATCTACATTAAATCCATTATGATTCGATACCGTTTAAGGGTGTGAATAACTTTAAATGGCATCATATTTTATTAATCATAGATGAATAGGAAGTCCCCACCAATATATATTTACGGAAATTGTGTGTCGTCCTCTTCCTCATTCCATCTGTGTTTAAAGGAGCGGTTCAATTCTGAATAGATGTTTTATGTCTTTTACCTCATTAATGTAAAAACTATTTTAAATTCAGAATATGCCAGGCTTTATAAATAACACAGTTGTACTTATTGCTTTTTTTAAACCAAAGGTAGGTCTGTCACACAATTAGCCTACATTCCACCATCCACTTTTATGTGACAATAAAAGGAGGCTCCTCTCTACCTTACCAGGGGAGAATGGGACACACCTGATTTTTGTTTTTATCTGTCAATGAGGAGATCCCAGCCCAGTCTCTTGGGATACAAATACTGATACGAAGATACTAATTATGCACGCTCTCACATGTCCTGTTGGGAATTATTCTTTGAGGGACATAATAAGGAGCTTGTGAATCATATGTAGTAGCTTTGAACATGATGTACTACTAGAACTAGATCTGCCTGAATTTGTAACGATTTTTCCCCCCCCTTAAATTATGCAATTCATGGTGTATACTGAAAATCTGCTGATAATCACTGAAAAGTAACAATACAAGAAATGTAATATATATACACTGAAGATTAGATCACATATCATTTATACTGTATAATCTGAACATGTATATTTATCAACTTATTCATTTGAAATATCATAAAGTGGCCACAAAATGTATTTGGAGTGAACACTTAATTGTAAGTAACACTTAAAATGTATAAATGACATTGTATAATCTAACAAAATAATCAAACTAAAAATAAATATATAAATAAATATTTAATATGTTTGCTATGGGTGCATATTAAAATTCTGGCAGATACCAATAAGCTTTTTTTTTTTTTTTCCTTCATATTACAGGTGAACTATAGAAGCCTATTTTCACCAATGAATTAAAAAAAAATGGTCATTCCAACTTTTTATTTCACAATTCAGACATTTTTTTTTTTTTGCAATTGTGAGTTTACATCTTGCCATTCTTACTTTTTTCTTGTAATTTTATCATAAACTACTCTGACTTTGTTTCTGACTTTGTTGCAATTTTGATAAATGAAGTCAGAATTGCATAATATAAACTCGCACTTGCAAGTTATAAAGACAAAATTGCAAGACAAACTTTTTCTCAGAAAAATAAGACAGAAAAAATTTGAGATAAAAACATTCTGCATTTGTGACTTTTTTTTCCTTGCAAATGCAAGTTCTTCTCACAATTCTGACTTTTTAACTTGCAATCGCGGGTTAATATTGCAATTCTGACTTCATTCTGTCTTTGACTTTTGTCTTTTTTTTCGCATAATGTGAATTTGTATCTCGCAATTCTGACTTTTTTCTTGCAATTCTGAGAAAAATATCAGAGTTGCAAGTTTGTATAATGCAGTTCTGGGAATAAAAGTCAGAAGTGAGAGACTGTTGCATTTGAAAGAAAAAAGTCAGAATGAAGTCAGAATAAACTGAATTGTGAGATATAAACTTGCAACTGCGAGTTATAAAGTCAGAATTGAGAGACAAACTCAATTCTCAGAAATAAAGACAATTGCAAGAAAGTTGGAAATGCGAGATAAAAACATTTTGCATTTCTGACTTTTTTTTCTCGCAAATGCAAGTTTGTCACAATTCTGACTTTGTAACTTGCAATCGTGGGATTATATCGCAATTCTGACTTCATTCTGACTTTGACTTTGTCTTTATTTTCGCAAATGTGAGTTTATATCTCCCAATTCTGAGAAAAATGTAAGAATTGCAAGTTTGTATAATGCAGTTCTGAGAATAAAAGTCAGAATTGTGAGATCTTGTCGCATCTGCGAGAGAAAAAAAGTCAGAATAAACTCTGAATGCAAGTTATAAAGTCAGAATTGCGGGACAAACGCTCAATTCTGAGAAAAAAAAAAGTAGCAGTTCTAAAGAATAAGCTCAATTGCGAGATACAAACTTGCATTTGTGAGAAAAAAAAAAGCCAAAATTGCACTTCTTTTATCTCACAATTCTGACTTACTTCCCACAATTGAGTGTATATCACACAATTCTGAAAAAAAGTCTGAATTGCGAATTTATATCTCGCAATCCAGAGAAAACATTTTTTTTAGTTTGTCTTACAATTCTGTGAAAAAGTCGGAATTGCAAGTTTATAATGCAGTTGTGAGAAAAAAAAAGTCTGAATTGTGAAATACAAACTCGCATTTGTGAGAAAGTCAGAATTGTGAGTTTCTGAGAAAAAAAGTCAGAATGATGATATGAACTCTCAAGTTTATAAATCACAAAAAAAATCTGTGCGAGTTTGTATAAGGCAATTCTAAGACAAAAAAGTCGCAATTTACCACTTTTTTTTAATTCTGTGGTGAAAACGGGCTTCCCTAGGATAACTGATAAATTGCCAATAAGTATGTAAGTTCTAAACAATTTTGTCATTAACACAAATGCAAAATATTATTAAATAATGTTTCTAAAGTTGTTGTTTTTTTTCCAAGTGAGCATCAGATGACAGCAAATGTAATAGGACAAATGAGCCATCTATGTCTGTATCAACTAATGATGATAACACATTAATTAATTAATTTTGTAAATACTCTTATATTTTGTTATGTAACATGCCATTTTAGGTGTTTAAGTGTCAAACACATCTTGGGGCCACTGTATTGTAGTCACTGTACTGTAGGTTTTTGCAGTCTCTTAGCGGGAGAAAAAAAAAAAAGGTAGCCACAATGTGATATATGGGTGAAAGAAAGTGGCTTAAACTATGTAAACAGTCTAATCTCCAGGCCGGATGTGTAATGACCTGAGATGGGTGACTGATTGCAGTGCGGTGTGTAACATGTGCTCGTCATGTGTTTACTGATGACCAATGGAAACAGCCTGATTTCAGTTCTTATCTTGTGTACGTGTGAAGCAGAAGGTCTATGGAAGATACTTTGAAAAGCAAGTTAAGTTAATAGACGCAATTAATAATTATTGTTTTATATAAGCATGCAATATTGACGCTACATTGTGGTGAGAATAATGGTGCAGAGTATATTGAAATAACATGGCGTCAAAACTAAAGATTTGCGGGATATTTTGAACATACAAAAATATATAGTTTTCAACAGGCATTGAAAATGCTATCCACCTTATTCTTCAGCACGAAAGTAAGCCTATGGCTGAGACTTCCGGTTCATTTGCCTCAATAATAGGAAGCATAAGAACGTGCAGTAAAAAACTGTTCGCACTACAAACCAGTGTGTTCATAATTAATATAATACATGCAAATAATATATTAAGACACACCAATCTGTAAAAAAAAAAAATCAGCAAACCAAGCTGTTTTGTACAGCTAAAAATAGCCGGACACGGATAAGACCGGAAGCCACACCCATAAAATTTACAAATGGCCACACCCACATTTACAGGAAGAAAAAGGTGGCTAGTAATGATAAAGGTACATGTATGTCATCAAAAATCTCTGAAACGAACTCATGAAAGTTGTATACACCAGACGAGGTAACCTTAACAACACAGCTGCTCATGTGATTTTAACTGTGAACGTTTTCGGGCGGTACATCGATAAAGCATGACAAGTAGTTTACGTATTATTTATGTATTATCATCATCACTTTATTACAGAAGTACACAGTAGCGGCTCCTGACGAAAAATTTTGGAGGGGCAGTTTCTGGGTCGTAAGCTATCATGAATGCACAGGGAACTGGGTTATTTAACAAAACAAACAAACAAACCATTTACATGAACAAATGGGGGGGGGTTTGTTTTTGTTTTTATTGTTGTTGATGTTATTCATTTTATTTGTAGGCCTACTTTTGCAATTCTTGCACAAACTAATGCTGTATAGGCTATTTACAGGCTATTTACACGAGCATGTTAAACCTTACATTTATGAGAACTTGGCGCGCAGTTGCTTTATATTATCAAATTTCGATGACTGCTTTGTTGAATTCGGGGATATATGTTAAACGTTTTTCTATTAAAAGCATCGCCAAAGTCTTTCCTGTGACATAGTGTTTCACAGAAATGTTTCAATTCGTTCCATTCTATTGAACGACCTACCATTGTCCTTTGTTTGCTGTACAATTTTTATATCTGGTTTGTCAGGGCCAAGCTGTTTAATCGCTAATTTCTCATTAATTGACAATCTTTCAAACGAGTTCTGCAACAGAAACTCGATACTATTACACGCAGAATGATCTGTACTACTCACCATCTTCACCGTCTGATACGTTCGCTTAACTGACACAGACTCATATACACTTTGCTGACGCGGATTAATAATATTGTCCAGAACTACATTCAAGTAACGTAAAAGCAAGTGGGGCAGTCTCAAATCTGCCCATATGGCTCTTAATTAGAGCGGGCTGCAGTTCCTTTTTTCACCACAAATTTACATTGAGAAAATGTGTGGCGCTGTTGAGTTCGGGAGGGTAGAGAGACCCCCGCCCCGCTTATCAAACCTGAAGCAATGTGATGAAATTTTAATATCCACCTCACTTTATGACTTATAACAGTCTAAAATGTTTTCAGAATAAGGATGAAAATTTTTGAGTTAACAGTTAATTAGGACTGGTCCAGTATATATAGAGTTCTAGGTTTTCAAGTGGCTGAATATTATACAGACGAGTCGCACCTGGAAGTACATATCACAAATGTGTCACAAATTTTTTTTTTTTTTTGTGTGAAAAAAAACATTTAGCCAACAGAGTGTTTTCACAACACATCATCAATGAGCCATGTTTGTACTGAACGCAAACAATGCCACTGAATCGATTGAAACACTTTTTGCTGATTATTGCTGCTGAAAATGGTGAATTATTGTCATGTTTTGGGTTGTACTAATCGGTCGTACTGAGGAAAAACGTTTGGAGCACTATAAACTGCCAAAAGTTATAACAAATCAAAGATAAGAGTGCAAAAAGGGGAACAAATGGCATTTGTGGCTGGCCAAACCAGGATTTCAAGAATCTTGACAACATTTGTGTTTGTTCTTATCATTTCCAGTCAGGTAGGTGAAATATTACGCTATTATCTTTATTAATACTGCTTGTAGGCATCTTTACCACCTAATAACTTAGTTTGTCAAAATATTGCACCCTTTCCTGCTTACAAAGTCCTTCTCTATGGGTGTGTTCACACTTGTAGTTTGGTTTCTGGACCAAAAAGGAAATTATACATTTGGTCCTGGTCCACTTAGCATTCACACTGGCATTTTTGACAGCATACCTAACTATATATCGAACCTAAAGGCATAGTGATACGTTCACAATCTGATTGATCAAGTTGAACGATGTATATTTTGTGACAGAACTCACCGAACACTCCAAACAAAAGGAAAATTTCACTGATTGGTCTGCTCTAAGCCGCTTTAAGTTGAATACACCTAATGTCGTCTGCTAAAATAGCACCAGCGTACGCTATTTTTTTTTTTATGTATATGATTTTATTTTCACCACCTGCAAACTCACGAAGAGCTCACAAAAGGCACTTTACCTCCTCGTTGCTCCATGTTTGCCCTCTGCTCATTTTTTTTTTTTTGGATTAGTAAAATCATGTCGCATAGCAGCACATCTTGTCATTACTTCCTGATTTTGGTTCGTTTAGAAGTATTTGGTCCATATTTCATTCAAACCACATCGAGTTTCGAAGCGGACTGAGACCCATCTTTTTAATCGGTCTCGGCCTGCTTGTTTGGTGCACACCAGGGTTTGGATGGCAGCGTTCACACTTACTCAATTGAACCACATTAACAGAGCAATAACACCAACATTTGTTTTATTCTAACCAAACATGACAAGTGTAAACGCACTCTATATGATTTAGCAGCTTTTCAGTGGTTCAGACAGCATAAATTAGCAGAACAATGCATTCAGAAGTACATTAACATGCAGTCCATCCTGTTCTTTACATCAGAGCACTGCCGATATGACTGCGCATCTGGGTAACTAACCAAATCGTAATGCAAGCGCAACCCTCTATTGACATGAGGCTAACTCATAGACTATAAAAACAAAGATGGATGACACGTCTCCCCTTCATTCCACTCCAGAAAAGTGAAGCCGAAGCATCTCAGTATGGCCGCTGCTATCTTGGGGAAAACAGCGTAATTTGGAGCTAGACCCTGCGTTCTATTCGGAAGGGCTCATCTCTATGCTCTAATCCCTTCAAAGGGTTTACCCTCCGGAGTGAGAACTTCGAAGGGCTGAAGGGTGTAGAAGACCAAACAACTGTATGCTGAAGTGCGCTTCTGCGTCATCATCCCGTGGTCACATGGTGGCACCGTCATCATGCAAAGAATCTGCGCAAAGGATCACGGGGGCCCAAAGTGTCCATCAGTTGTACCCTTCAAAATAATTCATTCCGAAGGGCCTTTTGAAGTGGCTAGTTTTGAATACTTTGGTTTGGAATGACACTTCAATATGGCAGCCATGATCGTTTTCACTCCAAAGTGCCCTTCTGTCTGCGCAGTAGAGTCGTGAGGTGGAGCTGCGGTATCAAAGTGCCGCCCAATTTGACACCACACCCCAGTTTTAAAACATCAAATAACTAACTAAAAGCAAACTTATTGGAAAAACGAACACTTGAATATAAATCAGCATAATAAGAACTGATGGAAACCATCTTTGGAAAAAAATAAAAAATTATTCAAAGTGTAATTTGATTATTTAGTTTGGCTCACGTCCCATTAGATTACATGGAGAGGGCGGGGTTTATGACCTATAGAGACAGAGCGCATTTAGGCCACGCCCACACCAGTGGGGAAAACAATCCAACGCTCTCCATTGACTTTGTATTGCGAGAAGCTACCTCCTTGTCATTTCTGACTTATAACAAAACACAGAACAATGTCTAAAAGCTGCTATGTGACAAGGTGTACAGTAAACAAGCATTTTTATAAGCTGTCGACCCCAAAAAATTAGCGTTTAAGTACTTGTAGATGTCAGGGTATTTCACGCTGGGCCATTCAGTTGGATCATTTCTCCAGCAAAAGGAAGGTAAGGAAAAGAAGCACTGACACAGATTAATACAATTTAGTTTCTCAATATATCTCCTCTTCTCAGGGTGGTGAAATAATCCTTTGACATGGTTAAAAATAATGAATGTTTACTCTCGCCGATTAAGTTTCCTGCCAGTGGGCGTAGTTCTCTAGTAATATGACACATTGCTCTACTTTTATGTCCTTAAATGCTCGTTTTTTGGGTCAAAAGCTTCTAACAAGCTAGTTCTGTGTTTTTTAGCTTGTTTACTGTATACCTTGTCACATAGCAGCTTTTAGACATATCTCTGTTTTTTGTTATAAGTCAGAAATGACAAGGCGGCAGCTTCCCGCAATACAAAGTCAATGGAGAGCGTTGGATAGTTTCCCCCCGGTGGGTGTGGTTTTCAGATTTTGACGCGTGACATTCTGTCTCTATACTGCAGCCAGTCGCCTGGGGGCGATCAAAACGCTTTGGCTTTACTTTTCAGGACTCGTCCGACACACTAGCTGCTAGTTGCTCAAAAGACAGCTTGTTTCGCAAAAAGAACCTACACAGGTCCTGAAAATTACCTGTGCATTTAAATGTTTAGTAAGAATATAGCCAACATATCCTTTAAAAGCTGACATTTCTGCAAAATAGTCCCTTATTATTATTTGTTTATTTCGCAAAATGAGGAACAACCCATCCCATGACTCAACCATTGTAAAATACCAATTAATCAATCAAATCATATGATGTAAGACTGGCAGCGGTGACCATTATAGATCAGTTTTGTTTGAACTAGATTCAGGACGAGGACAATAGAGTCCCTTCTGTAAGTCTCCACTCTGCTCCATTTGTTTGTGAAAGCTGAGCAAGACCTTTAAAAGTGTTCTTGTTGTATAAAGATGCCATCTAAAAGTTTCCCACAGAGAGAGAGAAAAAAAAAACTGGCAAACACAAGAATCAAATTTTCCCATTGGGACGAGCTGTTTAGTTAAAACAGCAAAAAGTGTATAGAATATATGTTAATATCTGGTACTGTATCTAAACAGAAAGTGTCTGTCTCACTAAATAAACAACTAAATAAAAGAAGGAAAGAAAACACTTTTGCTCTTTACTGGTAACTTGATTCCAACCAAAGCATACTGCACTAGTTGGCTGGCTGACTGGAAAACCCATGAGTGAAACTGTGTCATGAGATCCCTTAGAGGAAGGCATCCCTCAAAAAGAACAAATGCCCCCTTTCTTTTATTGAGCATTTCTGTTACAAAACAGGTGTGTGTCAGGGTGGAGGGATGAAATGTACCTTTTTCTGAAGGTAGTGGCTTTCGAAAGAGAGTTGCAGAAAACACTAAGGTATGACTCATCTATGCAGTTCTACTAATATACATGTAAATAATGCTTAAATTGAAACGTTTGATAAGTTTCAAATAGGTTAATTGACTTAAATGATGCACAAAAACAGGACATTCATCAACCAAGTGAATCACAACACCTCAGATGTTCTGGTATCTGCTTAAATCAATTTGCAATTGAGTGAGTGTTAAGGATGTACTTGAAGGGAATCTGATTGAATATTTAAATGTGGCCGATAAGACATCATCTGTAAACCACATCAGCTCTCTCTGTGGCCCTTGATTTGCATGGGTACAGCACGAGTGCTAATCTGGTAATGATTTTCTGCTTTTCTACAGAGAAAGTCAGGAGAAATCCAGTGCGTGTGTTTAATTAAAGGTGAGTGTTGACTGAGAACGGAGTGTGTGAACTGTGAATGTGGCACGCCTTGGGGGCCAGGCCAGACCTGAAAAACCAGCTACCGCTTTCAGTCCAGAGAGCTCTGATATAGTACGTCGTGTCTGCCTCTCTGCCAAAGGCTGAAACCATCCCTCGCTTTTGACTTCAGGTTTTAATCACACCTGAACTGAAGGTTCAGTCATTTCACCTGTTCAGATTCATTTAAGACAGGGTTTTCATTTTGTTTTTCTGTCCCAGCTCTGTTAACGGTAGTGCGTGTGCGCAAGGGAAGGAGCGTGTGGACTATGCTCACTTCAGTCGATTGAAGGAGGGGGAGTGGAGGAATTGATTCTGTGGAGAGAGAACTCCACGGCGGGGAACTGATCGTACAGGTAAGCCAATATTCTAACAAACTTCAGACATTTTCACTTTGCACCTTCAATTTTGTGGTTTGTGGTTTGTCACCTGTCATCTTAGGACCTTTGAGGGTCTCTGGCTACATGCCTTCAGATTGTGTATATTCAAAGCGAGGTGAAAAATATCTATTATTCAACTTACTTTGTCTCTATAGTACTGCTAAACAGGTGCAAACCACAGTAAAAAGTGTATTTAGAAGTCATTAAGAAAATGTTATAGTATTTTTTTACAAGAATACACTATTTCAGTGTTCCTACTTATTATCAGTGAAATTTACTTGCAATTTCAAAATGTAATTTGTGTCTACACCCATTTTTTTTTATTTTTCAGTACATTTACCTAAAGTAAACAAACTCATTCCAGTAGGTCGGATTGTGTTTCTTGGCAGAAACACTGTAAAAAGTAAACCAATTACCTACTTTAAGGTAAAATTTATACCTAGGCTGACTCTAAAATGACCTGTTTTGACTTATGTAAAGTATTCCAGTGGGTTTACTAAAATGTAATCATATTTTTGACTTTTCCAAGCTTCTAAATGAAGTCATCACATGAACCACCCCATATTTTCATCCTGATACTATAGAAACTATAAGCAGTATATAATGTTATGATTCATAATATTAGTCATCAAGCCTTGATGTTAGTTTCTTCCTCTTCCATTGTGTTTCTGACATATGAAGAAGATACTGATCTAATAATGTTCCTGGTAGGAACTATCGCAGAATAGTTTTTCCCTTTACTGAGAGAACCGAAGATGGTGTTCTGTTTTGTACATCCTCTGAGAAGTTATAAACACAATAACGGTTTTGACTTTCTTTTTCACTTGCGTTTGATGTGATTTTAGACTGACTTTGTACACAAAGCTCTGGCAGAGCAGTGAATGCTTATTGTGTTCTGGCGTTCAGAAAAAAATCAAGGAGGTTCCTGTAAACAGTCAGGTTGATTTCATTTAGCGTAGAATTAGTTGAAATCACCAATGTATTTTGAGCTCGTTTTTATTTTTAGCGAGTGTGTGGGAGACACATCAAGAATCCGGCTTCAGACGGACACATACCTGTAACAGAAGTGATGAATGGGCCATTGTTTAAGTCAGGGGAACTGAGGACTAATATGGTGTGTATAGAAAAGCTGTAGTCAGGGCTGTGACGTGAACTGAAGGCCAGACATACGTGAGTGCACCTGTGATCTAATCATTTTTTTGCTGGTTAAATATTGTCCTATGATCTTAACCCAAATTGATCACATTTATATTGTGTTGTGTGTGTTATTGATTGTTTCACTAAATCGATCCACAGCGATACACATAAGTTTATGAATTTGACCTATGGTTTATCTCATTTAGATAAAAATAGAATGGTGGATTTACATTACATTAGAGACGGCTGGTTAAATTTTAGTCAGAAGCAATCATAACAGCTTATTTAAAATGATTAAATGAATAGATATATAATTATAGGCCAATTGTTAGAAATCGATTAAGCAGAAACTTAAAAGTTTTGCAATAGCCACACCTTTTTTTCTGCCAACAAGTGACTAAAAAGCACATCAAGGGAAGATAGAGAGATTGAGAAAGGGTGAAAGATCACAATGAAAGTTGCGGCTTTCTCCATAGTTTTTTTTTTATTTCAAAATGTATTCATGTTAACATAGTAGTATTAATAAGTATGACTAATACAGCCTTCATTTAGAATTAGTATTTGTGTGCAATGAGACGTTTATATTAGTTAGTACTGTCCAAATTAGCACGTTAACGCAGGTGATTCATTTTACGGCGCTAAAAATATTTACCGCAGGGGTGGGGCTAGGGTTGGCCACCCCACTCACAACTGCTGCTTCGGTCTCTTTTTTTTCCTTGACTAGAAGTGCGTTTATTTAGTTGCAGAACGTCTTTATGACCACATCAAACAGGAGACTTTTCAGACGCACACTCCAGCTTCACTAAAGCACCAGGCGCTAGTCAAACAAGTGTGGGAAAGGTACAGGTGATCATGGTCAGATGAGATGTAGTCAGGCCATATGTCAGTAAAAACAAATTTACCTGTCCTGTGAGTCGTTATACCTTAAATTGCGCACACAAATGCAGTGGTGCGCACTGTAACCTGTATCATTTCATATTAAAGCATGAATTAAACTATGAGCATGTCTGTCAGATACGCATCACGTTCAGCAATGGCAGCTCTTAAAGTAATAGCAGCCAAATAAGCAAATAATCCAGCTGCTGTGGTGTCTATTAATCAAAGGACAAAAGTAAAAAAGAAGAAATCAATATTTTATGTAGCTTTAAGGAGTCACTATATTTAATGTATTATTTAATGTCTGATAACTTTATTTAATTTCTGTATAAAGTTACAGGTAAATAATGGGTTTATGTGAAGATGGTTTTAGGTTCACTTAAATAAGAAGTTATTTTTTTAAAGTCTAATAAATGTTAAAATTGATAGCTCTCATTTATACTGTAATGTTGAATGGCTATAGGCAATAGTCAGGAAAATATTAGGGGAAAAATAGACTAAAAATAAATATAACTGAAAAACTGTTTTTTCTTAAAGACATCAGTAATATTGGTATAAGTGATACATTCAGTCATAAAAAAACAAATATTAAAAATATACCGTCTTTATGTTGTTTCCACATTAATTTGAAGATTGAATGTGAAATTATTGCAATATAAAAATATATTTAAAAACTTTAAGGTTAGGTGGTATTAACTGAATAATTGTGATTAATTTCAGAACAAATGTGCTATTAATCATTTAATTTTTTTATTAAAAAAAAAAATAATAATATTAGTCAAAGGCAAACACTTTTACACAATTAATTGTGATTAATCACATCCAAAATGAAAGTTTTTGCTTTACATAACATATGTGTGTGTACTGTGTATATTATGTATATATGAATACACACACACATATATATTTAAGAAAAATGTTTATATATTAAAAATCTGTATATATATCAATTATATGACTACAAATATAAACAGTAAATATTTTTTATTAAAATACACTGTGTGTGTGTGTTTGTATATACATGATAAAAATTTACAGTATACACAAACATTACGTATACACACTTTTATTTTGGACGTGATTAATCATGATTAATCGTTTGACAGCACTAAATTATTCATTTATTTTTATTACTTTCTATACAGCTTCACTTAACATGAGCTTTCGTTGACACTGGCTTTTATTCCTTTTTTCCTCTGAACAAAAAATAAGCTTGTTTAATTTTTCTTTTCAGCTTTTAATCCAAAAGTGTTCTGTTTTCAACCAGGAACTGAACTGTTGAGTTGAATTTAACAGAAACACGGCTCTGGCAGGATTCACGGTTTGTCTTGTTCTGTCCCAGCTGCTCTGTTCATCTGTGAGTTTAAAGTGGCTGTAAATTAAATCAAGTGGCACAGGCTGACACTTGAAACCTCAGAGTGTATTATGGTCTGTTTTATGGTGGTGTGAAACTGAGCTCCATACTGATGTCCTGTGATTCACCTTGTAGCTCAGGCAACAGAATTTACAACTATTTGCTGTTCTTCGGCAGTACAGGCGCTGTATTTTTCTTTCCATCAGCGCTGATTGCTTCTGTCAGAAATACTCATAAGAGCCAGCCTCGGACATTATGGCCTGTCTGGAACAGAAGAGGCTGTTTTACAAAGTTGTGCTAAAAATAACAAAGATGAGCTTGGCAACTGGGTAAATACATTTTTGCGGTTGTCTCAAAAGAAAAGTTTTCTAGTCTAGATTATTCTGTTTACTTCCACCTCCTTGAGGTTATAAATAACAGATGGACATCTATTCTGTTGATAAATAACATGCCATATAGTAAACATTTAGCACCTGCTCATGGGTTTTTAAATAAAAATAAAAAAAATGCCTAAGACTGGTACAAATAAGAATTAAATGTATTAATCGAAATGTAAAAGTATAGGAAATGAGAATAAGTAACTGAATAACACACCACATTTAAAAATCTCTACATTTTTGCTCTAAATGAGCATAAAACAAACTTGTTTTTTGGTTCTAATCACTTCAGAGTTCATCACAGTAAAAAGTTTCACAAAATTAGACAACCTGTCAACATATTTTTCACATATTTGCACATACCGACTGAGAAGACCTTGTTCTTCTGGCCTGACCACTAATGTGAAGCCCACGCTGACAGAATGTGTAATAGCTGTTATGAAACTGAAGGTTTTGCATGTTTTGTAGTTGCCGGTCTATTTGCATATAATCAGCAGGTGAAGAATAGACTTTACCTGTGCTTAAAAGTCTATCAGCATGTAGGAGTGAGACAGTCTGCAGGACTTCCACTGTATGAATGCATTTGGCTGAGTGATTTGGGGGGAAATGGAAGGATGGATTCATTTGTGCGCTGGTTGTTAGGCTTTTTATAGCCAATGCCATTTTGTTTTGAAGCAGCTCTGATTGTATCGTCGAGAATACTCCAGAGTCAATTAAATCTTAAGCGAGCAGCAGCTGTATAATTTTGAGGCTGCGGTGAGCCGCTTTGGTTTAGTACGTCAGTGATGCACCATGATTGAAAGTTCACAGAGTACAAACCCCTGAAGTAAATCAAATTTCTTCTAGTTTGAGTCATACCTCTTATTCTTAACTCATCCCCAGAAACTTGCTGGACAGACTGAGCTGTGCAGAAATTATGATTAAAAAAGGGAAGCTGATGGGCGTGGGATTTTACTGCTGACAGATATATGGAAGAATGATATACACCTAAAGGCTTTCTTTAACAGATTGACTTAAGCCATTTAAACATATAATCATAACTATAGTAGCTGACATAAAATGTAATCCAATGAAATCTTTAAATTGGGGCCAGATAAACCACGTAGAATTAGCACAACAGCTCAAAAGCCTTGAAAAAATACAACCGTTTTGAGACTACAATGCACAAATGTGTCTAAACTAATTAGTGTTTAGGTAAACGTACAATTCATGTATTCATTAAATTCCCTAAAACAGCCATTTGGTCTAATTAACGTCTTGTTTTGTACAAGGCAAGCAGCTTTTGCGCCAAAGGTGCAGCACCAAATAAAGAAAACATTATGTAATGTTGCTGTTGAGTATAATGATAACATTAATGTCGCCATGGAATCAAAATTGAAGCATGAATATATTAGCCTTAAGGTTATCTAGAAGCTAAAATGTTTCTCACTTCCGCCAATGTAGATCAATGATTTTGATAGCACCACCCTGCACTTCAGCTTCTCATCAAACTTTCTGTCCAATCAAAAGTTCTCTAGAATCAGCGTCCCGCCCACTACACTAGAAATAGTTGCTGAAGCTGTGGCTGAAGTCACTTGTTCACAGAATTAGTATTTTCTGTGTGGTGAATGGCACATAGTGCATTAACAATTTAGACAGTGTAAATATGCTTTCTGTTGGGGTGAAAGTCTTCCGGTTTCGCACTGTGTCACACAAACTGCCATAGCACGCTCACAGTCTGCTCCGGTCTAGAGACACGATAGCATGGAGCGGATCATATGCGCAAGTTGCCAAAGAACACAAAATGAGCCATTTGAGTTCTACACAGAATAGTATATTTTATAGTGATATGGAAGAGATTGTGGATGTCATACGCTGTCAAATGCGGCTCTGGCTCCCAAACTGGGATGCTATTGCGTCGCCAGGCAATAACATTATACACCCTTTTGTTTTGTAAAAAACATGGAAATACTAAAGACGCTTTAATATGTAGTGCATTTTATTAGGCAGGTGACGAACACTACTTTACCCCACACACGCATGACCACAATAAGCGGAAGTGGTTGACTGTGACATAAAAGCCCCATTGTTTTTGCGAGCCATGTGTCGTGCTCGTCTCTCATTAGCAATCGCTCCAGTATTTCTCATTTTAGCCCTACCCTGCTTCATACTACAGTGACCGTAATAACTCATTAATACATTAGCCCATACATATCCACGAACATGATTTCTGTCCAAGTCCCGTCAATTACATCGGCTGTGGGGATGAGGACTATGAACTCCCATGATTCCAAACTCCATCACGGCATCATCAAACTATGCCTTTGTTTCTTTGTTTGTTTTGAATGTGCGCCCTCTATCGAGGAAAATTACATCTTAATTTCTTCTAAGTGAATTTTAAAGCTGCAGTCCGTAAGTTTTGCCTTTTTGTCGCCATCTCTGTCTGAAAACCTGCAACTGCAGTTAAGTGCGGAATTATCTTCCATGCATGGGTTGTGCTCAGGCACGGCTCCAGCGTGGATGAATCTAATGTTTTGGTAGCTGTCAGTCACCGCACTGTTGTGGATATTCACTGTACTTAGGAATCACAGATTAACAGATTCAAATATATCGGCCAAACAAGAATTTTCACCGGATATTGTCATCTAAGAGTAAGTAACAAGTCTAAAACTTTTGTTCTGACCAACTGAGGAAAAACACTACAGGTGTTTAAATCTAACGATTGGTTATCTCATTTCACATCAAACTCACAACAAAAGTTATTGTTACTGTTAGACTTTGTTCTCAAATTGTTCATGTTAACAACATCAACATTGCGTAACTATGTGTATGTAGTGTGTAGGCCTATTAGCGTTTCTGTTTCTGTACAGTCTAATCTCTGATTGACATAAAATTCAAATTTCATATGAAGAAATTCTTTTAGCCGAAAAAGCAAATCATTCTTCCTTAGGACCGGTTCTCTTTAAAATACAAAACTTGTGTAATCCCACGTAGGCTATCTGCAATCAAATGCAGTCACTTATGTTTCATAAACACAAACTTTTTGGATTACATTCCATTAAACTTAAAATGATAAGTTTAATTATTTCAGCCGCTGTGAGAAAAGGCTATAAACTATCCGGCACCTGCAGCATTCTCACATGCGATAAAGCTACTAGCCAGGACGCCTTCTTTATGTTTACAGACGTGACGTAATGACACAGTGGCATGCTTGAATTTCCCATGAAAACCTACCCGTATCACTCAATTTAAAAAACATTATTACAATTATAACAATTATTACTAACTATTGTGAATCTAAAGTAAGGTGATAGTTTTGAACACTGGCTGGTTATGTACTTGCTCAAAAATTTATTTTGGATAATTTTTAACCAAATAAGTTATGGACTGCAGCTTTAAATTAAAACCTGTAAACCAAAGTGGTATAGTGTTTTCACGACGCATCATCAATCAGCCAAAAACTTGCATATTTTGCTGATTATTGCTGCTGAAAATGGTCAATTATTGTCATGTTTTGGGCTGTACCAATCAGTCTGACTGGGAAAATCATTTGGAGTGCTATAGACAAGTGGTAAAACTTAAAAAATGGGTTGCGGAAGTTGTATAGCCTATATGTATGTGTGTGTGTGTGTGTGTGTGTGTGTTCAAGGAAGTGGGAACTGGTGAACATACTTTTAACAACTAAATAAACATAAACAACAAAACAAAAGTAAGCATCAGCTGCCTCACGTGGAATCCAAAGTGTTCTTTGTGCTTTAAAGCCAATCACAGACATACATGTTGATTTCTGAAATGCAATGGCCAATCAGTCAGAATCCACTCACCAAATTTTTGATCAGTCCTGAGTTGTGGAAAGCCGCAGATCCTCACATTATAACCAAGTGTAGACGCATTCTGAATTTGAATACAAGATGTTTTTGATGCTGCTCAGAGGACCAAAGTGGCATACTTGCTGCAAGTTTCGCATATATCTGCATATAGGTGTTTGTGGTTGGACAAACTGAACCAGGATTTCCAGGCCAGGAATCTTAACAACATTGGTTTTTGTAGTTAGGAAGGTGAAATTTTAGTCTAAAATCATAGTTAATACTGATTGTATGTACTCTTATCACCTATTCACTTTAGTACTAAGACTTCTCTATGATTTAGCAGCTTACACACATTTGTCCCATTTGGTTTAGACAGCATAAATTAGCATTAGTACATTAACCATGCAATCAATCCTGTTGTTTACAGCTGAGTATCTCCAATATGGCTGCACATCTGGGTAACTGACCAAACTGTGACATAAGTGCAATCTCTCTATTGTATGTTTAAACATTCTTGTTTTTTGCGTATTTTTCAGGACAAATCTAAAGATGCAAAGAGCCGACCCAGCATCCGTGACCCAGCCCACAACCACACAGAACACAACAATCGTCACCAAGTCTAGAGAACAAATCCTCACGCAGAGTAAGTTTCACATCTGTACTTTATGCAGATGAAGCCTGACACCCTGTTTACTGCACTGTAAAAAATGCAAACTGCAAAATTACCGCCAAATGCAGTCCCAACTAGTCAAAAAGAATTTCATGTTGTTTAAATGTTGTTGTTTTGTCATTATTGTTATTTATTTGTTGTACTGTGATGTAAAGAGCTCATCGTTTTAACATTTGTTGATTACCGCCGTTCTTGAGGTTTGTGTGTCTAGTTAAGGCCTAGAGTATGTTTCACCACATACATCTATTTGCTGGATATCTTGTAAGAAGTCTTGTAAGATGTTCAACAAGCAAAGACAAAGTTGTCTACATTTTAGAAAAAATAAATGACCTCAACGACAGCAATCAGCCGACAATCAAGCGTCGCATGAACAAATTTGTGTTGGCTAAACAAAGTAACTTTACGGAGTAAAACTAAAAAACTATTGTTGGAAGAACTCAAAAGTATTATAGCGTCAAGTTGAATTAATTTAAGTTTTCTCAACTATTTATTTTTTACATTGTGTGACAGCACACGTCAAAAACAAAACAGAATCCATTCTAATCAGTGATTTTGTCTACACTGGATGCCCACTGGATTCTGTTCTTTGACATACTCAACACGCTTGTGCGTGACGTGTGACATAACAGACAAATGGATTTGAAAAGCTCATTTTGACGTTTCAAGAGTAGGCAGTCTCAAGCTGACACCGTGTGAAAGCCATCTTGAAACGTGCATTTTGAACGCCTCACTTCCTGGAACTTGTTCTACAGCATATTTTAAATCATTCGCATTCAATTTTGTATTGTGCATTCTACTATCGTTTTCCATTATTTTGTGATCAAATTAACTTCTTTAAATGCATCTTTTTAATGTGTTTTGCTACTTTGATTTTCCTCATATAGAATTTTTGTGCAGTTTTGGCTTTATTCATGTTTATATTTTCATTGAATAATTATTAGGGACCATGTGGTTTTTCCAATCCTTAATTTTTCCTAACCAAACATTGTGTTCGCAGGCTCAGGAGCCATGATAGCTGTAATCGTCATTGGCATAATCATCATCCTCACATTTTTGCTGATAGTCCTCAAGACGTACAACAGGTATGGCAACATTTTGATGTTAACCATAATGAATGAGTTACATACCAGGAGGTAAATACCTTGTCTATCTCCGCACAATAGCAAGACAATTTTAGACAGACCTTGTAATGAGGTCTAAAAATAGATAGAAACCTATTCATTTCAACCAGGCTCACATTACATTCTCCAAATCTATTAGAGAACAAGGACACACTTAAAAATGTTCTCAGGGCTGAAAAGAACATGTTATGAAAGACTTCATAGCTGTTTCATTAAGCTGATTTATGTGATTTATCATTTAAAGGGTCCACCAGTATTAAAAATACAACCAATATTACTAAGCAGATGTTTTTAATGTTATGTCCAGTAAATAAATGGTAAATATAAAAATTTTATACTGTAAAAAAATATTTTGCTGTAAATACTGATTATTGGGTTGTTTTACAAGAAATCTTTTTACTTTAAAAACATTTTTACTCCGAAATTACTAGTAAATTTCACAAAGAAACAACAACAAACAGTGAACTGAACTGAATTAAACATGATTTTTTAAAGTAAATCCTAAATTTTTTCAGTATGACCTAATTAAACCAAAAAACAACACTAAAAACTAACAAAATATTGTTTTAAAAGCTGCCATTTTAATTAGTGTTTTGCAATGTACGCATTTCCTACATGTACAGTATCAGTCAAAAGTTTTTGGACAGTAAGACCACCAAGCCTCCATTTATTTGATCCAAAATACAGCAAAAGCAGTAATATTGTCAAATATTTTTACTATTTAAAATAACTGCTTTCTATTTGAATATATTTTAGAATTAAATTTATTTCTGTGATCAAAGCTACATTTTCTGCATCATAATTTTCTGTCTTTATTGTCACATGATCCTTCAGAAATCATTCTAATATGCTTATTTGCTGTTCAAGAAACATCTATTAATAATAATAATAATAATAATAATAATATCATCATCAATATTTAAAACAGTTGAGTAATTTTTTTCAGATCAGCATTTATCTGAAATAAAAAAGCTTTTGTAACATGATACACTATACCATTTAAAAGCTTGGAGTCAGTACATATATATTTTTTGGGGGGAGAGAAATTATATTTATGTTTATATTTATATTTATATATACGTTATAGAAATTAATACTTTTATTTAGCGAGGATGCTTAAATTGATCAAAAGTGATGATAAAGACATTTATAATGTTACGAAAGAGTTCTATTTCAGATAAATGGTGTTCTTCTAAACTTTCTATTTATCAAAGAAACCTAAATAAATTGTACATAATAATAATAATAATAATAATAATAATAATTATAATTATTATTATTATTATTATTATTATTATTATTATTATGTACAATTTATTTAGGTTTCTTTGATAAATAGATTGTACATAATAATAATAATAATTATTATTATTATTATTATTATTATTATTATTATTATTATTATTATTGAGCAGCAAATCAAAATTTTAGATAGATTTCTGAAGGATCATGTCACTGAAGTAATGATGCTAAAAATATCTCATTTTAAAATCAAAGGAATAAATTACATTTAAAATATATTAAAAATAGTTCAAATAGTTATTTTAAATAGTATTTTTGACTATACTTTGGATCAAATAAATGCAGGCTTGGTGAGCAGAAGAGACTTCTTTAAAAAACAAAAACAAACAAAAAAAAATCTGTTAAAAAACATTTGAACGGTAGTGTACACAAAGAGGAAATAATAATGAACAACTAAATATCCACTATAAACTAAATTTGATAATAAATATGGTACCCATCAGTTGCATTCTTCTTAAAGTACAATTTTCTATTTATTAATCTATTTGTACAATCATTTATCTGACAGGAGGACTCATGCGAAAAGGATGCTGGACAGCAAACCACGAAAGAAGACGTCCTCAACTACCACAAACACAAACCTGGCCATGAGCAATGTGGGCGCAAACTCAGTCTCCGGAAGCATTGCACAGTCTAACACGTCCTCAGAGAACGGGTACCGCATTCCTCGAGTCGACCTGGCCAACCTAGATCGGAGTAATGGGGAGCATTTCAGCACCAACAGCGGATCTACTATTGTGACGATACATGACATGCCATCAATAGATAACACATAGCAGACATTGTCTGGACTCATATGTGCAAAGATGCTAACATACCAACATGAACAAAGAACCAATGGAAGAGGCCCGATCTTATCTGTGCACCAGCCATTAACTGAACATTCACCGCCCGTCTGGGATTTTATGGAACTTTGATAAGTCCACTTTAAGCCTGTAAATGATAATGAAGAACCTGAGGAACACTACAGACAAGTGTCCCACCACTTGACATGATTATAGTTATATTTTTAGCACTGGATTTGGTGACGAAATGTAGGTTAAAACTTATCTTACTGCCTTGAGCTGAAACTCTTCTTCTTAAAAAAAGGAACTGGTGGGTGCCAGAAATGAGTTAGAGATGTTAAGGATGCCCCGTCAGTTTAACTTGTGAATTACTATGACATTTGCACTCTAATAGAAGTCTCTCATAAAATATTGTACTGTTTTACCACTATGTATATAGTTTACACTAATGCATTTGACATTACGCAGCTTACCTTTCATTAAAAATATATATTTTGTGTTTATACAGTCTCTGGGACTCAAACCCGCGACATTGACACTGCTAGTGATTTTAGGCGTCCAGACTAGAGTACAGTAATAATAGCAGTTTTCTTCTATAGTATGTCTGTTTAAACTTCAAATGGCATCTTTGACTACAGTATTCTATTAAAATAAATTGCATTCCGATTTTGACATCAAAAAGCACAAAAATATATTTTTTTCTCTTATTCCATGGACTTTACCCATTTACCTCCACTTGTTACCAGCATACAACCACTATGTGTGACACTGTGACGTCTACTGATAATTGGTCTATTAGTGAGTTGGGAAAACACTGTGTGTAAATATGAAGTATCTTCAGATGTTACCTTGTGAGCTGTTTATTACATCTTTAGACATGCTGTAATTCCTGAATGAAACAACCACAATGCCCAGTTCACTAACAAATGTTTTTTCAAAGAATCAATTGAAAAGATCTAACTTTCCCCAAACTTGTTTGTGGTTTGAATCAGAATCAGCCAGAATCAGTGAACCTTTCAGAACTATTACTGAGTTGACAGTCTATTACGCCATGAATCATGAATCATGTATCCGTCAAATTTAATTTAAATATCCGTCATAAACTCTTTTTTTTTGACCCCCTCATCAGAACGCTGTTTAAATAGGCCTGGTGGATTGTAGACTCAGAATTAAACACCCACTGCTATGAGTGGCTAATAGTTGTGTATGTTTGACAGAGTACATTCCTCATAAATGGATGCTGCTGTAAGAAGAGACAAAGCAATACTAACCACGTAATAAAAACAGGTACTCACACTTGTGTGGCAGATCCAATATAGGTGGTACAGCATCACTTTTTTAAAATTCTGCATGAATTGTACTTTTTTTGTAAAATCCGCGGTAAAAATGAAGCTAACAAAGGATCAAGTTCTTACTGACGCAGTCTGGATCTTCATTAAAAATAAAGTTCATTAACACTTTCTTAACCTTGGGATCGGAAGGAAGGCAAGGCAAGGCAAGGCAAGGCAAGGCAAACACTTTTTTCACAACTTGGCACTGTACAGCGTCTTCCGAGCCATCTTTATCATTCAGTTTCTACGTGGTTCTCGCCTCATAAACACTACCTACATGTGCTAATCGGTGGGCGGAGCCAAACAAACTGCTTGATTGACAGGCGACCTGACTAATCATAACGCAGAATCCGCCATTTTAACCGACAAACAAATCAGACAGGAGAGTAGATTAATTTAGGTGGACTAAAACTTGAACAATTGTGTATTGACTTATTTCCTTGGTTGAAATAAAATACCTTCTGATGTTCATTCATGTTTATTTCATGCTTTAAGTAAATAAGAAAAGAAGACATGCTTACAGTCATCTGTCATAACACATTAAAGAGGCGCAAAACTGTATTTATTGTTTGACTTTCTTAAAAATTAAATTTTAAAGCTGAGACCTTGTTTCATACCAGAAATAACCTGCTCTGTCTTTTCTGTTGGCGTGTTGTCAGTTTCCACTTTGCTCTGCAATGTATTTTTTTTTACTGTGTGAGAACTGCATTGTTTGTTGGATATAGCAACAATAACTATATGTGTATATGTTGTTGACTTATTGCAATTCATTAATTGTTTTGATTCAGTAGCCCCTTTCACACAGATAGCACTTACTGGTAAATTACCAGTAAATTACCTCTAAGAGATCATGTGTGAACAGGACCTTTTCAAAAATACCAATAAATTTGTTCCTGCAATTTACCGGTATCAGTAGTTGTAAAATTACCAGTAATGCACTCTGTGTCACGGTAATCAGAATGAGATTACCGTTAGCACATACAAGCTCACAACGCATTGACATAAGAAACTTTCTATTAATTAACTAAAAAATATAGCAAGATTTTTAAACTCTACTTCTAACAAATAAAGAACAAAGAATGTGCACCAGGTGTGTTTTGCTTTTGTATGTATTTAATTAATTTAGAAATAAACTATACTTCATCGCTACCCGTTATATTTTGTTGTAAAAAAAAAAAAAAAAAGCCCCGAACTCATACATTTTTTTCCCCTGTGACCTTACATAAGTGTTCTGAGTTTGGCGAAGATATGTCATTCCTTTCAGGAGTTACAGGCATTTTACTAAAAGTGGCCCTACCCCTTTTAAACATTTTGGCATCCTTTTGCGATGGCGAGTCAAAAGTTAATTTTTGATAATTATTGATATTCACTCTCCAGAGAATCTTTGTGCACTGGTTTGGTTCCCATCAGGCAAAAACCTAGAACTAGTTCGCTAAAGTCGAATCCGAGGCGTGCGTTTTGTCCGGCATGAACCAAGAATTCCAACAACATAAGACACTTGAGCCTGTAAATGATGGTTGAGAAGTTATGAGCAATTTCATACTTTTGTTCGCTGTAGTGCCCCCGCCAGGCCGACTGAGGCAAGTCTTGGTCACGTTGTAGGCGGTGTGAACACTACCATCCTACCATCCCTCCAAGCGCTACACGCTTCAACCCCTAAATCACTGCAATGACAGCATCAAATGGGAACTAAACCACTTGTAATTTGCCAACCAAAAAAGTAATTTGATTTCTAAATATGGTTTAATTGTAGGAGCCAATGTCTATCATTTGTCAATTTTCAGTCTGAAGCCCTAAAGTAATGCAGTAAGCAATCCAGACATCTCCAAAAGTAACCTCAAGAAAATTTATTCACAATCTGCAAGAAAACTAAAGTATTGCATAAGAATAAAAGAAAACAAAAGAAGAAAAATACAGCAGCGCTTGATTATATAAACATGTAGAAACATTTTTTTTTTGTCTGTGAACACAGTTATACCAAGCTCTCTGGCTAATGTTCTAGTGCAACATCTCAACAAAAACACTGAGGCACAAGATAAACTTTTCTCGAGGAGATCAACTCACATTTTGCATGAGAAAGGACATTTACAGCTATAAAGAAAACATACTTTGAGTACTACTCCAAGGCAACCATGTCAAGAAGATCAGTCCTTTCAACGCAACAGTGTCTTTATTAGACCTATGATAGTGTCTTGTGTTATTGTTTAATATCAAGTGCAAAAGTGAATTCAAAGTAATGGATACTGGAAGTAAATGATTGTTAAAAGCCTTCCTGAACAGAGCTGCGAATGGCGTACACAGTATAATGTCATCATACTGAGTGTGGATTTGTCTGTCTGGAACTACAGAGTCCATCTATTGCTGAAGAATATGGTTAAGTGAAAGAGTTGTTTTTTTTTATTATTTGTATTTTTCTGGAAAGGAATTACTTCGAGACCAAAGAGAGTACATATAAGGCATTGACCTGTTACACACTCAGTTTGTTTGAATGAAAAAAAGACGTAACACTATAAATTAAGTACAAATATAAGCAGATTTTACCTGAGAAGGAAAAGGTGCCACAATGTAAGTATGGCACACATCACATACACACAACATGATGGCCTTTTAAGTTAGCAGAATACTGAGAAATCAATTAAAAAGTCTTTCCTAAATTTTAGACACTGGTTGTGGTCAGATATTTTTTAAGTGCTCATTTAAGTGCAGTAATTCTGTGGGACTTAAGACAGTTGGGCCATACTGGCTTCGTTTCACGCTGGTAACACCCTTATAAGTGCTCGTAACTTCTCTAAAAATTGTGCCAGTTAATTTCACCTGATTTGTTTCAGAAGATATTCTTCTTCTTCATCAGCCAATCGTTTGGTCTTTGAAACCTCTCTGCGTATGTTTTAAACGTACACTCAAAAAAAAAAAAAAATAGTTTCAGCAACAGCAGAAAATTACAGAATAGAAAAATAAATATCATTCCACCTGTTCGCCTTTCATTGAAGAGCAAATGAAAATGAGAAATATATATTTTTGGAAACGTTTTATGATGCTAGAACTCCACGCTGGATTACGTCCGAACCGTAACGTCTAGTCATCGGGCTTCGAAGTCTTTGGGCGTGACACCTCTTGCCCTGTTCTGATTGGCCAAGATCAGACTCTTCCACTTGGCTTCGGTTCTCACTTCCTGTCCTCAGCCGGGTCCTAATTTGTGGGGAGGCGGCGGGACTCGTATTAAAAGTTAAGGACGAATTTTGGTCCACCATGTCATTTCCGTCCTCTCCATCTTTCCCCGTTGATGTTCTTTCACTCCGTTTAGGGATTCTAAAACTGCCCCAGTTTTTCAGATGCCGCCCTGTTGTTCCATTTGGCACTATTTTTCCCTGATGTTGGCTTGCGTGTGTCTTCCTCTGCGATCCGTTATATGTGGTCGAAGCAGTGACTACAGAACTAGTAGAGGTTCTGCTGTGAGTCAGCAGCAATCTGTCATCCATATTGTCATGCTCAGTCTCACTCTTCACCGTATCCTCCACAGACTTCGACTGTCTCAATTTGTCTTTTATAGACACCTGTTCCCACAGTTTGCTTGTCCTCCTCCTCCTGTCCTCCAGGGGGCGCTCGCTCTCTTCATCTCTTCTGTGAGATTCACTGCTCCTCAGCCTGCCCTCCGAACGTTTTGCTGTAGCTGATGCCGCCGTCTTACAAGCTCCAGAGCCTGAATCAACAACCCCAGTACTGGGAACACTGTCCATGACCAGGCTTTCTAGTCTGGACATCTTTGTAGGCTTGTCTGTGTCAATATGCTTTGAGACTCTATAAGGGTTGCTCCCTTTCTCGTGACTTTGAAGGGCACTGTTCTGGCCGCAGTGTCCCTTCAGAGGTTGGGGGGATGCAGGTACAGGAGGTGTGGTCCGAAAGTAAAACATGGCCTCTTCCAAACGTCTAGTAGAAGATATACCTAAGATAAACAGGAGAGAAGGCAACTATTAAAAAAGGAGAAAAACAGACCAGACAGATCAAATATTCATCAGGTGAGTGCAGTAAGCGTCATACTAACCAGCGACGCGTCCCTGCTCCAGCAACCTGACGTGGTGATGAAAGATCTGCTCCTGCACTCGGCACAAGGTCCGTTTAATTCTCTCCCGACGGCTGACCATGTACGTCAAATTACGGACCTGAACACACATTTATGTAGGTGAGATACACTAATTCTACAAAAAAATAATAATAATAAAAAATATATATATATATGAATTTTCTGTCATTAATTACTCACCCTCATATTGTTTCAAACCCATAAGGCCTTCGTTCATCTTCAGAACACAAAGATATTTTTGATGAAATCCGAGAGCTTTCTGACCCTGCATAGATAGCAACGCAACTGACACGTTCAAGACCCAGAAAGGTAGTAAGGACATTGTTAAAATAGTTCATGTGACATCAGTGGTTCAACCATAATGTTATGAAGCTACAAAAATAGCTAAAAGTCGTGGTACTCCTGTGAACACGCATCGAAGACGGACAAGGAAGAGAATAAATTGTCGGTTAAAGTCTGAATTGTTTTCTTTGTGCATAAAAAGTATTCTCATATCTTCATGAACTTAAGGTTGAACCACTGATATCACATGGACTATTTTAATCAATGTCCTTTATACCTTTCTAAATCTTGAACGCTCAGTTGTGTTGCTGAATATGCAGAATCAGAGAGCTCTCGGATTTCACCAAAAATATCTTAATTTGTGTTCTGAAGATAAATGAAGGTCTTACTGATTGGGAACGACATGAGGATGAGTAAATAATGACTGAAATTTCACTTTTGGGTGATCTCTTTAAATGTGGAGTGAGTTCAGCAGCGAGAAATCAGCAGTGGCAATAAAACAATCTAAAAGCTTAACTACTCTGTAGAAATGGTTTATTATTTGTCTATAATTATCCTTTTTGCAGAGGGAATAGTTTTTAGGTTACCAATTTAAAATTCTTGTAGCTGGGATTAACAGATATTTTTATCACATTCCCATCTTATTACCACAAAAATAATTTAAATTCCTCCCATACTGACATCCTCATTTATAGCCCATTATTTGAAGAAAAAAAAAAGGGTGTATTTGAGTGTATTTTTTACTTGGGGTTGGCCTAGCAACATATTTTATGCTCCAGCTGTATTGACTGTGGCATGGCAGAGCAACACAAGAACAGAAATCATGTCAAATGTTAGTGATGACACTAATTTAAAACCTTGAAAAAAAAAAACTGAATACCCCCAATATTGAATAAAAAAGGACATTATTAATGAAATCTAATCTAATTTATTTGATCCAAAGTACAGCAATAAAATGTTTAAATATTTTTACTATTTAAAATAACTGCTTTCTATTTGAATATATTTTAGAAATATAATATAATGATCAAAGCTACATTTTTTGCATCATTACTCCAGTCAGTGTCACATGATCCTTCAGAAATCATTCTAATATGCTGATTTGCTGTTCAAGATTATAGAAATTAATACTTTTATTTAGCAAGGATGATTTAAGTTGATCAAAAATTATGTTCTTCTGAATTTTCTATTCATCAAAGAAACCTGAAAAAAATTCTACTCAGCTGCTTTCAACATAATAATGTTATTTCAGCAGCAAATCTGAATATTAGAATGATTTCTGAAGGATCATGTGACTAGAGTGTTGATGCTAAAAATTCAGCTTTGAAATCACATGAAAAATTACATTTTAAAATATATTCAAATAGAAAACAGTTCTTTTAAACAGTAGATACATTTTAAATTTTTACTGGTTTATATTATTATATGTAAATTTTTATTCTAGAAGTGAACTCCATGTACCACAAATGCCCACACTTAACTATCTGCAACTCACTAACTGCTTATTTGAAATCATGCTGCTGTCTTCCCTTATATTGATTCAATTGGTGATGTGGTAACAGAAGGGCTTTGCAAAACTTACCCTCTCTAGATCCTGTCGTAAATGCGTGAAAAGCCGGAGTCGCCGCAATAGCACTTCCTGTTCCCGCCGGGCAAGGCTGTCTTCTTCTTCTTTCTTGGGCATGATGAGCGGCTGGTTAAAGTTCACCTTTCTTTTCAATTTCCAGTATTGGAACAGAAAGTCCACAGTTTCCAGGGGCAACTGCAGGTGCTCTGCAACCTCATCAGCAGCAACAAAGCGATAGAACTCGTCCTCCAGCTGCTGAACTCGAAGTTTGCGCTCACTGAGTCTGGTCTCTTCTTGGTTCTGTGCGAGTCTGGGCTGTGAAGAGGATGAGGTGTCCACTGCCCTGTTTCTCCCTCTCTCTTCGCTGGTCTGGACCTTCACTGGTCTATCATCATCTCCCTCTTCCTCATTCCACTCCATGCCTGAGTGCTTGGGACAAAAAGACTTAAACTTGACTTCATCTGCCTCTGTGAGGATGGTGTTCATCTTCAATCCACACTGGAGACCGCAAGTCACGTGAAACGCCACCCGGCAACTTTTGGCAGAACACTAGAGTGATTCAGAAAGATAGGATGTCAGGATCAAAGGTCTACTGAAGTGCTTTGAAACATGCAGCATTTTTCTGTGTTGACTTAATTTAAACTAAAACAGGAAGACAGGGCGGGACATATCAAGCAGTCCCTTTCCTTTTTTTAAAAAGCCAATAGCGTTTTGTTTATACTATCTGGCCCACAGCTCAGTAAAGCCGCATTTGACAGCATATTCATATCACAATAAAATGATCAGACTTTCTGCCCCAAAAGAAAGCATATTTACACTGTCTATATCGTTCCCTACCCCCTACATAGTGCACTACGTGCCATTATCCGTACATAAAATACAAATTCTGTAAAAAATTTAGATTTTTTTTTTTACCTTCAGATTTTCAAATACTTCTATCTTGGCCAAATATTATATATCCTAACAAACTTTACCAATGGAAAGCTTATTTTTTCAGATGTATATATGAAGAGTTTGGTTCCAAAACGCGATAAACGCCAATTTTGAAAAAAACGAGTTACCGCCAAAACAAGCTCCCCATTGACTCTCTATTCAAAGTTCGATAATCAGTTTTTAACAAAACGCGATATCCGCCGTGTTTCGCTGCCCTGTTTCTTCCCTTTTTTCTCAAACAGAGACAAACGCCAGTCCTGTTTTTCCGCAAAGCCCTACAGTTCCATTCGACCAATCACCGCGCACCATTCCATGACGCAAACTGTCATGGCGGCACCCTGTCAGTAGACGCCGGTAAACAGTCGCCTCAGACTTTTAAGTTTTTATATAGGCTACTAAAATGTATAACTTTGATGGTATTGAGGAGCCAGTGGTCGTGTCGTCTGTGGGAAAGAAGCGGAAGCCGTCAAAAGACAACCACGAAAGGGAAGTCAGAAAGAGAGTCAGAAACTCAGGCGGTGGCAAAATACCGGCGATTGCTTGTTCTCACAGTGAATCAAAAAACTTTTGTCATGCCGACAAACTGACAGCTGACGATCTTGTAAAAAACTTCGACACTCTCTACTGTCATACCACGAAGGCCGAACAAGACCAAGCAATTTTACGCCTGATAACAGTAAAACGGGTACAGCGAAGACGTCCCAAGGTGGCAATTGAAGATGCACAGAAGGAGAGGGAGGTCACGAACGAGTACTACTTGCTCTCCAAGGATCATCCCACGAAGGTTCCTGTCTGCAAGGCAACTTTCTGTGCAGCGCTGGGTGAGTTTATTTGTTTTATTTCATAAATAAATAAATAAATAAATAGATAGATAGATAGATAGATAGATGAATAAATAGATAGATAAATACACAAATAGATAAATAAATAACATGCTAAAAGTGAGATATTATGTAAAAAGTTATTCAAGTTATTGGTTTGTAGGCCAACCCATTTCAGGCTGAAATGGGTTTGTGGTTGACTGCCACTGTATATTCTGATGAGCCACTAGCCTATGCTATCTCAGTTTCCTCTTAACAAAGAAATAAAATGTTATTTTAACTTTTGTCGTTGCAGGTATTGGCAAAGATAGAGTAGCTCGAGTGGCAAGATATTATGCAGAGAATGCTGAGGCCAGACCAGAACGTAGGGGTGGTGCTCGCAAAGTTACAGAAAATGAAGAAAAGAAGAAACTTGTGATGGATCACATTCAAACATTCACTTGTAGGGCAAGCCACTATGGCAGAAGAGGAGCACCTGGGCGGAAATACCTTCCCAGTGACCTCAGCGTAAAAAAAATGCATGATTTGTTCAAGCAGCAAAATCATGATGCTGTTAGCTACTCTCTCTATTACAGTATTTTCCGATACAGTTTCAACCTTGCATTTGGACATCCAGCCACCGACGCGTGTTCTACATGTGCAAAGTTTCATCTCACAGTAAAGAACCCCAGCTTGCCCGAAGAGGAGAAGCGTACAGCATCAGCATCTTTCATTTGCAATCTGAAAAAGGCAGCGAGATGAATGTACTTTTAAAAATTGGTTTAATGGTTTAATATAAGTGATGTTGTTCAAGTTTTGGGGTTTGTCATATGTATAGACAACCTTTCCTTGTTATTTATTGTTATGTCTTTGCTCAATTTCATACAGAAAGTGAGTTTTTGTTTATGAAATGGATTTGTAGCATTTTGGGGAAAAACGTGTTATGGATATATTGCATTTTGGAGAAAAAAAAAATGTCTTTGTTTAATAAATGTTTAAAATCAAAATATGGATTTGATTTTTTTATGTTATTACAAACTCATAATGATATATTACAGTTTGAAAAAGAAAATAACAGTTTTCATACAAACAGTCTTTTGGGAAAGAAAATGCCTTTTTTCTCAATTTAACAATTTTGGATTTATAGCGTTTTGGAACCAAACTCTTCATATGTACCAGTTTTGTGATCCAGGGTCACAATAATAAAAATGACTAATAAAAACAAAATTATTGAAAACTTAAACAATAAAAATACAAGCAAGTTTAAAATATGAACTATATTAATAAAAATAAAAAAACACTGCTTTTGGAAGTCAGCAATTATTTATTCCACAAGTGAAAGCGTCCAACATCTGAGGGGAATTACTAGAAACCATAACCATATGACCCCAACATGTTGGCCCACTCACTCCATGGAAAATTAAACAGTTTTTATCAGAATACTGATATGACCTCAACCAGTGCGAATGTACATCATGTCAAACATTTTTCAGAAATAGTATTCATTTTGCATGGCTAACTTTTTTTTATTATATATATAAAAAAAATGATAATAATAATAAAATGGTTTAATGCTTTAACTTTAAATAACTGATGTCATCAACTGATATTATTTTATTCTACAGGGCTCAAATTGAGAGATAATATTCAATTTTAAAATGCTCTTTGCACCCTCTGGAAGATGTTGAGCATCTATGTGAATAGCATAATAAAAACATGATAAACATCAGTACTGTGTACCTGAATACAAGCTCCTGTTTTCTCTTTACACAGGCAGCATATTAGAGCCCATCTGTTGCTGGGTATATGAGACACATTAGTAATAGGCTCCATCTTCTCAGGGTTACCAATGCTTACCTAGAGATAAAGAGCACACAACAAACACCAGCATGAGCTCACACACTACTCTTAAAATCACTTTATTAGTCTTAGTTTGTGCATGCATCCTTACTTCGGGTATCCAGAGGGCACAGCTGACGTGGACCCACTTGGTGCCACTTCGAGTGGGTTTCATGGCCCCACCTTTTTTAGGACACAGATGGCATTTGGGAAAAATGCCCAGCGCACAGGTACGACAAAGCCAGCTGCCCTCAGGAACCTTCAGTATACCATAACACGCCTGTTGGGAGGTACATTGTTATACAATTCATATATACTCACACAGACACTTGGACAGATGGACAAACACACACCTGATGCACACAGATGTTGCACTTGTCACAGAACACCATTTCGTTGCCGTCTTCCCCATCAGGGGACTGACAGACGTCACAGACCACGTCCTCATCATACTCAATGCCAAGCCCCTCCTCTGTTTCCATGGCGTGGCTCATGTTGTCATAGCAACGGCGCTCAAACTCTTCCATTACCCTCTCCATTGTCAGCTCATCCAGGAGTTGCATGCCTACAAGCAAATCAGTTAGCTTCCCCTCACATTTGTTTAGAAATTTGAGTGCATAATGGGTAAAATGAAAACCCAGCTCACCCATCTTGCTGAACTCCTCGTTAGCGATTTGCAGCCAAGCTACGTCCTCCTCATTCAGGTCATAACGACACATGCCATCAGCTAGCGTCTGAATACCCACGTACCCCAGCATCGATGACTCAGATGAGCGAATCAGCTTCTTCTGCCTGATGAACAGAGGAGCAGGGCATTTCTCAGCTACAGTGCTGCAGGAAAAAGAGAAGACAGGAATACATCAACTGCAGCCATTAAATAAGAATAGTCTGACAGCTAAAAAAAAGAAAAAACAACACATACCGCACTGTACACTGTGGTATGGAGTCAGGACTAACAGGAACTTGAACCCCTTTCTCCCATTCCTGACGCCAGGGATCAGCCAGCTCATAATAATCCTCCGGGTTCAGCTGGTAAGAATCATGCAGCTTCATAGCAGTGATCAGGTCTGTCCTGAACACCTGGAAGAGAAAGAAAACAGGGGGTGTGATCAGAATATGCAATGTTAAGGCCGGGACACACCAAGCCGACTTCAAAGAACTAGCGTTGACAAAAGTCAGAGGTGTTGGCTGCACTTGAACAAACTGCACAGACTACTAACTGACTGAAAACTAACACATGTCAGGCAGTTCTGTGTACCTCTGAGGGTCTTTTTCCATTCTGTTTCCTGTGCTTGGAGTTGGAGTGCTGAGACCAGGATGTGGAGTTACCTGAAAGAGACAGAAAAACAGATTATTGACCTGCCTTTGCACACATCAGAAAAACAAGGTTGTTTCAAGAAAGTGAGGAAGTTTATGATTATAGATGACACGGGCACACGAAATAATAATAAAAAAAAAAAATTATATATATATTATAAAATTACAAATAATTAAATAAAATAAATAAATCATATTACATATCCATATATATATATATATATATATATATATGGACGGATAATCCAAAAATAGTAATATTGCAAAAATAAGAATTGCACATTTTCATTTCATGATGACTTTACAAGGATGGTTCAGCTGAAAATTAAAATTCTGTCATTAATTACTCACCCTCATGCTGACCTTTGTTCATCTTCAAAACACATTAAGATATTTTTGATGAATCTGAGAGCGTTCAGACCCTGTATAGACATTAACGCAACGAAAAATTCAAGATAAACGCTTGACGAAGTCTGACATGTAAGAGAAGAAATTGTTGAATTAAGTCACTGTTTTAGTTTTCTTTGTGCACAAAAAGTATTCCCGTAGATTCATAAAATGTAATGTGAACGTGTCAGCTGTGTTGCAGTCTCTGAAGGGTCAGAAAGCTTTCGGATTTAATCAAAAATGTGACTCTGGACCTCAAAGCATATGGGTCAGTTTTTTTTTTAATTGAGATACATCATCTGAAAGCTGAATAAATAGGCTTTAAAATAGGCTGATGTATGGTGTGCTAGGACAGGACAACATTCAGTCGAAAAATCTATCTGAAAATCTGGAATCTGAGGGTGCAAAAAAAAAAATTTAAATATTGAGAAAATCACCTTTAAAGTTGCCAAATAAAGTTCTTAGCAATGCACATTATTAATTAAAAATTAAGTTAAACTTAATATCCTAATAGTTTTTGCCATATATTTATATTTGTATAATTTTGACGCATACAATGTATTGTTGGCTATTGCTACAAATATACCTGTGCTACAAAACTGGTTTTGTGGTGCAGGGTCAGAAATATCTTAATTGTTGTTCTGAAGATAAATGAAGGTCTTATGGGTTTGGAACAACATTAAGGTGAGTAAATAATGACAGAATTTTATATTTTTGGGTAAACTATCCCTTTAATAACATGCAACTTCAGTATTGCCAGAAGTGCAATATAAGATGACTCGAGGCAAGTCGGTACTAGAAAATAAAAGTGTCTGTCTACTTACTTCCATTATCCGAGTCCTCACTGGTGCTTGGGACACGGCTTCGCTTCATCGTCAGCTGCCGTGGCCTTCAAGTGATGCAGAAATCTGCAGAGGTTCATCAAACATTAGCAGAACATTCCTGAAAACTGATCCTGCAGAGATGACTGCTGAGTGCTGACTGCTGGCTTTCCCCCAGCCAGTCACAACTTGACAGACGGAAGCCAGCAGAGACAGGCAGACTCAAGAGTTAATTAAAAAAAGACTTTACAAGCCTAACTAAACTTAAAGGCTATGCTAAAATACTCGATAATATACTTCTTACAATTATATTTGAGCTTAATCTGCAGAATCAATTTATAAGTAACATTAACTTGTACGCCGATTCCTCCAAAAAGCGGCGCTATCCAACCGCTGCTGTTTGGTTGAGCACCACAACATAAGGCTGCAACCAATAACGTGGGTTTGAGGGCGGGATTATCTGTTGAACCGACCAATGGCAGACTAAGATGTTCGTAAAACGAACAACACCACCTTTAAGTAGGTTATTCTGTTCTAGATAAAATTATGTCATATGTACATACCACAAATTTATCCGCTTTATCTGTACGTTTAAACTAAAATCGTTTTAAACGATTTTAAACTATCCAATGCATCAAAATAGAAAACTGCCTGGACACTTAAAAATAAACAATCCTTGTATAATGCATTTTCCAACTTTAAGCTTACATTTTTTGACCACATCCGGAGTATTTAACGACTTAACACGGTTAAAGCACAACTTTATTCATTAAAGAACATCAGAATACGTGTTTTATTAGCATTCGACTAAATAAGCAAAAAACGGTTTAGATTTGCCAAACGTAATTACTTCTTTCAAAACCATAAGTTAAAAATACATTCAAAGAAACAACGTCAAAATCTCACAACTGTCTGCTAATTTCAACCGCATTATAATAAAAACAAACCAATAATTCTGCCCAAATTCAACGTTTTCCACTTCCATATAAACAGCAGCTCACGCAGTGCAAATGCTCCATGTGACGCTCCTGACAGACCACGCCCCTTGACGTCACATAGCTGTCCATTTCAATGCCAGTTCGAAATTGAAAACAAACTATTATTATTGTTTTCCCCCACTGAATCTAAATGAATTTGACACTGTTTTGATACAAACCCTCTACTGCACTTTGGTATATTTAAACACCAACTTATAGTATCATAAACACACAAGTGCGTTGCTACAATCGTCGATCAGAAAACTAATTGTTACTGCACAAATACCTACATTTGGCGGATTTCACTTCTAACGCAACCCCCAAAGAAAAGTTCACAATTTTCCATCGTTATTTTCCCAACATCATGGTAGAGCTGAATCTGGACCAACCCAGACCGTGGCACGGACAAAATTTTCTAGCACCACTCTGAAACATAAGCAAAATTCGTATATATATACTAAAACTGCATAACACGGGCATGCATTTGATGCCATATGCTGGTGTAACACCGAAACATTCAGGTTAAATAAGATAAGCTGCACAGTCAGGCCAGGACGCGCGCGCCTAACTCACATGCGCGCGCACGGCCAGCAGCTACGCGATTCAAAGTAACTACCAAATATCAACGCAAAACACGCCAGGAGCTTATAGAAATTAATACAGAGGCCAAATGCATGTAAACATTTATTTAGGGCAGCGTCTACTGATGCTCAACTTAATCTTTTGGCGCCATTTTAATGACGTGCTACATTTGCACCGGACCATCTGCATGAAGATCTCGCGGAAATCTTGGAAAACACTTGAACGTCCCTGTTTGTTTAACAGTACAGCGAGAAAATGTAGCGTACCTACATAAAAAGGTCTTGCTGGTCCTGTGCTGGCGTTTCTATGTGGCGCTTGCTCAGAGTTTGAGTAGTCGCCTCTCCTCCACCCCACACACACAAACACATGCAGGTTACGTATGCGCGCTGCCGTCGCGGTACTCCTCGTCCACCTGTAGGGGGAACTAGTGTGCGTGCGCGCTCACACACAAACAGGGGATTATCATCTTGACTTCCATTTCGGCTGTTTCATAATATCTGTTTTGGAGATGATGACAGGACTTTTTAGTCAATTCTCGGTTAAAACCCACATTATTTAATATTACGTCACCACTAGGCATACTAATCAGAAGTAGGTTCAAATATGTGACTCTGGACCCCAAAAACAGTCTTAAATATTTGTGAATATTTGTAGCACTAGACAAAAAATACATTGTATGGGTCAAAATGATCGATTTTTTTTTTTTTGCCAAAAATATTAGGATATTAGGTAAAGATCATGTTCCATTAAGATATTTAGTCAATTTTCTACTGTAAATATATCAAAACGTAATTGATTAGTAATATGCATTACTAAGATTTTCTCAATATTTAGGTTTTTTTTTTTTTTTTTTTTTGCACCCTCAGATTACAGATGTTCAAATAGTTGTATCTCGACCAAACACTGTCTTATCCTAACAAACCATACATCAATAGAAAGCTTTCAGATGATATATACATTTCATTAAAAAAGGACCCTTTTGACTGCTTTTGTGGTCCAGGGTAATATTTTAAATTACATTCTAGACTAAATAATCTTAGTTAGGAAACTACAAATGTATTGAGTTGGTTACTTGCTCTGTATGCAGGTGAGATTAATCATGAATATCTTGAACACTTTTATAAGCGTTATTTAAAAAAAATAATAATTGAGATTTATACATCATTTGAAAGAATAAATAAGGTTTCCATTGATTTTTGGTTTGTTAGCATAGGACAATATTTGGCCGAGATACAACTATTTGAAAATCTGGAATCTGAGGGTGCAAAAAAATCTAAATATTGAGAAATTCGCCTTTAAAGTCCAAATTAAGTTCTTAGCAATGTATATTACAAATTACATTTTGATATAATTATGGTAAGAAAATGTACAAAATTTTACAAAATATAGGTTAATAATTTTGACCCATACAATGTACTGTTGTCTATTGCTACAAATATATCCATGCTACTTAAAGGAGAAGTTCACTTCCAGAACAAAAATGTACAGATAATGTACTCACCCCCTTGTCATCCAAGATGTTCATGTCTTTCTTTCTTCGGTCGTGAGCAAATTATGTTTTTTGAGGAAAACATTTCAGGATTTCTCTCCATATAGTGGACTTCCATGGTGCCCCTGAGTTTTATCTAGCGAAACAATTAGTTATTTTCTAAAAAAAAATGTGACAATTTATATACTTTTTAACCTCAAATGCTCATCTTGTCTAGTTCTGCTTGTACACTGTGTATTCTGGTTCATGACAGTTAGGGAGTGTTAAAAAACTCAACTTTGTGTAAACGTCTTCAACCTTAAAAATCGCCCAACATTGCTGTTTTACCTTTTTTTGTAAAGAACATTCAATCTTCTTTGCACACTCACTTTGTAAACATTGGGTCGGTACTTCTGCAGCGAGAATGATTTTGAAGTTGGAGAAGAAAATAAGATTTTTCAACCTACTCTAACTGTCTTTTTCTTGATTTAGAATATAGAGAGTTCACTCAGAGCTAGACAAGATGCGCATTTGAGGTTAAAAAGTATATACATTCTCAGGTTTTTTTTTAGAAAATAACCAATTGTTTCGGTTGATTGAAGAAAGAAAGACATGAACATCTTGGGTGACAAGGGGGTAAATTATCTGTAGATTTTTGTTCTGGAAGTGAACATCTCCTTTAAGGCTGTTTTTTTCCAGGGTCCAGTGTCACAAATAATACAAAAGCTGTAAATCACACGGGATCACTTCACAACAAAATACTTTGGTCATTGTTTCCTTTTATTTGATTGTTTCTCAGTGGACAACTATAAATGTGTGACACAAGGTCAAGGGTGGTGCAAGGTTTTCACTAGAAAAAAATACACAAAGCATAAAAAAAAAAAATCAAGAGGCATTCTTTTTCTGTAAAAGGGTAAATCAAATGTATTAGAACTACCTTTTATGACACAAAAACCATATTGTTAAAGAGGAACGAGACCAGGAATTGATATTGAGACTTTCCTTAGTTAAAAATAAACTAATGCTATTACATTTTTATTTATTGTTTTATTTTTTTTGACGGTGCTATTTCAACAAATAACCACTAGGGGTCACACTTAACCATATGTCGAGACGCCAGTGCATAGATACGCAAGATGGGATAGAGGGTGGAGCTTAATTTTGATACATCACTGGCCAATCCAAAGCAGCTCCTTAACCCACCCCTTCTCAGACTACATCTGGTAGGCCTCAGGAGTCACGTTCACAAATAACTAAACCTAATTGGTACTAAAACAGCCTTTTGAAGGAATCATGAGAATCAGGAGTGGGCTTACTGCTTTATAACTGTTTTATACCTTTAACAAAACAAGCCAAGGTGGAACAACAGTTTGTGTGCATGAACATAATTAGTTACATGTCTGCAGATAAGGTAGAAGGGGTCTGATTACTGACGACGCTTATATGAATACACTTGTGCGTATTCATTTGAGTGCCAAAATAGCATCGTATGATTTTCCGGTCCGACAGACCTGCACGTCTCTGAATCCTGCTTCGGTAAGCAGACGTGTATAATGAGAGGGTGGGTGCTCCTTCCCTTCTGTCTGGACTAGCATGTTTAGAGAAAACATCTGAACCACAGTTGGACCCCGGCGGTTCTCAAACAACAGTGCCTCTGCGATTAGAACTCCTCCACCTGGATAGAGATGGTGAAGATGAAAGAGCAAATTAGATGCTTCCAAAACTATCATTTTAGGGCCACTTATTGATATTATTGACTAGGTAATGACATAGTTTTTCACCTGGATGACATGCTGTATGAATCTTCTTAAGTAGTTTGAGATTTTTTTCCTCTTTCCAGTCATGAATGATCCGGGCCAGAATGTATAAATCTGCAGGAGGGATTTCTCCTTCAAAAAAGTCCCCTACAAATACAAAATGACATGTACCTGATCATTTTTTAGATTAGAAATGCCATACTAGAGTTATGATTGTTATTATTTTTTAATTAAATTTTTTATCTTAATAATAAAGATTTTAACATTTTTGAAGATTTTTATGCTCACCAAGGCTGTACTTATTTGATCAAAAATACAGTTATTGTGAAATATTATTACGATTTAAAATTACATTTCCATTTGAATATATTTTAAAATGCAATTTATTCCTGTGATGGCAAAGCTGAATTTTCAGCAGCATTACTCCAGTCTTTTGTATCACATGATACTGTGTAAGTTAACATAAATTATGAATAAAGTTGTAAATAAGTATAAATGTTATAAATTAAAATCTAGTGTAACAATGTACACTACCAGTTTGAACAATAAGATTTTTAATGTTTGTTTTTTTTTTAATAAATGTCTTCTGCTCACCAAGGCTGCATTCATTTGCCCCAAAGTACAGCAAAAACTGTAATAAAATAATAAATAAATAAATATTTTTACTATTTAAAATAATATAAATAAAATAAAATAAAATAACTGTTTTCTATATAAATTTATTTTAAAAAGGTCATTTATTCCTGTGATCAAAGCTACATTTTCAACATCATTACTCCAGTGTCACATGATCCTTCAGAAATCATTCTAATATGCTGATTTGCTGTTCAAGAAACATTTTTATTATTATTATTATTATTATCAATATTTAAACCGTTAAGTACATTTTTTCAAGATTCTTTGATGAATAGAAAGATCGGCATTTATCTGAAATAAAAGCTTTTATAACATTATACACTATACCATTCAAAAGCTTAAAAAATATTTTAGTTGAGGGGGAGGGGGTGAGAAATTATAGAAATTACAACTTTTATTGTGTAAGAATGCTTTAAAATGACATTCATTTTGTTACAAAAGATTTTTTTATTTTTAAATCTTCTGAACTTTCTATTGATCAAAAAAACAGATTTTGTTTTTTGAGCTGCACATCAGCAGTGTTGAGCAGTAACGCGTTACTGTAACGCAGTTACTTTTGACAGTAACTAATACTCTAATGCGTTACTTTTTAAATAAAGTAACTCAGTTACGTTACAATATGGTGCGTTTGTCCGTTACTTTTTTAATTAATTCATTTTGGCTGAAGTGCTGCCTACCAGTGATGCACGGGTCGGGTTTTTTCCAACCCGCGGATCCCGCTTTTATGAAATTATTTGGCCGGTCCCAGCCCGCCCCGCACCACTGTAACTATATTTACCACCCGCCTCGCACCCGCGATCATTAAATATACATACTAGGCATTTTAATGTAAATGAAAACAGCCTTTATTTCAGCCTGAAAGTGCATGGAATCATCGCCCTGTAAACTGGCAACAACATGAATATGAACCATAAATAAGGTCATATTAATAACAAGATAACGATAAACATTTTCAACATTCACAAAGCAGCGTTTGTATTCATCTAATAGGCTAAAAAAATATTTCAGATTTGTATAGGTCTACAGTTCAGGCGCGTAGCTACGAGTCCGACCTGAATCCGTCTTTTCCCCCTTCTCCCACAATAGCGTATACTACTACTATTTCAGCTATTAAAATAGTTACATTTTGTATGTAATGACAAAGTGATTATATTTCGTTTCGTTTTTTCATTAAGTTAATTTAGAAAAACCTTTGGAGCATTTTTGTGTTCGTTAAATATAAGTTTTTGTTTTTTTAAAGTAACAAACAGCAACCAGCGGAAGACTGTTCATAGTCTGATCAACTTGCCTTCTCAAATTCATCATGACTTGCATGAAATAAAATCTATAGATCTAAAACTGTTAAAGTAGCTATAAAACAATATTGGTTTAAACGTTAAACCTAGATAAATGTGCGCTAGGTGCATATGGTTTTTGGAGAGGGGAAGCTGAAACCGCTATGCAGTACATGGAGTCGCCAGCGCGATCTTTTGCATTTTTTCAGCGAATGCCTCACAAACATGATAAATATTTAAATATAAAGCTTTAAATTATTACTAAACGAAATAAAATAAAATAAATCTCTTTCTAGTTGCGTCCGAAAAGGAGATTGCGAGTCAGGGTTTTTGCGACACTATTTCGGAATACACTAATTTATTAATGGATCATTTAAACATTTCCTAACTGTTTTCCTCAAACACATTCATTGTTAATTATTTTTGCCGGCGCTTTGTGGAAAGATGTTGTGTTGCGTCTTTCAGATGCGGTGTTGCCACCTTGCTCATGATTTTCTTATCATTACATAATGCTTTCGACGACAAACGGGTAAAATAGGGTTTAAAAATTGCTTTGTATTTAAGTCAGTTTTGTATTTGTATAGACCATAACGCACAAAATGGCATTAACGGAAACATTAAAGTAAGTTCTTTAAAAAAAGTAACTAAAAGTTACTTTTGACAGTAACATGTTACTTTTTGGTGTAAGTAATCAACAAAGTAATTGAGTTACTAGTAACTGTAACTAGTTACTCTTTCTTAGTAACTAGCACAACACTGCACATCAGAATATTAAAATGATCTCTGAAGGATCATGTGAAACTGAAAACTGGACTAAAGATGTGGAAAATGAAGTGTTGATTACAGAAATAATTACATTTTATAATATATTTAATTAGGAAAGCTATTTTAAATAGTAATATTATTTCAAAATTTTACAGTTTTTGCTGTACTTCGGATCAAAAAAACATTTAGATTAAAACTTTTGACTGGTAGTGTGTAAGTGTTTAATGTCACTTTTAATCAATTTAATGAATCCTTGCTATATTAAACTTCTTTTAAAAAAATTACTGACCCCAAACTTTTGAATGTTAGTGTAGATATTTATTTATACATATATATATATATATATATACACACATTGTTTTCTTTCTAGTTTAGTCTAGTCTAGTCTAGTTATTTTATTTTATTAGTTAATGTGCTAACTGGTATAATTTAAAAATGTAATTTCAGCACATGGTATTGCCATCAAGTGTTTAATTCAGATGATTTTATGATATATTATGTATAAGAAACCAAAAAATTAATTTGAGGTCATTTTTTGAGTATCTTAGTTTTCCCAGTTATTTATATTTTAGTTAAGATAAATGTTTTATTAACTTTCTATTTCAGTTTTCATTAACTCAGGGCGGCCATTACACTGCTTGTTGTTTTTGACAAGTTCAAAAGGAGAGATAATCAGTCAAATGTGAACCATTAATAATGTTACGATGCATCATTACGCACCCTCTTGAAAACAGATGGTGTCATCATGCTGGGCGAAATGCCGCCTAGCAGTCTGGACCACAGCCGGGAGATCCAGAACCGTGACAGTAGAGGAAGGATACTCCTTAGCCAGCTCTCGCGCTAATGCACCAGAGCAGCCTGCAAAGCATCTCAAGATAACATAACTTGCAAATCTACTACTTTTGCATATTTTATTAAAAAAAAAAATCTACAGTTGTGAGTTTTTATTTTTAGCTCAAATAGTTGTCATAAGGAAAGAGCCAAAACAACATTTATACTCACCTCCCAAATCTACGACAGTCTTGAAGCTAGAAAGATCGAATGCTGTCACTATGTCATGGCCATCAATGACCCATGTAGAGTTCATCAGTCCCATGAATTTCAGCATCTCCTCTTCTGACCTGAAATAAAACATTTACACCAGTGTCAACAGATAGAGTTGAGTTTGAATGGTTTACGGTCACTTTTTATTCATTCAATGCATCTTTGCTGAATAAAAGTATTAATTCCTTTACAATAAAAACCTGTAAAAAAAATACAAAGATTTTGATATATTTCTTAATATAAAGTTCAGATGCAAAAGCCTGTAAATCCATCTGACAACTTTCTTTAAAAAAAATATTTTTAAGGCTCCAATGTATAGGTTTCTGGTATTTCTGATTGGGCTGAGGCTGGGATTTTAGCAAGTTTGGACGTATAATGTCTGTCGAGAGCATTTACTCAGCATCATTATCTCATTTCTGACCGAGATGGATTTTAGGGGGTTTTGCATCTGAACTCTTCATATACACTGTCATTCAAAAGTTTGTGATCAGTAAGACTTTTAATGCTTTTTAAAGAATTCTCTTAAGCTCATTAAGGTTCCATTTATTTGATATAAAATCCAGAAAAAGTAATAATATAAAGTATCAGTTTTCTATTTTTATATACTTTATAATAGGATTTATTTCTGTGATTCAAACCTGAATTTTAATCAGCCAGAAGTCTTCAGTGTCACATGATCCTTCAGAAATCATTCTAATATGCTGATTTATTTTCAATGTTGGGAACAGTTGTGCTGCTTAATATTTTTTTTAAACCTGTGATACTTTTTTTCAGGATTCTTTAATGAATAAATAGCTAAAAAGAACAGTGTTTATTTAAAATATTTATATTTTCTAACAATATATGTCTTTGCTATAATTTTCTATCAATTGAACACACCTGAATAAAAGTATTAATTTCTTTCAAACAAAGAAAAAAAAATTACTGACTCCAAACTCCTGAACAGTAGTCTATATTGTTATAAAAGATTTACATTTTGAATAAACGCTGCTATTTTTAACTTTTATTCATCAAGAATCCTGAAAAAAAGTATTTAACGGTTCCAAAAAAAATATTAAGCAGCACAACTGTTTCCAACAGTGATAATAAATCAGCATATTAAAATGATTTCTGAAAGATCATTTGACACTGAAGACTGGAGTAATGATAATGAAAATTCAGCTTTGCACCACAAGAATAAATTCTATTTTAAAGAAAATTAAAACAGAATTTTTTTTTGTACTGCAATATTATTTCACAATATTACTGTTTTTTCTGTATGTTTAATCAAATAAACACAGACTTCTTTAAAAACGTACTGATTCCAAACTTTTAAACAACAGTGTATATCTCTAGGAGAAACCAAACACTAAAGGTATTATACATCAGCATATGAACATCAGATTTTTTTGGTTAAATATGAATGAATATAAGATTTTAGGTTAAATAAAACATGCACACTGGTGTCAACATATCGATCTTTTCCACATGGATTCAGACGAAAAAAAACAGACACTGACACTAATACACTTATATCTATAATACACTTTTTATCTATATAAGAGTATTTATATATACAGTGGGTACGGAAAGTATTCAGACCCCCTTAAATTTTTCACTCTTTGTTATGTTGCAGCCATTTGCTAAAATCATTTAAGTTCAATTTTTTTCCTCATTAATGTACACACAGCACCCCATATTGACAGAAAAACACAGAATTGTTGACATTTTTGCAGATTTATTAAAAAAGAAAAATTTAAATATCACATGGTCCTAAGTATTCAGACCCTTTGCTGTGACACTCATATATTTAACTCAGGTGCTGTCTATTTCTTCTGATCATCCTTGAGATGGTTCTACACCTTCATTTGAGTCCAGCTGTGTTTGATTATACTGATTGGACTTGATGAGGAAAGCCACACACCTGTCTATATAAGACCTTACAGCTCACAGTGCATGTCAGAGCAAATGAGAATCATGAGGTCAAAGGAACTGCCTGAAGAGCTCAGAGACAGAATTGTGGCAAGGCACAGATTTGGCCAAGGTTACAAAAAAAATTCTGCTGCACTTAAGGTTCCTAAGAGCACAGTGGCCTCCATAATCCTTAAATGGAAGACGTTTGAGAGGACCAGAACCCTTCCTAGAGCTGGCCGTCCGGCCAAACTGAGCTATCGGGGGAGAAGAGCCTTGGTGAGAGAGGTAAAGAAGAACCCAAAGATGGTGGCAGCATCATGCTGTGGGGGTGTTTTTCAGCTGCAGGGACAGGACGACTGGTTGCATTCGAGGGAAAGATGAATGCGGCCAAGTACAGGGATATCCTGGATGAAAACCTTCTCCTGAGTGCTCAGGACCTCAGACTGGGCCGGAGGTTCACCTTCCAACAAGACAATGACCCTAAGCACACAGCTAAAATAACGAAGGAGTGGCTTCACAACAACTCCGTGACTGTTCTTGAATGGCCCAGCCAGAGCCCTGAACCCAATTGAGAATCTCTGGAGAGACCTGAAAATGGCTGTCCACCAACGTTTACCATCCAACCTGACAGAACTGGAGAGGATCTGCAAGGAGGAATGGCAGAGGATCCCCAAATCCAGGTGTGAAAAACTTGTTGCATCTTTCCCAAAAAGACTCATGGCTGTATTAGATCAAAAGGGTGCTTCTACTAAATACTGAGCAAAGGGTCTGAATACTTAGGACCATGTGATATTTCAGTTTTTAGTTTTTAATAAATCTGCAAAAATGTCAACAATTCTGTGTTTTGCTGTCAATATGGGGTGCTGTGTGTACATTAATGAGGAAAAAAATGAACTTAAATGATTTTAGCAAATGGCTGCAATATAACAAAGAGTGCAAAATTTAGGGGGGTCTGAATACTTTCCATACCCACTGTATATATATATATATATATATATAAATTTAATACAATTATGGGCAAAATCAATACAAAACAAAGATAACAAAAATGAATTCACATCTCCACATAATCCCATGAACCCAAATTACTAGAGCATGAGATTCGTCCACGCACACACACACACACACACACACACACACACACACACACACACACACACACTTACATCATCACAAAAACCCCAACGATTCAAACCATACATACAATAACGCAAGTCATTCTTTCAGTCACATACACACATAATTGTCGGCTCACACTATAGCACACACACACACCAACCCTCCAGACGTGGGAACGGCCTGTCATAAAGCCTCAAATTTGAATTGCTTTAAAGTCCATGACCTAGAATTACACAGTACAGGGGCTAAGCGCTTAAGACTGCATCACTGGAGTCAAAGAAAGGACTTTTAATCTAGTGAAGTCTGGGGACAACAAAAACATTCACCCACAGTACTGCTAATATTATATAATCACACAAACCTGTATATGGCAGAGAAGATCTCTTCAGATGGGAGGCCAAAGGTTTTCTCATTCTGGTTCTTTCCTTCCCTGAAAAGTTTTTAGATATTTTGATTATACTTTTTTTTTTTACTAAAAAGTAACGCTTTTCTTTTTCATTGATCACAAATCCTGATGTGTCTGAAAATCACTACAATGAAACATTTAGAAAAAGGATTTTAAAGCAACCTTAAAAACTTATATGGGATAATTTATCCAAAAAATGAAAATTCTGTCAATAATTACTCACCCTCATGTCGTTCCAAAGCTGTAAGACCTTTGTCTGTCTTCGGAACACAAATTAAAAAACGTGCTACAACGTTCAAGGCCCAGAAAGGTGGTAAGGACATCATTAAAATAGTGGGCCTTGAATGTGGTAGTTGTGTTGCTGTCTATGCAGGGACAGAAAACGCTCAGATTTCATCAAAAATATCTTAATTTGTGTTGCAAAAAGGAACAAAGTTGTTACAGGTTTGGAACAACATGAGGGTGAGTAACCTAATTAATGACAGAATTTTCATTTTTGGGTGAACCGTTTCTTTAATGGATGATGAAAACGGCAATACCTACCTAACAGCGTCTACCAGATTGTTCCAGAGTGGGTAGATGGTCTGAGAGTGATAAATGATTAAGTCATGTAGAGATTTTGGGCTGCTCTTGGCCAGATATAGATTAGCAACATCTGTACCGCTGTAAAAAGCTACAAGAGAAATCAAAGGTAAAGCTTTAGAGACTCGATGAATATACCAGACACAATAGAGGGATGTTTTTCTGAACAAACATACATGACATTTATCACCTTTACATAATAGAGCAATCAAAGTAACCTTTTGCTATTTGTGGTGGAAAATAAAATAGTTTAGCAGCTCACCTGTTCCCTGTACCACTTCTACATCCACAATTTCAATGGCAACCAGAACATCCAGTAAACGCTCTATACCATCTTCACTGGTGCCAAGCTGCTGTGCCACTTCAGGTGCACTCATGGGCTTTTGGGATTGGAGGAGAAGGTCAAAGACCCCTAACTCACAAGCTGAAAATATTGCCTGGAGGAGAGCAGGGATTCAGGATATTTAAATACAAATGTCAGTGAGAAGTTCTACTTTTATTTATATGTTTGTCATGTCGTTAAAGGTTAAATGCATTTTTAACTACAAGAACATGTAAGGCATTTGCCAACCGAATGATAATGTTTGCAATTCAACCTGAAGCCGTTTTCACAAAATAATGCAATTTTCCCTATTGTTTTCCTTCTTGTTTGGATATTTTAAAAGGAAAACAAGACACAATTTTGATTATTGATATACTATGACTAAATAAGGAATAATGCTACAGGAGAAACACAATGTTGAAGTGTTATTGTGAAATATGTGACCCTGAACCACAAAGCCAGTCTTAAGTCACTGGGGTATATTTGTAGCAATAGTCAAAAATACATTGTATGGGTCAAAATGATTGATTTTTCTTTTATGGCAAAAATCATTAGGATATTAAGTAAAGATCATGTTCCATGAAGATGGAACCGTAAATGTATCAAAACATAATTTTTGATAAGTAGTATGCTTTGCTAAGAACTTCATTTGGACAACTTAATAGCGATTTTCTCAATATTTTGATTTTTTGCACCCTCAGATTCCAGATTTCAAATAGTTCTATCTCGGCCAAATATTGTCATATCATAACAAACCATACATCAATGGAAAGCTTATTTATTCAGCTTTCAGATGATGGATGTATACAATTTCGAAAAATTGACCTTTATGACTGGTTTTGTGGTCCACGGTCACATATTATTACAATAAATAAAAAAGAATCTGTTTTTAGATATTGTTATATGTAATCCCTGAATTCATGTAATTTATTCTTGTAATGCAAAGCTGAATTTTTAGCATCTCTACTCCATTCACATTCTAATATGCTGATGCTCAATAAAAAAAATCTTATTATCAGTGTTGAAAACTGCTTAATATTTAATACTAATATTTTTGTGGAAACAGTAATACATTTATGTAGGATTCTTTGACAAATAGAAAGTTCAAAGGAACAATATTTATTTAAAATAGAAATCTTATACATTTCTTTACTCTGACTCTTTTATTTCTTAAAAAAAACTGAAATACAAGACAAATATTTGGATGTTTTGCTATTTATTTGTGACTAAACAGGACTTTTGCAGTGTGATTTTTTTTGGGGGGGGAGGGGGGGGGTTAAAACTACATTAGTTAAGGGTAGTATAAATAACATCACCCTATAAATGTTTGATTTTAGGTTAAAACCAGCATTGCGGAAAGTAACTTTTAAAAGTATGTATTACAATATTGCATTAGTCCCTAAAAAAGTAATTCATTACATTACTTACTTTTTAAATCTAGAAAGGGCTTGCTTATTTGTTTTTAATACGAAAAGTTCTGTTTGCAAATGTAAAAGACCTTCGAACATTCTTCAGAAATAAAAAATGAAGCACAAATGTTATTTGATTTAAAGTAATTCTTGTGTATTAGTATGACTGAATTTGATAACTGAAGCTCAGCAGCAAAGACATTGGTTAATAAAATGGGATTAAATAAATAAAGGATATTTGTGTTATTTAACATATTTAATTACTGCAGGTTTGCGTCTTCTGAGTTTGCACTTCACTGTTTTTAATTATTTTGAGGAATACTGAATCTGTTTAGTCTAGAACCACAGTAATCATCTTTTTTTACGCGGCACACACAAGGCCTCTGTGCTTACTCCTAATTTCGCTCAACAAGGGGACAAGAGAGCTGTCAATAAATAAATAGGTAAACAAAATAAATGGTGTTACTTATTTGAACAAGTAACTCCAATATTTTCTTGTAAATTAAAAAGTAATGCGTTAGTTTACTCACGTTACTTGTAATGTATTACTCCCAACACTAGTTAAAACTCATATTAACGTTCAAGTATCCTGAATGGTATAAAGGAATGTATATATTTTAGATGATATGACAATTTCTCATAATTCATCATTCACAATTTTTCCTCTTCTGATTCATAGTAACTAACTGCAAAACTATGTGCATAATAACTGTAAAAGAATTCTAGTGAATTCTACAGTTCATGCAGCATCCTTTCTAGGTCTTGTGGGATAACAAAGTCCTGAGTCATCTCAATGTTTGGCTCAGTGGTTTTTAATAAGTTATAGGCCTGTCCTGCTGGAGGCGAAATCAGCCCAGGCGGCCACACAGGTAAATAAGGCACAAAGGGGGACATGCCACAAATAATAGATGCTCTCACATAAAACATTTACTCATAATCCAACAATAAATGTCATGTGTGGTAAACACATCATTAAAATAGTCTGCAAAAGATGCCTGAGGTGATTCCACATCACTGGAAGTAGCACAGAAGTACTGATTTATATCAACTGGCTGACTGATATTCATTCATTTTAATAAAAATTCTATGAGTCTCACACAGATAAAGCATAAAACACACACCTTGGAGATCCTGAATCCATTGAAATATTCCAAGAGCTTAAAAGGATAGTCAAGTTCACTCTGGGATAAATGCTCAGCCATGATGAGAAATGTCACTCCTGTGAAAGTCAAGCAGTAGTTTTGCAGTGTAGTTTTAGTCAAATAATAAAAAAAATAAATACATAAATAAAATAATAATAATAATAATAATAATAATAACAGTAATAATGCATTTTCCCTATAAAATGTGACCATGGACTACAAAACTAGTAATACAGGTACTTCTTTTTAATTGAGTAAACATTGGAAATTTATAATAGAGACATATAACTGAATAAATACGCTTTCTATTGATGTATGGTTTGTCGGGATAGGATAATGTTTGTTCGAGACACAAAAAGAAATCTGGAATCTGAGGGTGCAAAAAAATCTAACGTTAAATATTGAGAAAATCTCTTTTAAATTTGTCCAAATAAAGTTCTTAGCAATGCATAAGACTAATTAAAAAATATGTTTTGATATATTTAGAGTAGGACATTTACTAATATCTTAATGGAACATGATCTTTACTTAATATCATAATGATTTTTGGCATTCATTTTGACCCATACAATGTATTATTGGCTATTGCTACAAATATATAGCCGTGCTACTTACGACTGGTTTTGTGGTCCAGGGTCACAAATGAGGTTCATCTGAATCTGTGGTTCACACACTTCCAAACAGCCGGTAGCAGTGAAGCCATGTATTGTGTAACCGACCACAAAATCATTCATGCGAGCTCCCCACGAGAACATGTATCTAGATGTACACGATAATGATGCATTGATCACAGTGTTGTGAAAATAATCGCAGTCGATCGCAGATATTTTGTATAAAGCTGCAAGACATCGACATATGCAGTCTAAAACCTGCTTCCACAACTCAATGCTTAAGCACTGTAGTGTTTATACAGTTCAAGAAAACCAAACTTACCCAACAAAAGACTGCCGGTTTGATATGCAATTCTATTCTAGAAAATTCTACTCCAGATTTGACTCTGTTCTAACAGTCATTTCATACAAAAGCACCGTTCGCGAAATGAAATACCAAAGAATCCCACTGTGCCCACGTTCTGTATAGCGATGTCCGATTCTTGAAAGTAGTGTTCTTTGGAGTCGAATCCTTTCAGTTAATTTAAAGAACCCGGTTCACAGTTTGAACGATTCATTCACGACTTTGACTGAAAAACAAAATACACATAACAATATACATAAGTGTCTACATATGGCTTTACGGTAACGTTTTTAGAGCATGCACTTGACAAGCCGGTCACGAACGACCCTGTGACGTGCAGGATTCGCTGAAAATTTTTAACCGGTTAGAACGCGGTGTTAAAAAGAACCGATTCGCGGAAATGACTCGGACATTCCATCTCCATCTCTGACAGAACCCTAGGGTTTCAGTGACATCTGGCGGTTAATGCCGAACGATTTCAATCTCTATGCTGTTAGTGTTTTGTAATTTTAGTCTAATAAACAAAAAATAAAGTCCTTAATGAAATCATCTACCAGGAAGTGATTATTTATAGTGGGAAGACAACACTACTATAGCTTCAACAATGACTATCAAAAGTCTGAGCTTGACCACAGTAAAGTCTGATGTACCCTTTTATAAAAAAAATATTTAAATAACAGACATATTAACTCAAACCAATGGGTTGAAGGTACAAATTGTTTTAGTGCAGATTCAAAAGGCTCCACACTATTCCAGCTGAGGAATTAGGGTCATATTTGGCAAAACTGTTGGATATTTTCAAAGAAAAATACAAATTTATATAATTTTTTAACCAAAAATGCACTAGCTCAACCTCACACATTATGTAATCGCGCACACCTGACATAGGCGGAAGTACCATAAAAGCAATCATGCAAAGAAAGTCAAACATCCTTAAAACAACAAATTTTGAAGTTGGAAGAGAAAATGAGATTAGTTTTTTGGCCTACTCTACACTTTTTAACCAAAGTACACAGACGAAGAACTAACCGCACATGACTTTTCCAACATGATTACACAATGCGTGAAGACATGCATTGCAGAGCTAGTGCAAGATGAGCATTTGTGGCTAAAAGATATATAATTTTTATTATTATTATTGTGATTGTGTAGAGTCCTTTGAAGCTGCATTGACACTGCAATTTGGACCTTTAACACATTGGTCACCACTTGATATGATATGAAGAATTTCCTGGAATGTTCTACTCAAAAAAAAATTACTTTTTTTTGCAACTGAAGCAAGACAGACAAGAACATCTTGGATGACATGAGTGTGAGTTAATTATCAGGAAATTGTTAGCAGTAAACTGTATAAGTACTGCATAAAAATATTGAGTTACATTTAATGGAATAAACTGGAAGGGCTAAGTTACAGAATCAATCTGTGCTGTGAAAATGTAAAATCAGTTTAAACAGCTTCAGTGATTATTTTTATTTTATTGCTGATTGTGTGAAAGGGCACAGTATTGATAAATTATTGAGAATTTGTTTTCAGCTCAAACAAGATTGTGTGACATTTCACATCACTGCATCATGCTTGAAAATATTTTTAGGTCTGCAAGTCCATAAAAAATATCTGAACAAACTACTGCCAATACTGTATGCTACATTTTTGCATATGCACTCTCAGTAATTATAACTGGAACATGACAAATACCTCAGCCAACCAGAAATTTCCTCCCTTATTCCTTTACCACATCATTCATACAAGCTAAATGCTTTACTACGCAAGTGAAAACTCTTTTAACTAGTCTAAAACTACCAATAAACGCAATGGTAGAATGATAGATCCGTGAAGGTACACTACCAGTCAAACGTTTTTGAACAGTAAGATTTTTTATGTTTTTTCTGCTTACCAAACCTGCATTAATTTGATCTGAATCCCAGTCACACAATCCTTCAGAAATCATTCTAATATTCTGATTTGCTGCTCAAAAACATTGTTGAAAAATATTCCGGTTTCTTTGATGAGTAGAAAGTTCAGAAGAAAAGCATTTATCTGAAATAGAAATCTTTTGTAACTTTATAAAAGTCTTCATCATCACCTTTGATTAACTTAAACCATCCTTGCTAAATAAAAGTATTAATTTCTATCATTTCTATAATACTGAAAATGTAGCTTTGATCACAGTATTACGGTGTAATAAGTCACATTTTAAAATGTTCAAACAGAACATATTTTAAATAGTAAAAATATTTCATAATTTAACAGTTTTGCTGTACTGTGGATCAAATAAAAGCAGGCTTTGTAAGCAGAAGAAACGTCTTTATAAAACATTAAAAAAACTCACTGTTCAAAAACTTTTGACTGGTAGTGTACATTTAGTAAACAAATCAGCCTTGCATTTTTTCAACATTTTACATTCAGTGGTTAGTCCCAGCTGCCACTTTTATAGTTGTTTTATTTATAATAACAGTTTGTGAGAAACAAAGCCTATTTTAGCACTTAAGTCGACACAAAGGGGCAGAAAGGATAACAGTAGTTATTAACCAAATGTATTTATTTCTGCAACAACACGTTCTCATCCTCCTCCCCCCGAATGCACACGCACACACATCCTTGCAAACTCCATTTAAATACATGACGTGAGAGCCAGCATTACCTCACTGTTTGCTGCACATGCTTTAATAAAATGATACACATATTTACAGAATCCACAATTTTCGAATTCGCCTCATCCCCCTCCCCTCAGCAAAAACAAAAAGTTCTTCCAAACTCATAGTTCCCCTCTCCAGAAAAACAAAAAACAAAAACAAAATAACACTTAAGGGTGGATTTGAAAATTACCCACAATTAAAAATAAACTCAGCAGAGAAAAAAATAAAAATAAAAGAGGGGAAAAAGAGATGGAAACAGAGAAAGAGCAATGGATCTTTTGGCCAGTACAACACAGCAGTGCGTGGAGTTTAATAACAGCGCAGATATGGCAGTAACACTGAAATAGCTCATAAAGTCTATGTACAAGGTCACGATAATGGCGGTCGAGCCTCTCGTGTCGGATCCGCTCACAGACGCGAGTGCGCCTCGTCGTACGAACTGTGAGGAAAATGGAGGGGAAGGATGCCTTGGCTTTTGAAAAACCTCCTAAGAGTATATATTGTGGAAAGGGCAGAGCAGAACATGTTTTATCTTTGCGTTTTCTCCCTCTAGTTTTCATACCTGGAACTTTCCTACATCTCTGGACTATTCTGTAGTAAATTAAATGGAAATAAGGCACAATAACTACGCGGACTGTTTCGTTAACAGGGGAAGGGTGAGTTCTGTTGACCAATGAGCAGACAAGCCGATCCAATTACACTACCGCACTGATCTTCCCTTTGCATCCCAACCAGCCGTTCAGGTTTATACAGTTCAAATAAAACAACAGTTTATGGCGAGAATGCTAACGGACACCCTCCCTCCCGCATACCTTTCCCATCCCGAATGTTTTTACAATCACATTGTGACAAAAATCGCTACACGCTAGTGGTGCACACAATACAAAAATTGCTAAGAGCACCCGCCCGCCCCAGACCCTCCCAACCTTTGGATTTGATTGGCTGATGGCAGACAATCTGGCTTTTGGATTGGTTACCATATCCATTCGACATTTACTTTGATTTAAAACGACAATGTTCTCACAGTCGACGAAAAAGCATGAGATTTAAACGCTTGAGAAGTGTTTGAGACGTGTGCTGTGGTACAATAATCACACGCACAACAACAACAACAAAACAAACTTAAATGGAAACGAAAATACTTAAAAGAGACCCCAGTTGCGGCTTTTAACCTGTTGTGTACTGAAATCCAGGCATCTGCCCCGCTCTATGTACGTGACCTTTGAGGTCATGAACGGTGAAGTCCCCAAAGAAAATTAAGTGAAGAAAAATGTATGTGTATTCAGTGTTTCCTCCTTCCTACTTCACATCTCTTCACATTGTCAGTCCAAGTCTGAACACGCAAATGTGCAGGATGCTGTAAAAGCCTCAGGTGCGTTTCACTTTCCATAGGACTGTAGGGTAAACGACAGAAGGTTTGACAATGACAATTAAAGGTGTAGGAGTAGTGTTTGATGGAATTTCTGGTGTAAACTGAGTGTTTAGTTGGGACAGGAAGATTTAGGGTCAAGGAGAAGTATCAAGAACAGACAAGAAGAGTACAGGAAACTCTGACAGGCTATTGGTCTGTTTTGGAAGAAGAAAAGTCAGAACAGCAGGGGGCTTTTAGACAGATGCGTTTATCTCTGTGGTGGAGCAGTAGTGGGGACACGGTACGATCGAGGGCAGATTCTGCTGGGGTTTAACTATTCTGGATGGTGGCCTTTTCAGTCCTGGGCTTCAGCTGCTGTGATGTTTCAGCAGATCATTCGTGTTTTTGATGATCCTTCATGTCCTCCTCATCTGTGTACTCAGACGGCTCGTCTCCCGGCTTCAACAAACGGCCAACGTAGTCATATTTCTCTAAGAGAGAGAGGAGGAACAAGAGAAAAGAATTACTAAAATGTTATTTCTTGTTCATGCATGTTGTGTGTATTTATCTTGTGCACAAACTTTCGGAAGGACTCTTATTTGGACATTGAACTTTGGTAGTAACAACCAGGGAGAAGTCAGCATGGACCTGCAGGGCTCGCAAAATGTCAAAATCTCTGGTAGCCCTTCGGGCTGGTACTCTTCAGATTTTGGTAGCCCGAAAGTTTAACTAGCCCAAATAAAAAATACTTTTTTTTTTTAAATAGAAAATCAGATAGGAGTCTAAACGTCAATCAAAAATATTTTCAATACACAAATACCAAGGAAGGAATTTTATGTCACTATTTACAGGGTATCTGCAGAATTTTTAAAAATCAATTTAAGGCAATTTATGGCCCTTTTTAACAGCTGCACAAGTAATGAACAGTATGAGTGGGGTTGGACAATGTACAGCAATGTATTAAGCCATAAAATAACATGATTTACAGTTCACATACAGGTTTTCACAAAAACAAAATCGTATAGAACGGCATTTTAGCCTTTAGACCATTAAAAGGGATGAATCAAGTATATTATGTATTATAATGTATTGAAACATAAATAATACTATCTTAATTGTTTGGACTTTTAGAAGGCACATTAACTTCTTTCACATTTACAATTCTATGTATTTGCTGCAAAAAAAAAAAAACATTTGTCGATATTTGCAATAATCTGACCATAAACCGCAGAAAAATGTGTTGGAAATACAAAATCATTCTCTGCCACGTGGTGGCGCTTTAGGAGCGCTGAAATATTGCGGTTTCCTTAGTAACAGCTGTACACAAAGCAGCACCGCGCTCATTAACGCTGTTTTATCATAGCTAAGAAAATGGCAACAACACTTTTCTGAGAACAGTCGGTTCGCTTCAGATAGCCTACATTCATATAAAGCCATCCGTGCCGCCTTTTGACTTTGCAACATGCAGCCAGCATTATTTAATCAGTGACATCATTGCCTTTTGAAGTTTAATCCAGCCCTATGGTGATTCTTGTCTTTCAGTGCGCAACTGTAAGGCCTCTTAAAATTATAATTAAGACGTTTCTATACTATTTAACGTATTTAAAACTTTTTATGGCCTTAAATTTGATACAACTACATTGAGGAGTGTTTAAGGACCTGTAGGAGCCCTCTAGTTTAAGATAGCCCGCTGGGCAGAGCGGTGAAACATTTTGGTAGCCCGACTGGAAAACACAATAGCCCCGGGACGTCGGGCTAGTGATTTTGCGAGCCCTGGACCTGTTAGCCTCTGTTGGCTTTAAAACATCTTCTGCAAAGACCACTTTTCTCCATAAGTGTTATTGTTAATTAAAAACTAAAACTAAAATATTTTTTGTTATTTGAAATAAAGCATAAATAAACACAAATATCCAATGTTAAAAATGTAAAATGTAGCATTGGCAACTAATTAAAATAAGTTAGAGTTGAAGTACTAATCTTACCAAAACCTAATAAAAATTAGCACATATCAAAATTATCCAAACTTAAATTACAACAAAAACTAAACTAAAAAAAAAAAAGCAAATTCAAAACATTAAAAACTATCATTTAAAAAAAAAAAAAAAAAAAAAAAACTAACACTGTCTCCTTTGACAGGCATTTAAAAATATTTTAACCAATGGTGGGGGTAAAGGTAAAGTAACACATTACGTTTACATTTACAATGAAATATCCGAGTTACTTCAAAGACAATAGAATACCCAAGACTTGTCACTGGTATAGTTTTGAATGTGGAAAAATACAACGCTCATTATGATCGTGAAGCCCCGCCTTCTTAATGAAAGAGCCAATCATTGATTAGTAAAGTCAGCACGTCACTGCAGCTGCAGTTCTTGTCAGATTTCATTGGTGATTTCAAATATGAAAATTTCATCAAACTTTGTGAACAGTTTTGGAGAATTTGATGTTTCCCCATTTAAAGAGATGGGAGCTGCACTTGCATGCCCGAGAGGCATTTCAAAGATGGCCGCCGAGTGTAATGACTTGCCTTAAAGGGACTTTGGTTACCTTTTCAAAAAAATAAAGCAAGCTATTAGGGCTGCCCTCGACTATAGATTTTTCTGGTCAACTAGAAGTCATTCATTTTAAGCATTATTTGACTATTAGTCGCACGTTTATGAATAAACCATATAAATCATAATGAGCCATTAATTGCCTACATGGCCTGTAAGCGCTCAAACGCAAAAAAAAAAAAAGCTTGACACAGCACACCGGCAGATATAATTATGTGTCAGGAGACTGCATTAACGTTTTAATAATTTACTGATAAACTAGTGCTTTCTTTGTTTTCATCTTAAGAGATGAAGTAGGTGACAATGCCTAATATCCACAGTAGTGGATGCGTCTGTATGCATATTTCATACAATTACATAATCTGAGAATATTGTTTTCTATTTTAATTGGATCATTTAAATGCAGACATTTCACTCTCTATGAATACATTTTTCATGTCTGTAAGGCAAGCATACATAGGGTTTCGAAGTTTCATGCTCATGTTCAGAGGCCGAGACAGAAAAAAAGTGCATCATGTTTGCTTTCATTATTTTACAAAAATCGCAACATTTTGTTATTGTGAGTGCACACAAATAAACATAGTCTTTACAAATTCGAAAGATGTATTACTTTTATCTGTATGACAAAAAAATGACACAATATTTTAAGAGCAAGTGATCGCACCAGGGCCTCCATTTGTCACGCAGTGAGCGCTCTACTGTTCAGCTTCCGTACTCCGCAACGTTGCTACTACATACATCTTTCAGATGAAAAGCCACATTTGAGGTTGATGAATGATAGGTGAGCATTTGGATGTCCTGCATTACCACATAGACCAGCTGTTAACGATCTCTCCATCACAAACTGTGTGACTGCATTTTTTTTCTGCAGCTAATACAATTTTCATTACATTTTATCGACTAATGGTTAGTCAGCTATTAGGGGGCAGCCCTACAAGTTACTTTGTTTTCTCATGTTTTCACGACACTTCACCCTGTTTTTATGCGCATTTTAATGTATCACATATGAAATAAGTGACGGAAATGGCTTCTCCTACTTTTCTTATATTCAACTTTGGGTGGGAAACCAGCTACTGAGGCATTTCCTTCAGCGAAAGGAAAGAGCCTTTACAGCTGCCAAAAATGCAAAATGTAATGCAAAAGTAACCTAATGCATTCATTTTTATAAAAAGTAACCAAGTAATGCAATTCGTTACTTTTATGGAGTAATGCAATATTGCATTACTTTTAAAAGTAACTTTTCCCAACACTGATTTGAACAACTTTTCAAATAGATGTTTTAACCAATTATATAAGGCATTAACCATAATTCTTTCACACAAGCAGTGTGAAAAAGTTTTGTGCCTTATCACCAGAGTAACCTATTTGTCAAGCAGCATTAATCTGTAATATTACATGACTGATTTTCCCCACAGGCGGCGACAGGGAAGTCAAGCAGCTTCTCTCACATTTCCTCATCTTACACAGCAACACAAACAGGCATGGGACTGTGCTACACTCAATCAATCAATCTAGATCAGTCAAGTAACCTCATTGAATACTGCTACAGAACAACAGTCTCACTCCCCAACACACACACACGCATACACATACATTAAAGGGACCAATTCATCAAGAATCATGTGTGTGATTTTTAAGTTTAAGCATTTGTTTTTGAGTACAGCTATCGAAGACAACACAATTAAAAAAAAAAAAAGTATTTTCTTGACTTTATTACATGGTACCAACTACTCAGTCTTTTTATCTTATCTCATTCAGTTGAGACTGTCTGACACACCGCCGCTGAATAATGATGCAGGAAATGCTGATATATCACCATACATTTTTATAGCTTTTCAGCTCTCTGATCTACAAGAGTGAACAGGACAATTAAAGATTACTGTCACTCATCATCTGGAGAACTTGCCCAGTACCCCATTCCTGCATCAGCTGTGTGATTACAGTAAAATGTAGAGATCAGCCCTAACCAGCACAACAGGAACAACATGCAAAGCATGTGGACCAGGATGAGTGATAACTAACTAGCTACCAACCTAACATGTATAACTTTACTACCTCCAATTGCCCTAAAGTCTATCTTTCAGAGATGGTTAGATTTTTTGGCAAATTACACTGCCAGTCAAAAATTTTTGAATAGTAAAATGTTCAATGTTTTTTTTAAAGAAGTCTCTTCTGCTCACCAAGCCTGCATTTATTTGACCCAAAGTACAGCAAAAACTGTAAAACGTTGAAATTTGAGTTGAGTTGATTTACAGTTGAGTACATTTGATGAATAGAAAGATCCAAAAATCAGCAATTATCTAAAATAAAAAGCTTTTGTAACAATATACAATTTAAAAATTTCTTTTTTCTTTTTTTTTTAAGGGAAAAACAATTATTGAAATTAATACTTTTATTTAGCAAGGATCATTTAAACTGATCAAAAGTAATTAGAAAGACATTTATAATATTACAAAAGACTTTTTCAGATAAATGCTGTTCTTCTGAACTTTGTTAATCAAAGAAACCTGAAACAAAATTCTACTCATAAATGTTTTCTGAGCAGCAAATCAGAATATTAGAATTATTTCTAATAGATCATGTGACGAGTAATGATGCTAAAAATTCAACTTTGAAATCACAGAAATAAATTACATTTTAAAATATATTCAAATTGAAAACAGTTATTTTAAATAGTAGAATTATATTAAAATTGTACTGTTTTTTCTGTATTTTGGATTAAATAAATACAGGCTTGGTGAGCAGAGATGACTTCTTTAACCCTTTAACTTTTACTCCCATTTTTTAACATAGACGTGAAAATGCAGTATTCAAACTTAATTTTTTATAATTCATGGACGAAAACATTTTGTAATATGATTTTGATGTACATTTTCCATGGTAATGCAATGTCTGATTTTAAAACGTTTTTTTTGAGACTTTAAGTTTTGAAGAGATATATAATTTCTTATGATTTCTTAAGTGTGATAGGGAAAAAGGCAACGAAGAAAGTCTTTTTGTGACAAAAGTCAGAACTCCTGTTATGAAGTAGATTTCTGAGGTGCACTCATCATAAATTAATCTATTACTTTTCCTACATAATTTGAAACAAAAAAAAAGGTAAAATATCTATTTAGGAATCTTAGACCTTTCCAACGATATATAGTTTGTCATGATTAGATTATGATTAATTTGTAAAATGGTGAAGCAAACTTAGGCATCCCAGAGGGGACGGGTGACAATTAAGCGGTTAAAAAAAAACATTAAAAAAAGAACTGTTCAAAAAAAAAAAAAAAAAACTGTTTGGTGGGTGTATGTGTTTCCTTTCTGATTTCACAGTTTAATTCTTCTGCTTACCCATGAACTGCATCTCCCATTCTCGAACACTTTCCATCTGTACAGCATTCAGGTCTGAAAGATCATCGTACTCGTCTCGTAACGCATCCTTCTCCAGGCAGAATGTTGCCAAACCCCGAGAAGCATCACGTCCCGCAAAGATCCCGTAGGGGCCCTCTGGAACAACAGACATACTGTGAGCATAAAGGTCAGCAAGACAAATTTAGGAACTTCTGGACATTATAGATACAGGAACCAGAAATGAAAATGCAGCATCTGATCTAAAGTGAATTTGTAAAATTAAAACAACAGGAACGCATTAAACAAAAATATAATTAAACTTTAACTGATATCATGTTAAACCTAAAGTTAAAACTAAATTTTAGTGAAAATGATCACAAATGCTGGCAACTTTTTTCAAAAACGCTGACTGGGAAAGAGTTAAATTAGAATGGAAAGAAAAAACAACTTAATTATTGTACTGTATGAAGTAAAATAATTAAGGTAATGTATGTAAAGTGTTTAAAATAACAGTAATTATATAATATATAGTAACCACTACTAAGCACTAGTATTAGTATTCATAATAATAACAACAACAATTATTATTTTATGCAACAAGTCCTTGCCCTGATAAAAATTGAAAAACAAAACTATGCTATGAACCTACGAAAACAAAACAGCTGTGGAGTCAGTGGGTCAGAAAATCCTAGACAAGCTGAAACTAAAGTGTAGTGTCATCTCAAAAAAAAAAAAACAAACAGCTGAGATGAACAGAGACGCTCTGGCAAACCAGAGGAATGCAGGTAAACAAACAGGTACTGCAAAACAGCTGTGTGATTCTGTGAACAAACAAGGAAATGAAGACTAAGGAAATGAATGTGAGGTGCAATAACAATACTCTATACCACTCCAAAAAGAATCAACTCCAGCTGTGCACAAACCGTTCAGACCACACCTTCCCTCCCAAACCTGAAACGTGACAGACGAACACAACAGACTGATGAACTTCAGTCACCTAATCAAGACAAACAAACTGATATGATAAAGGAAGGCAAGAGGACAACCACGTCTCTCCTACTTGCAGCATTTAGAGTTTTACTTCATAACCACTTAAACAGGAACTAGAATCCATGAATCATAATATGACTGCCAAAGACCTCTCAGATCAGGCCTGATGATGACTAGGCTGCTCTGGCATGTGTAGTTTCTTCTGTTCTCTTTCTTGACAGAGAGACTGAGCTTTAGTCATTGTTTATTCAGAACAGAAGGGGCAATCAGAAGGCCATATTTTGATACTGCTTTTTTTGGTTCATCATCTGATCTCCATGTGCAAAATCCAGTTAGCTCACACACACTCAGTCTTTTTTTCAGCAGTTGAGCAATAATAGTCTTAGAAGAAAAAACATTGCCACCAGCCAAACATTGACCAAAAAGAACAAGCTGCCCTATGGTCTAGTGATAAGAAACCACGTCTGCCTACGAAGTACAAACCTCTGCTACAGTCTCATCGGGTTATAAATGAATGCAGCAACAGGTAAATAAAACTCATATTGTGTCTGGATGAAATGCTGCAAGATGCCACACAGGTGTCTAAAGGAATGACGTACTGATCAGAGTCTGGCCTACTGCTGACTCCACACCTTGAACGCCCCGCGCTCTCCCATAAACGCCACAGATGGTCAGATAACACATCTCATATACAAATATAGCTGAGGGAGATGTGAGGCCCAATCAGAGGCACTAGTTTGGACTGTGAATCAAAACTTTGTAAATGCGATCAAACGCTGTGACGATCCTGGTAGTTTCTCGGTTTCACTTCTTACCCGGGTCTCCAAATATAGACTCCAGACAGACAAAAGACTACTGCTCTGAGAGCAAATATTTCAAGTATTCTGTGTAGCAAACAGCTACTTTGAACTGTAAACTGCTCTTAAAGTACAGGGGAAAGAAACAAGCGTTTCCCTCCAGGGGAGGGAGGAAGGAATGAAGCCTGGTGCTTGATTCTTAACCAAGGCCACTGCTAAACTTAGCTGACCTAATATTTATCATAGCAAATCAAGCAGTTAGATTTAGACTAATGTGTTTAAAAATAAGCATATTGATTATTGCATGGTGCAGTTCTACTGTGCAGTGCATACCTGATGGGTGTGCCAGCACATGGCTCTCACCCCGTATGTCCACGTCACATATGGCTCTCATTCAAAAATGCACTGACATGACAGGTTGAAGCCTGGGAAAGAGTTCACCGAGGCAAAACAGAGCGACAGAAAGGTGACCGCAGTTATGATTAAGACAGAAAGGGTCAAGGGGTTGACTAACTAACTAGAGTTTATGCTGACTAGTGTTTACCAGTATTAGCTTTCCTCTGAGTAGCCAGAGTATTGACAAGTATAAGCTGGTTACCACATGAGCTATACCCCAATGGCAAACTCTTGTTTCTTAAAACAAACTAGTAGGTTTAGCTGCTTAAAATTATGCATGCTTTATTATTACTACTACAGCAAGTACATGTGTAACAAGTACAACAAAAACTGTTAACAGTAATCTAACTGCATCCTTCACTATTTCAGTAGGAGCTACACATTAGATGTTAGTACTTAATTATTGATTAGAAACTATACAATTAGTCACTAGTAGTTATTCAATAGATGCTGGTCACTGAGTATCCAGTTGTGACAAATAACTATTCCATTATTAGTAACGTTAGTTAGAAAATGGCTAAATCTGTGGCAAACATTCACTTCAGACTAGTATGCATTCCAATTGTTGCTGGTACTTAAAAGTAAAAACAAAACATGGATATTTTATTTTAAGATGTCCTTGTTACGGTGTAGTTACACAAATAAGTACTGTGTAATATTAATTAACCACATACACTTGCTATAGGGTTATGGTTTGTGGTTAGTTGCTTGTAATTATGCATAACGTACTGTTACTGCTATGGTAACAGAAAATCTGTAATACTTGTTTATTAGTCACTAGTACCTATCCAGTACGTATACCAGCTTTAGTAGACTTTGCTGACTGGATACTAGTACTGTCTCCAGTGCTGAAGTTAAAAAACCCCGCTGAATGTGGGTGTGAGCCTGAGCCGTGCGCTCTCCTTACCGCGTCCGTAAAACTTTTTGCCGCTGGTCACGTCGAAGACCTTGGTATTGACTGCCATGAGGATGCGCGGGTTCTGCACGCCGTCGTACTCGCGCAGCTGCTGCAGGGTGAAGTCGCGTCTCCTCATCTTGGGCAGCGGCGAGGCCTCGCTGCCCCGGCCCGCGTCCGCGCCCGCCCTCCTCCACCACCGTGCGTAAACCACATAACACGCGGCCAGCAGGACCACTAGAACGCTGAGATCGAGCAGCATGCCGCTTATACCGAGACCGGCCCCCGGATCTAACTCTTCCGTCGTCCCCTGCCCGCCACTAGTGTCCGCCGCTGCACTCCTACCGTCCCCATCGTCCGCCATACTGCAACGATAGCGCCTTCCCACTGCGCGCGCCCGCCCAGCTGGCACTCAGAAGCGCGTCTGATTGGCTGCCTGTCGCCGGAAAACTACGTTGCCTCATGGGATTTGTAGTTTTCTGTCAGAGTGGCGCCTACAAGACAGCCGAGCGCATGCGAGCAGACAAAGGCTTGAAATAATGAAAAGGCGCTAACTGTTATGATTATATTTATCAATAGATAACAGCGTTGAGAAACTAAAGTATGTAAACTGCTTTTTAATTAACCTGCAACACAAAAATGTGTTTCACATGCAAACAAAACAAAATGTATTCAGGCATCTTCAACATTTCTCACATTATCAGTTTATTCGCTACAGTTTAGAAAATTGTAATAAAATATGATAAGAACTATTCAGACACCTTTAAAATTTCTCACATTTTCGCGGTTTATATGCTATAGTTTAGAAAATGGTAATAAAATATTACGAGAACTTTGATAGAAAGATATTTTACAAAACATGATAACATTTTTGGTCCCAGATTTTGATCAATTTCACAGGTAGTCCACTGTAAGAAGATTTTTTGTGTATAATGTCACAATTTACTTTATTTATGTCCCACTAGTATAAAAAATATTTTGTGTCTGAATAATTTTTGGTTTGACTGTATGCACACATTTAAAGAATGAATGCTTATTAAATACAAAATGGATTAATATTTGATATGATAAATATTATATGGCATCATAATTCAACAAAGATAACCTTTGTGAGCCCTTTATCTTCACAACTGCTAAAGTACAAAACATATTCAAGTCCCTTGACCCCTATAGTTTCTGTATACATATTTATTGTCATTGTTTAAAAAGTGTCTATTCTTTACAATGTCTAAAGTAATTGTTTATAGTGTATACTAAATGTATTGTTTACAACAGAACAGCTGCATTGCTCTTATTGTGTTTATTATGTCTTTAAGAGGGTTCCCATAGTCAACGAAAATCTGGACATATTAGGAAATTTGAAGAGAAGAGCTCCAAAATTATGATTCACCATGGCAACAGCTCCCGCCAAAAAGACCTCTGCATACTTTGAGTCAATGCTTAACTTTAATTCTGAATCACTGTTATAATATCAAAGGTAAAAACTGGCAGAACAGTAAATTATTAAACTAATATTTATTGTCATGATATTCCACAGGCAAAAGAAAAAAAAATTAAACAGCTATGAAATATAAACCACAATTAAATCAGGTAAAGCTTTAACCATAAAAGGTTCATGGGTGTAGGCTACATGACAATACAAACATGTGACATATTATATAAATATCATTCAGTGTCTATTTCAATGTGCAGCAGATTTTTCCACATAGTCTAATAATTTCACATAATTAAATACTCTCTAATCCAAACGGTTGCATTTTTTAATTAGAGTAATGAAATTAACATTTCAATTCTACTGAGCCAACAGCAAGAAGGCTTGCAAAATAATGAAGAACAGATGAAAAGGAGATGGCTACAATACCAAGTATTGGAAGAATATTAAAATCCAACATGAAAAAGAATAAATGTTGCTTTTGTGTTTGCAGGAAATACAGACGGCCAAGTAAATTTAACAGCTGTGGTGGTGGTGGTTATGACATATACTGTATCTCAGTAATCAGCTTCGTTTTTGGTGGGTTTGTGCTCAGGAAACTACAAAAAAATCTCATAAATAGTGTGAGAGCAAGGCACACTTTAGAAAATTACCTTTTAAAAATGCTACCACTCAAATAAATACATGCAGCATGCATTTGGATATGGCAAAAAATCTAAATAATCCTGTATATAATAATAAAATAATCCTATGTAACATGTCATTTTTGTCACTTTCAGAGTGTCTGTGTGATGAAAATATGTGTTATAAATGAATGCACCTGCACTCCAAAAATGCTTTTCTTACTTTTAAGTATTATTGTCTTTTTGTTTCCAATCAAAATACAAGGTATTTAGACATAAGGTATTTAGTCCTTTAAGTATATTTTTTTTTATTTTGCAAATTATCTCTATGGTGTAAGAAAATAATCTTGTTTCCATTTGCATTAAGATTATTTTTCTTGTTTTAAGTGAAATACACTAAATTTACATTCCAAAATACTCACTAAGTAAACCATTTTTGCAGTGTAAATGATTGAATGAGGCATTTAAACATTGCTTACAAATTTAAAAAGGGGGAGGAGACCGAAAGAAACTCTGGGTTTAATGAAGAAAACCTACTCCTGACCAGGTTAGGTTCGGTACTCTGAGTATGTGTCACCTCTCTTTCAGAAACAGGCTTGACTTACCCTGCATTCTCAAGTTTGACAAACCTTCCATTCTGAAATGGAAAACCCAGAGTTACCCTCATTTCGGGGTTGACATACTCAGAGTTTTCACTTAACCTCCTTTCTGAAATGGTCCAGTAATCCAGTAACATTTCGGCTCCATAATTCTTGGAAAAAAGGGGAAAGAAATGTTTTTTTTTACATATTGGCCAAGCTCAGGGACTCAAAAAAATATTAATTATGGGTACACTGTTCAGACAGTGGCTGTGAAAATATTCAACCCTGTTAGGGACATATAAATATTTATCACAAAATATTAATAATGTAAATGCTAATTGATAATGAGCTTTTCTTGGATGATATATGTCCCTTATGCCATGATAGTACTTTTAATTCTTGAAACAATAACAAAAATTATTGATGAATAGAATATGTTTTGATTGTTACTTTTTCTGTGCCCATTTTTGCCAATATGTTGTTGGATGTTAAATAATAAAAAAAAATGTTTGCTCAAAAACATATATATGCTGTTAATGCTCCTCACTTCACAAAATAAGACAAAAGTATACCAAATATTTAACTTTGCTGTCAAATTATTATTTAAAATGACTTGTCTAACAGGGTGGAATGCAGCATAACAGAGTGGAACACCAGTGTTAACAGGTTCTAACAGTGGATGAGCTTTCCTTTAGGGGAGGGAGACAAAAAAAATAGTGTCTAGAAAAATAACTACAATTTAGAGAGGTCAGACATTACAAGTATTTTTTTTAATTTATAATTAATGAAAACAAAGATGCTGTAATTCATTTGGATTAACTATATTAACAAACAACAAGCACAAATGCCTATTTACAGATACTTTTTATGCAGAGAAACAATATTTCTAAAAAAATTATATTCTTATTTTTTATTTCCCTGTCATCTGCCTACAGTTTGTGGCATTTTCTGTAAAACAAAATTTCTAAGCAATATTTCTAAGTATATTATAGCTACAATTATCTCTGTTACCTTTGTTTGCTGCTATGACTTAAAGACCTGCTGCTGCACATAACTGATGTGCATCACAACTCACAACTCTTTAAGTTCATTTAAAATGTTATTTAACTAATTTAAGGATTTAATTTGAGGATACCCGGTTTTTATATTTCCCTGCTTGCCCTAGTGGGTCGTCTTTTTTCCTCCAAGCTTGGGTTCTGGAATTTCCACCCTGTTAAATAAAAGGGTAGAAAATTTTGAGTAAGTTAGCTGTAGCTCTTTGAGTAATCAACATTTAGCTTTCTAATCTACTACAGACAAACAGAACTATGTCAGATTTGTTTTTATTTTTTTTTTTGACCGGACAAACATTCCCCATAATATAGGCTAGCAGGGTGGAACTTTAAGAGTGTGAAAAGCAGGATAACATTTAAAAAACTAAAAAACTAGGAGTGAGAGTTGATGCTTGCCTCAGTTTGTACAGTTAAATTCAAGTGGGAAAAATAAACAATATCACTTCCTGAAACTGGTCTCAATGGAATTGAAGTCTATTTGGAAGGCGAGAAAGTACATAACAACAGGGTGGAAGGTGACTTTAGGGACAGGGTATATAATTAAAATTATAAAAAATAACTATAGTTTCACATGGTTTATATGTATGATTAGATGTAGTTTAGCCTAGTCTATAACACCTTTTTATACCTTTTGCTATTAACTTATTAAATAAATTACTTTATTTTTTTTTTTTTGATGTGTTCTGTTTTTGTGTATTGTGATGTTAAATGTTTCTTTTGTGTACATGTTAGCTTGAGGTCAAAGACAAATTTCCACATGTGTGGACAATAAAGATTTCTAATCTAATCTCAAAATATTTTAAGGTTTTGATCATTTCATGGTTTTTATTTTTTTTGTTAAAGTTGATTACTTTGCACTGAAGACATGATAAAATTGAATGCCTATATCAATAAAAAGGTGTGTAAAATACAAAATAGTATTTTTTACGTGAATATAACTTACTAATATTATAGAAAATATCAGTAAGTAAATCATAGAGACAGAAAAGTCACTATATAACAGGAGTGACCCATATATATATATATATATATATATATATTTTTTTTTTTTTTTTGTGGTGTCAAAATTAGCCTGTTAAGGCAGGCGATTAATTTTTTAATTTTAACGCTTTAAAAATATTTAACGCAATTAACGCATGGGCGGGGCTAGGCACTCACAACTTCTAAATAATTGCGTTTATTTAGATGCGCAGAGTGTCTTTACGAGCACATCTTTAGACTTTTCAGATGCCCGCTCCAAATTTACTTCAGCACCAGAGGAGAGTCAAACGAGTGTGAAAACGGCACAGGTGACAAAGATCTTCAGTAGAACATTTGTGAACTGCGGTCAGATGAGATGTTGTCAGGCCATATGTCGTTAAAAACGAATTTACCTGTCCTGTTAGCCGGTATACTGTGATCGTAGCGCGTGCTCGTCAAGTGCACGCACAAATGTGCCGTTAGGCCTATATTAAAGCCCTGTATCATATTCAAACCAAAATGAAAGTGCAAGTAGGCTATGCAATGTCGTAGTTATGTCGTGTCCCCTGTTAAGACATGAAGTTACAAAAAAGGCGATTAAAGCTACCTTAAAACGGTGCATGTAAGTATTTATTTTTTACAGGTCACATTTAAAGCAGTGTCAGCAGCCGTAGCTTTTAAAGTAACAGCAGTCAAAATATCATAACCAACTGCTGTGATGGCTGTTAATCAAACAACAAAATTAAAAAGAGGAAATTAATAACTTCTGTAGTTTTAAGCTTTATCTTTATAATTAAAATTTTTATATAATTTAGTGATAACTTTAGGCTATATTTTCTGGCTGAAGTGCACAGGTAGTTAGCCTATAGTGTTTCTTTATGTGAAGATTGTTTCAAGTTCACTTAAATTAGAAGTTTTTTTTTTGTTTTTGAATGGTTGTATTCAATGGTTAAATATTGTAGGGGGAAAACAGAGACATCAGTTGGAATCAGTGATACTTGCCTTCAGTCATAAAAAAAAGATGACATTAAACATAGTATAAATATATACGTTATTTATGTTGTATTTACAATAATTTGAATCATGAATGGGAAATTATTGCAATGTAAAAGTATAATTAAAAACTTTAATGTCAGGTAGGATTAATCAATTGATTTCAGGAAAAATGTGCAAAAAAACAAAAACATTTTTTTAAGCAACATATATATTTCAGGTAATTGCTGATCTTTGGATCTTTCAAATAATCAAATAATTTGTGAGCAGAAGATACTTCTTTGAAAAAAACACTTAAAAATCTTACTTTCGACTGGTAGTGAATATTATTCTTTGTGAGTGCAAATCATGTATTATTATTATTATTAAATCATTATCCAGAAATCCAAATAACTGGAAAGGTAATGAATTTGTAAAGTGTAAAATGTGGAATGTGGAAGACACAGCAAAACATTACACATTGCCTGACTTGAACTCAACAAGAAATACAATATACTGTATATTATTTTGGGGTTTTATAAACAGATTTTAATATATTTTAAGTTTTTTTTACATTTTACAATTTATGAGGAAAGAAAAAAATTAAACCGACATGCATACCAACACACAAGCGCACACAAACAAAAATATCACAATAAAATGAATCAATAAAAATGAATTGATTGAAATTAGAGAGCTGCTTCTAATATTTTTTTTTATGTACAGTTTTCATAAGCAAATATGATACAATCGGGACATCAATTCAGTGTCTGATTAATGATCATAAGTGAGAAAAAAAAACACTGATTTAATGTTATCAGCCAAGATTCAAACTGCAAAATAAGAACATAATGCAAATAAAAGTATTCTCTGGGCCACGATGTTTGCAGTCATCTACACTCTCTCAGTAATATCAATAAAAAAACGATTATAATCAATTAAGCTTCCAAAAGAGAGTAAAACAATAAATTATCTCAAACTCAACTCCAATAGGATTCAAAATTTCAAAGGAAGAATAATTCCTCTCAAAAAGATAACATTTCTTAGAAACTTCAAGTACACAGATGTTTTCCAATTTAAGTCAAAATTATCAAAAAGGTCAAAGATGTTCTCTCTTCCTCTAGTCTGCACCTAAAACCTAAAACTGGAGACATGGCATCTTTGAGATGGCCACCTCCGCAATGTGAACGGCACAATATTTGTTTAAAAGCAGGACCATTGTGTAGCTCCTGATGATGTTAACACTTTTTTTTTTTTTGTTTTTTTTAACAATCCCTCGCCACTGATATCTACTTCTCTGATATTCAGCTCAGACACTCAGCTAATCATAAAAGCATAAAGAACTTAGTATTCCATCACTGTCATATTTCCTACACAAGCTAAAAGAGCAAAAAAATCCAATAAGCTATATAGTGTGTTATATCTTGTCAACCTCAGTTCAAGTTTTTTTGTTTGATGAGCTTTTTTGAGTTTTAAAATAAACTAAATATGTGCATTTCGCAAAATTAAAAACACTTAAAAACCAAGAGATTATTAAATTAAATGCTGACAGAGCTGTAAAATATATATGTTTTTGTTGCTTTTGAAATGTAAGGCATTTGCAAAGATAAAAGAGAAAAAACTGCATTCGATGTAGGAATGCATTTTCTGTAAACTTTACAGCAAAACAAGTTCTCCATGCGTACTTGATTCTGAAACTAACTGCGGGGAAAAAAAAGAAAAGAAAAAAGAAACAAAAAAGATTGTATGGTAGTTAACCTGTCCAGAAAAAAAAGCACCTTGTACAACACAAAGATATTTCTGGTTTACTCTTCAGTTTGTGAACGCAGCAGTCTGACAGTTGGTCTTTGCTCTAACAGTTACCTGGCTCACTTCCGAGTTTACGGTGTAAAACGTAAGCCTGCACCAGCACTGAAAATCTTTCCCAGCTCTAGAGTTAGAATCACGCTAAATACTGTATTTTAGTGTAGTAAGGGCTTCATTTCTTTGGCTGTTGGGCATCTTTGTTTTTGCCCGCTTCTCCTTTACGAGCATCTGATGAGGTATTCTTCTTCACATTCTCTTTGGGTGGGGCTTTTGTTGACGGGTCATTAGCTGTGCTGCTTTTGGCGGTCAGTGGTGCTGGTTTCTGATTGGCTGCGACTGGCTTGGCTGATGGTTGATTGGTGGTTTTCGCTGTCGTTGGGGCAGCGGCTTGATCCGTCGTGGTTGTTTTTGCCATCCCTCCAGCGGTTGGTTGATTGTCTGAAGACGTCTTGGAAACTGGGGTCTGTTTCGATGATGAGTTGGAGTTGTGTCGCCTACGTTTCACCTCGTCTCCTGAGGAGGAGGGGTGTGCTTTTCTCCTTACTCCTTCCTCTGCCATTGGTGGCTAAGAGAAGGGAACATTTTTTACTTCTGGTAACAGTTACAACAGTTAGAAAATGATTAAATGTATATAGACTAAAACTTATTTACCCTATAAAGCCAAATATATAATATACACTACCAGTCAAAAGTTTTTGAACAGTAAGATTTTTAAAGAATTCTCTTCTGCTCACCAAGCCTACATTTATTTGATCCAAAGTACAGCAATTTAAAAATCTTTTTACTATTTAAAATAACTGTTTTCTATTTGAATATATCTTAAAATTTAATTTATTCCTGTGATCAAAGCTACATTTTCAGCATCATTACTCCAGTCTTCAATGTCACATGATCCTTCAGAAATTCTAATATGCTCATTTGCTGTTCAGGACACATCATCATTATTATTATTATTATTATTATTATTATTATTACTACCATTATTTAAAACAGCCGAGTACATTTTTTCCAGGATTCTTTGATGAACAGAAAGATCAGCATTTATCTAAAATAAAAAGCTTTTGTAACATTACTCTATACTGTATTTTTGGGAAAGAAATGATTAAATTAACACTTTTATTTATCAAGGATGATTTAAATTAATCAAAAGTGATGATAAAACATTTATAATGTTATAAAAGATTTTTATTTCACATAAATGCTGTTCTTCTTAACTTTCCATTCGTCAAAAAAACTGAAATTCTACTCAGCTGTTTTCAACATAATAATAATACATGTTTTTGAGCAGAAAATTTGAATATTAGAATGATTTCTGAAGGATCATGTGACTGGAGTAATGATGCTAAAAATCCAGTTTTGAAATCAAAGGAATAAATTACATAAATTCAAAAATGTATTCAAATAGAAAACAGTTATTTTAAATAGTAAAAATATTTGGATTAAATAAAGGGAGCCTTGGTGAAAACATCAAACACTTTTGACTGGTAGTGTATGATACATTTCTAATTCACTTCATGCGATCTGGCTTATGATCAATAGTTTATACTTTTTTTAGTAAGTAAAAGATTGTGGTACATGTGTAAACCTAAGAATTAGATATGTTAGTAATATTTTAAGATGAATGCTTAATGGACTAAAGCAACTTAGATTTACTTGAATATCCATACATTTCTTTTAAAATCAAGTTAAAATATGAGTATTAAATATAATTTACATCAGGCTTCATTCTTACTCAGATACATTACTGGGAGATATAAAGTGACAACTCATATGAAGTTAAATAAACTTGCAAGTAGCCTGTTACACTGTTAGAAAATCTCATTGATTTTCAGAATTTGACCATATTTTTTAGCCACATAAATACCAACAACTACACCAAATGTAAATATTTTTGCATGTGATGTTAGGTTTACAGGATTATTTAGTTATTCCGTGATCACATTCACATATAAGACTGATGGTTATACTCACATCTACTCTGAAATCATCAATGCTTTTGAATTTGCTGAGGTATTCCTGGAGTTTAGGGTCAATGGGCTGATTTTTCACATTTGCATATTTCAGGAAAGCCCAGAATTTCTCCAGTCCATATAGCTGACCTACACATATACACAAAGCCACAAACATTAGATGCTAGCACATGGTGACACATCAAAAAAAAAAAAAAGTTGATTTACTAATACGTTTCCGTAATGCATTGAGTAAGCAAATTTCACCTACAAAACACCAAACACAGTGATGGTGGATGATATGCATACATTCAACAACTTAAAAGGGCACAATAAACATTTCTGCCTCTGCATGTTTTTAATTTGTTTTGTCAAACTATGAGCGTTTGACCTTTCTCATAGTCCTGAATGGTCTCATCCTGGAAATCCTTGAAGATGTCTTGTCTGAACCTCCGCTCTAGACCATAACTGTAGAACCGGAACAGACACTCCAGTCCGTACCTGTGAGAAACATTTAAAAACACATTAAGAAACAAGTGTTGACCTGGTAGCACAATAGGTAGTATACAAAAACCTTATACATTCTTTACCAGTGTAATAATTTGCATGACTATCAACATTGCAAATACTACATGCAGGAAGTCAGAGATAGTGCAGTTTGTCTCATCTCAAAACTGTCATTCTGTGCCCAAATAACATGCACAAGAATCTGAAATAATATCAATGAGATCAATGATCTGGGTTTTTCCCCCAAAAAATTATTAAATAAATATTTTGTTGGTAACTGATTTTGTAATCATAAAAAATGCTAGCTAATACTTTTTGTCTTGTATTGCATTTTTGCACACAACATAATTTATTGTTTAAGAATCGGCAAGATGTGATGCTGATGGCATTTGAAGTTTAAGTTCCTTTCGTTATTGTACATGATTGCATTTTGTACTCATAATACATTACATTAATTCAGTTAAATAGGAGTCCAAGCCCTCAGCTTTTAGGATTTAGTACGGAAATATCCAAACTTGCCTAAGTTTGTATTAGTTTGTAACTAATACAGAGGTTATGCATCCCTGTATAGGAACCAGACAGACCAGAAAGAACAATGTTCAGACTTGGCAGCCATTTTAATTTGGGTGTGTTTGTATGTTGTGTGTTATGTAGGTCAAACACGAATGCCAGCTTTAACACTCTCTCATGAGAAACTACTACAATAGCCAATATTTCATATTGTATCATTTTAGGAATAGACATTAACATTTTTTCAAATGTTCTGAAGCTTAATCTGTAATACCTATAGTCTATACTACTGGTCATGTCTATATTCAGAAGGACTTTTTATTTTCGGTATGTCATTTATGCACACTCCTGCCAAACTGAGGGCACATGAGAAGGGGTCAGATGAACTTGGTTGACTTACTGCCGGGTTATTCTGAACTTCGCGGTCATTCTCTAAAGCTGATAACTTGTCCAGACAAGGTCTGCAGATAAATTCAGATAATTCAGGACTATGACTTTTACCTGTAGTTCTCCTTTGCATCCTCTATGGCAAACTGCTTGAACTCCTCATACATCTTCCTGTTAAAGTTGTCTCTGAGGAAGAAGGACCAGAATCTAAAGAGGGTGTTCATCTCCTGAGACTGACCCACACCTAATCGCTTCCTCTCTGAAAAAAGAAAACACACAAAAATGAGAAAATAAACTAAAGCAGACAGACAGACAGACAGACAGACAGATAGATCATTGTACCATTGAGGCAGCGTTTGCGATATTTGTGGTAAACTTGCTGGGTGAAGCCGTTTTCTCTCAAAAGCTCATGGGATGGATGCCAGAACTTAGGCAGGGACTGTGGAGTGCAGCCGTAACTTCCTGAAAGCGCGGGAGCTCCTTCTGACGGAGATGCATTCGAGCTGCTGTACAAAGGACAAGGAAAATAACAGGAGTTAAAAAGAGACTTTTAAGCAAAACTTTCTGAAACAATTAGCTGACATAGTAGAAAGATTGGCACCTCAGAGGTGAGGGCATGACATAAAAAAAGCCACAAACCTGATGGAGGAAGTGCGTGGTCTGTGCTCTCGTGAGTCCATCACCCAGCCTACATGGCACTCCAGAGGGGGGTTTGAGCTGTGACGGGTTTTCCTCTTTCTGGGGGTCTAAAAGAGTGAGGGGGAAAAATAAAAAATTATAAATATGCACCTGGTTATACACACACACACACACACACACACACACACATACATAAAAAACTGCCATTCAAGTTTGCGATCAGTACGATTTTATGTTTTTCTTTAACTTTCTTGAACTTATGTTCATTAAAGTTCCATTTATTTGATGAAAAATACAGAAAAAAGTAATATTATGAAATATTATTGCATACTTTCAAATACATTTAAACAATATAATTTTTCATCAGGCATTACGCCAGTCTTCATTCCAATATACTGATTTATTATCAATGTTGGAAACAGTTGTGCTGCTTATTGTTTTTTTGGAACCTGTGATACTTTTTTCAGGATTCTTTGGTGAATAAAACGTTAAAAAGAACAGCATTTATTCAAAATAGAAGTCTCTTCTAACAATATAAGTCTTTACTATCACTTTTTATTAATTTAACACATCCTTGAAAAATAAAAGTATTAATTTCTTTCAATCAAAGAAAGAAAGAAAACATTTTTTTTTACTGACCCCACTTTGAACGGTAGTGAAAGACTTCTATTTTAAATAAATTCTGTTCTTTTTACTGCTTTATTCATTAAATAATCCTGAAAAAAAGTATCACAGGTTTAAAAAATATATATATATTAAGCAGCACAACTGTTTCCAACATTAATAATAAATCAGTATATTAGAATGATTTCTGAAGGATCATTTGACACTTAAGACTGCAGTAATGATGCTGAAAATTCAGCTTTGCATCAAATGAATAAATTCTATTTTAAAGTATATTTAAATAGAAAGCAACTATTTTAAATTGGAGTAATATTTTACAATATTACAGTTTTTTCTGTATTTTTAATCAAATAAACGCAGCCCAGATGAGCAGAAGGCTTTTTAAAAACATCTTACTGATCCCAAACAAAAAAAACTAAACAAAACAAAGTCATCCTTATAATCTCAGAATACGTTTGCCCAGTACAAACATACTTTTCCATCAAGATTGCCGCTATCTTTAATGACAGGGTAGAAGCGTGGGGTTTTAGTAGGGTCTTGTCTTCCAGGGGTGCGTGGTGTACGTGGGGTACGAGGCACACTGGAGCATTCTGGGACATCCGTGGGGAGAGAATGAGCCATACTAGAATCATCTGCAGGAAAAAACATACACAAAAAAAAAAATCAAATACATTTAAATCAAATTATTTGATTTATAATGAATTGCTTGCTTGTTTATTAATAAAATATAGATGGACATCTTACAGAAATGTGTGTAATCACCTGTCTGACATGGTGGAGGGGGTGGGACCTCCTGGTTGGGGTCAATAGGAAGTTTAGGGGTCAGAGTAGCAAACTCGTCTTGGCTGATCATGTTGAGCTTTTTAAAGTTCTCCACATCCTGAAAACATTAAACACATTTTTAGATATTATAGAAAGCACAAACAAACAGCTTCAAGTGTACTAAAAGCATAAAAACTACAAGTAGAGCATCACACTGGTCATTCAAAAACAAAGAGGAAAGGAGGAAGCTAAAGTGCCCTGATGGGCTTCAAGTTTCTGCCTGTGTGAACAATGAAGTCATAAGCGCTCTGTATTTGACTGCAGGCAGTGCACTTGATCAGGTTTACCAGCAGTTATTACTTGCAGCGCTTCAGAAATGACATCTTTATTGTCCATCATAAAGACTCAAATCCATTTGGCCACTAAGAGTTAAGCTTTTAGGCCAATCAGAGGCATTAAATCAAACAGCACAGTGGAACAGAAGTTGACCAAGAACATAATTTAACAGAGATAAATGGTAATGTGTCAGATTGACATATATATTCATATTAGTCACAATGGTACACAGAAATGCACTATATTGCCAAAAGTATTGGGACACCCTCTTCTAATGAACAGGTTTGACTACTTTGGTAATTTCCATGAGTACTAATCTTAATGTATAAGCATATAATGACATTCTAGGGAATTGTGTCCTTCTAATTTTATAGCAAAAGTTAAGCAAAAATGACAGTGCCACTGTGTATAAGGCAAGGTTCATAGAGAAATGTTTGATTCAGTCAGTGTGGAAGAACTTGACTGGTCTGCATAAGATAATCCCAGTTGAACACCTCTGGTGTGACTTTAAATGCAGAACTTGAGCCAAAAACTCATCACCAAACACCAATGACTTGTATACACACTATATGGACAAAAGTATTGGGACACCCCCTTCTTTAGAACAGAAAAAGGCACTTCCAAAACTGTAGAAACAAAGATGGAAGCATAATTCATGCATTTAAAAAGTGTATTTCCATCTCTGTTGCTTCATCTTTGGAAGTGTCTAAAATGACTGTACCCATATGCACAAGTCATTGCTGTTTGGTCTGAGTTTTTGGCTCAAGATCTGCATTTAAAGTCACACCAGAGGTGTTCAGCTGGGATTAGGACTTGGCTTTATGCAGACCAATCAAGTTCTTCCACACTTACTGAATCAAACATTTCTCTATGAACCTTGCCTTACACACAGTCACAGAATCATTGTCATGTTAAAATAAAAAAGGGTCCCGTCCAAACTTTTGCTATACAATTAGAAGGACACAATTCCCTAGAATATCATTATATGCTTAACATTAAGATCAGTACTCATGTAAATTAATAAAATAGTCAAGCCTGTTCATTAGAAGAGGGTGTCTCAATACTTGGCAATTGAGTGTAGGCCACACTAACACCACTACTCTCAAAATGACTAATCATTTCATTTGAATTAGATTTCAGAGTGGCATCATAAGCTCCAACCGATCTGATCTGAAACAAACCGCATGTGCTTATTTCTGCAGCTGTTTATCAGGTGTCTGTACTGTGAACTTCAGCCTGCAGAGACCTTGGTACAGTTAACACAGGTGTTACGACTCCCATGAGCGGGAACAGGCGGGTACCCCCGACACCACTGTACAGTTCAAACACATTTCTGTGTAAACTGTAAACTCGATATGACTCCCTTCGGTTTGAAGTAGAGTCACATTCTTTTAGGGCTTTTGACATTTGCAAATGCTTCAGATTCTGCTGACATTAGTATGAACTGGTTTATACATCAATAAATGATTTTTATCCTGGAGAAGCTAATTAAGTCTTCCTCTAAAAGAACATACACTTTCTAGAGCATATGCTATCACAGAGCTCTCATATGATGGGCTGTCTGGTAGAGGTATTTGTCACTGCTTTATTAAAAACAAATGATAATCCAACTCAATCCAGACACTGATGAAATTATAATCAAGTACTAAAAATTCTAATCAAATCAAACTGAATTATAACGAGATATTAGCACATATTAAACCGTAAAGAGGTCTGTGATCACGTGCCAAATCCTAGAGTACACAGGTTGGTTGAGAAATAAATCAGCAAAGACACAATGTGTGGCCTAATGCGAGATAGGAGATCTTAAGCAAATATTTCAGCATATTTTTGGTCACTACAAACCAAATTCAAACATTTTCAGTGGAAAATTTCCATGTTACTGCTGAGCGTGGATATTTATCTGAAGTCAACAGATGCTGAACTAACAGTCAGCAAAATCTTCTCGGTGTTACTTAATATTACACACTCATTTTCTTGTAAAACCTTGTTTGTTTACACTATGGTTTAAAAGTTTGAGGTCAATAGGTTTTTTTAAAAGATACTAATACATTTACTTTGTCCTGTAAACAACACTGTTTTACTTTTACACTGTTACAAAATAATTGTTTTTCTAATAAATGCTGTTCTTTTGAACTTTCCATCCATCAAAAAAATCCTTAAAAATAAGTGGTACGTAACATAACGGTTTACAACATTGATCATTTTTTTTGAGCAAATCAGAATATTATAATAATTTCTAAAGGATCATGTAACATTGAAGACTGGAGTAATGCAGACTGAAAATTAATCTTTGCCATCACAGGAAGAAATTACATTTAAAAATAAACTGAAATATGAAGTTTTTCACTACCAGTCAAAAGTTTTTGAACTAAGATTTTTCATGTTTTTTTAAAGAATTCTCTTCTGCTTACCAAGACTGCTTTCTATTTGAATACATTTTAAAATGTAATTTATTCCTGTGACCAAAGCTACATTTTTATCATCATTAGTCTCCAGGCTTCAGTATCACATGATCCTTCAGAAATCATTCTAATATGCTAATCTGCTCTTCAAGAAACATTTTTATTATTATTATTATTATTATTATTATCAATATTTAAAACAGTTGAGTACATTTCTTTCCAGAATTCTTTGATGAATAGAAAGATTCAAAGATTAGCTTTTGTAATATTATAAACTACACTACAAGAAAGTATAGAAATGTATACTTTTGTTTAGTAAGGATGCTTTAAATTGATCAAACGTGATGATAAAGATATTTATAATGTTATAAAAGATTTATATTTTAGATAAATTATGTTCTTATGACCTTTCTATTCAAAGAAACCTGAAAAAAGTGTACTCAGCTGTTTTCAACAGAATAATAATAATAATTATACATGTTTCTGAGCAGCAAATTAGAATATTAGAATGATTTCTGAAGGATCATATGACTGGAGTAATGATGGTAAAAATTCAGCTTTGAAATGACAGGAATAAATACATTTTTTAAATATACACTGCCCTCCAAAAGTTTGGAAACTACCTAGAAAAGTGGGGTTTTGGACGATATTGGTATGAAGGCTTTTTAATTTGTGATAATTTTGCACTGATAAGGGAGAACACAAACTACGAAAACATATTTTATTACATAAACAGTTTATTCATTAATATAAATTTTCGATTCATCAAAATATCCACCATTAGCAGTTATTACAGCTCTGCATAATCTGGGCATCCGAGCTGTCAGTTTATTCAAACATTGACTTGATATATTACTCCAAGCCTCCTGAAGGATTGCCCAAAGATGATTCACACTGGTTGGACACTTCTTACGGACATCACGGTCCAGTTCCTACCATATTAGCTCAATTGGGGTGAGGTCTGGTGATTGGGGAGGCCATTTCATGACAGACATGATGGTCTTCAATGATAATGTCAAGTTACTTTAATGTTGCCTGTCTTTTTTCATAGGGCAGTGTATTCCAATAGAAAAGAGTTATTTTAAACAGTGACAAATTTCACAATTTTACTGTTTTTGCTGTACTTTAGATCAAATAAATGCAGGCTTGATAAGCAGAAGCGACTTCTTAAAAAAAAAAAAAAAAAAAAAACATTAAAAATCGTAGTGTTCAAAAACTTTTGACTGGTAACGTAAATTGCAGTATTTTACAATATTAATATGTTTACAATATTTTTGATCAAATTAATGTAGCTTTGATGAGCATGAGACCAACCAACCAACTTTTTAACAATGTATTTAAGGGAATGCCGGGTGACGAATTCAAACTCAACGTTGCTCATTATGGCAAGTGCACAGTGTCATTATAAGAAAACTTTTCAACATGTAAATCATGTTTAACAATGTCTATTCAAAATTCTGTCATAATGTCAAACCTGATCGACTTTTATAGAACAGTCCAAGCTGTTCTCTTCCATACAATAAAAGTGGATGCTGAAGTGGTCACTATTCACTTTCACAAAATGGAAGTGAGGAGCGTAATGTAACATAATAAATTATTTAAAAATCACAACCCTTCTCACCTTAGCATTGGCACACTCTTGCTGCCCTTCTTCCTTTGTCCAAAGATCCTGTTCATAGTAGAACAATCCATCGTTAATGGATTTGGCAAGGTCAGCTGTAATTTTGGCACGTGACACATGGTTCCCGGTCCGATCCCCCCCAGGGTGTTTCCGCAGGTGAGGGGGGGTTTGTGTAACAATCAGGATCTTGTTTACGTCTCGGTCGTCAAGTTCATCATCAGAATCGTCGTCTGACCAATCAGTGAAGGTGTTCTTGCGAGGCGCTGTGAGTCGTTCCATTTCTTCGTCAAACAGGAAGTCCAGCTCCTCCTGGTCTGCCTCAGGCTGCTGCTTTGGGCTGGGCTGAACCAATTCTGTCCGCTCCTGAAGCAAATACAAAATATGTCTTATTGACTTATAATCAATATGAAATAGATCATGCAAGCAGAAAACACAGAAAGCTGGGGGGATACTCAACTGCAGATGGCGACAACTCAAGAAGGGGAGGAGGAGGAGGAGTAGGAGGAAGAGGTGGAGGAGGAGGGGAAGAAGGAAGGCTAGGAGGAAGAGGAGTTACTGAGGTCTGCACACCCACAGGACAGAAGATGGAATAATGGAGAGAGGAAATGATGGATAAAGAAATATAAAGGAGGAAAAGGAAAGGTGTGTGTTATTAAAATGCTCAAGCAGACTCATGAGTTATAAAGACACATGGAAATGTTTTATTTTTTTTTTTAATGACTTTGGTACCATTGCATTTTGCATCCCTATTATTTTGCTTCATGCACTGTATATATTATTGTGCAGTATTTTTATTTTTTAATCTTTACAATAAGGGTCATTAGTATGAACTAAGACTGAAAAATACTTCTACAGCATTTATTAATCTTAGTTAATGTTCATTTGTCACACTGGACCACCAAACCAGTCTTAAGTCGCTGGGGTACATTTGTAGCAATAGCCAAAAATACATTGTATGGGTCAAAATTATTGATTTTTCTTTTATGCCAAAAATCATTAGGATATTAAGTAAAGATCATATTCCATTAAGATATTTTGTACATTTCCTACCGTAAATATATCAAAACTTAATTTTTGATAAGTAATCTGCATTGCTAAGAACTTCATTTGGACAACTTTAAAGACGATTTTCTCAATATTTTTTTGCACCCTCAGATTCCACATTTTCAAATAGTTGTATCTTGGCCAAATATTGTCCAGACCATACATCAATTGAAAGTTTACTTAATCAACTTTTAGATTATGTATAAATCTCACTTTCGAAAAAAATTGACACTTATGACTGGTTTTGTGGTCCAGTGTTACATTTCAGCATTTACAAATGCATTATTAAAATCTCTAGTTGTATTTTTTAACATTAGTTACTGCACTGTGAACATGAACTAACAATGAATGACTTTACTTTTAACAACTAATATTAACAAAGATGAATAAATAGTGTAACAAATGTATTGTTTATTCTTCGTTCATGTTAGTTAAAACATTACAATAAGGTGTAATTTTTTAATATTAGTTAAAGTGTTACCCATTTTTAAAAGTGTTTTATACTTTTATTCAGCAGGGGGGCATTAAATTGAGCAAAAGAGACAGTACATACATTTTATATGCTACAAAATACTACTATTTTAAATAAACACTGTTCTTTTGAACTTTCTATTCCAAGAAGTCTGATGCATCATGATTTTTCCAAAAATATTAAGCAGAACAACTGTTTCCAACATTTATTAGAAGAAATGTTTCTTAAGTACCAAATCAGGATATTAGACTGATTTCTGAAGGATCACAGGAATAAAATACATTTCAAAACATTAAAATAGAGTTAAAATAACAGGTATTTAAATGTTAGCAATATCTTACAATATTACTGTTTCTACTTTGTCTTTACAGCCTTGGTGAGCATTACAAATTTCTTTCAAAAACATTTAAAAAAATCGTACCTCAAACTTTTGAATGGTAGTGTAAGGGTAGTGTAAATTGAATTGTTCGTGCTCATTTTTCAGTCTTTCATTTTGATTATTTCTGTGGTCATCTAAGTTTATCTTAAAAAAAAAAAAGGCTATTTAAAACACTGTTAAATGTCATTTTTACCTAATCTAAAACTGAATATCCAATTTCAGTACTGTACAATATGTTGTGATGGCTAAATTCACTAGCAGCCAGGGTCAGAAATTAACTTTTCCATTAAGGGGCAAAATTTGCCCCCTGGAATTGATTTCCAGGGTCATTTTTTTACATTTGTGAGGGTGATTTGTATAATCACCTTATTATAATCATCATACTCCGCTGTCTCTAATGTCAAATACTTAAATTTAACTACTTTAATCTGTATTTTAAACTGACAATTGACGATAACAATAGACAGTATAAAATTGTACAGTAGCTCATTGGTCTGCAATATTACGACAAAAATCATTATTGTAGATTATTGCTCATTATATTACTCACCTAGCACAAGTTATGCAAAAAACCCTTGTTTGATCACTGAAGCTACGAAATTAATCTTTTATTTACATCATAGCTGTGTTTTTTTATGATGAGGGAATTCGCTCCAGCATTTTCAGAGCTGACTAATCTAAGCACTTCTGATTGTCCAATTAGGGCCCTATGATTTCTGTGATGCGGAAAACGCGGATGGACTCATGGAATCCAGTCATAAAAACGGAATGTATCATGTCACAGCATTTGTCAAAGTTTGGAAAAATGAATCAAAAATATGTCATCAAATCACAATATGAAAATATTAAGCCGCAAAAAGACTATTTAAATATGAATCCTGCATGTTCCGTGTGTCTGTTTTTATGAAGGGTGCAGACACTCGGCTTTGTTTACTACAAATACTGATGTATGTGTGACCCTTGCGGTGATTTCAGCATCTCCCGTCTCAATAAATGAGGACATAAATACATGAACAACATCTTCAGAACTGCTCTGAGAGTCACTTCATTCGCATTTGACCGTTCCATTTGAGTAAAATTTATAGTTAGCTTCCAGCCGCAGCTGTATCCAATCTAGCCACAACAAGCATCAGTTACAGGCATTCACGGCAACCCGTCAAAATAAAAGTTCGGTTAACTTAAAGATGACAGAAATATATTTTGAATATTTAGAATGTGTGTACTACTACTACTACTACTACTACTACTACTACTACTACTACCTGTTGAAAAATGTATACATTTTAAAGAAATAATTACCCAATATTTCTTTCATGTTTTAATTTTAATAGTAAATCCTTTACTTGCCAAAAATATATACTTTTTAATTTTCATTAATTAAAAAGATAAAAAAACCTTCTGTTAATACAAATACACAACACTGAATTTCTAAGTGAATTAAAAATAAATAAATAAATAAATCACAAGGCTATTGTAAGAATAAATAAAAGTTGTCATGCATTCAAATAATTACACATCCTAAAACCAGAATTTGGTAACAATAAAACGCAAAATTTCATAGGGCCCAACACATGTCATTTTTTATTTATTTTTTTAATAAATTGATGTTAAATTGTATAAGTTTCATGATTTTAATACATTTTTGGATTAATAAGGTTTTATTTAACCATTAAAAAGAAGTCCAGAAAAATTTAAACTGGAAAAAAAAAAAAAAAAAAAAACAGAATCCAGAAAAATTTAAATGGAAAAACGGAATCAGGAAAAAAATAAAACGGAATTTGGGAAAAAATAAAATGGATTTCATAGGGCCTTAGCCAATACATTCCTAAGTTCAATAGAAAAGTGTTTGATTGGTTATAAGGCTCAGCGCTGCACAAAACAAGCATCTAAAAGCAATCTAAATGTAATTCTTGTGAATTGACACTTTTTTATGTTTCATTTTAAATCGCAACAATCATAAAACATTGTTTTTGAATGTGTCTTTGTCTTGAATTTATGGGGCATTTTAGCTCATTCTCGTGCCATTTTTGCCACCAGCCTTTGTTAATTTCCGACCCTGTTTGTAGCATTTAAAATGAGAGATTTTATTTTGTTGTGCCTCTTTTTTTTTTTTTTGACAAATTTTCAATTTAATGCTGTTACACAAAAACAATTATTGTCAGAATGATCAGAATTTAGCACACTCCTACAAAACACTGACCTATATCACTAGACTAAGATCAGATGCGAAAGTACCTTATTTTTTCCAGAGGAGTTTTTGTGTCGTTTTTCCACCTGTATCCACGGCTGAGCGTCTGGATCAGAGAGACTGCTGGACCGCTCTTTAGGTGTACTCCCATCTTCACTAGAGCTACTTTTTGAGTCTGAGGGAGAGGATTCTTTGGGCTGAGGTTTGGCTGCGTCTGTATCATCACTAGTTTGGCCATTTACAAGAGGAGGTTCATCTGTGTGCGGACTGACAGGGGAGGACGAGACTGTGGCACATGTAAAGAGACATTGCAAGCAAGTGAGTGAGTGTAATGACTAAAATCAGGGCTGCTATTTTCACAATCAAGAAATATAATAATATAATTTGAAGCAACACTGCAAAACAACCACAAGTATAATAAAAACAGTGGAACACATCAGAACCTGTGCTGAGGGAGGTGAACGTCTGTCCTGGGATGAACTCAGGGCAGTGAACGAGCTGGGAAAAATCTGTGCGTGGACTTGGGATGGGCCAGTGCTCGGGCTCCTCTTTCCTACGGATCTGCTCATCAACCAGCTCCACAACTTCACTGTTCTTCAGCGCCTGTTCATACACACAAAAACCAGATGTAGCACAGCCTAAAGATAATCATCTTTGACAGGGCAGAGGTGAAGGGTCAATAGTCACCTCCTTAATGAGGTTGATATCAGTGGTGAGGGCCTGGACTCTGTGGAAACTGGCAATCAGAGAGATAGGCAAAAAGCCTTTTGAATCCATCTTCCTCCGCAGGAAGAAGTCACGCTCCAGGTTTGGGAGACTGAAGTAGTATTCACTAAAAACAAACAAACAGCAATCTCAAAACTCCAAAATAACAATGAAACAGCATAGCTTCACATTTGCTGCCTCTAATTACTGTGCATTTAAATACTGACTACAAAAATAACTGCTGCATGTCACGCATGTGCGCAATTAAGGTGTAATTACATACAACTTAGATATAATTACGCACACATCACATATTTAAAGCTGTGTACTTAATATAATACCTAATAAGACTATATTACCTCTGAATCACATACAAATATTTATTTGCAGAGGCTTATTTAATAGTTTTATTAGTTTCATGCACATCTGCTATAATGGCAATGAAATATAATTTATTATGCAATTCACTTTTAATGTGTATAAAATTATAAAAAGACAACAGACAAGAAAACAGATTTCTTTTTTTTTTTTTTTTAAATCAAAGTGGGGACCTAAGGTCTGAAACCATAAGAGCAAATTCATGCAATTAATGAATACACTACCAGTCAAAAGATTTTTAATGTTTTTTTCAAAAGAAGTGTCTTCTGCTCACCAAGCCTGCATTTATTTGACAAAGTACAGCAAAATAGTAACATTTTGAGATGTTTTTACCATTTAAACTACTACTACAGTAGTACTATTTTACTACTGTTTTCTATTTGAATATATTTTGAAATGTAATTTATTCCTGTGATTTCAAACCTGAATTTTCAGCATCATTACTCTAGATCCTTCAGAAAATGTCTCCAATTATAGCTATAATGTATGTTACAAAAGCTTTCTTTATTTTTTTTTATTTTAGATAAATGCTGATCTTTGGCTTTTTCTATTCAAAGAATTCTGAAAAAAAATGTAATCAACTGTTTGAAATATTGAAGATAATAAAAATGTTTCTCGAAGAGCAAATCAGCATTTTAGAATGATTTCTGAAGGAAATATATTGCCTAAATACATATATTTATTAAAAATAAGAAAAATCGAATCTGATATTGAAAAACTGAACCTTCTGTAATAGTTGCATATGAGTCCCTCAGTTGTCCGCAGTGTGAAAAGATGGATCTCAAAACCATACAGTCATTATTGGAAAGGGTTCAAATACACAAAAATCCTCAAAAACCAAAACATTTTTGGGACCTTAAGGCTTTTTCTGAAGAGCAGTGGGCAGTTTAACTGTTCAGGACATAAACAACAATCACTAAACAAAAAATGTAAATCAACTGTTTAAAATATTGAAGATAATAATACAATTTTCTTGAAGAGCAAATCAGCATATTAGAATGATTTCTGAAGAATTATGTGACACTGAAGGCTGAAGTAATGATGCTGGAAATTTAGCTTTGATCACAGGAATAAATTACATTTGAAAATAAATTCAAAATTGAAAGATGATTTAAAAATTGTTATTTTAAATTAAAAAATATTTCACAATATTACTGCTTTTGCTGTATTTTAGATAAAAAAAGAGAGACAGAAGTCTTTTTAAAAAGGTATATTAATGAAATTATTCAAAATATTCAGTGTAGTGCAAAACACATGTAAACATATCCAAGAGCAACTGGGTATTACAGTCTTGTTCTATAACTGGTGCAGGCGGTTGCACATACAATAACTGTTATGACAGAACTGACTGGATGTCATGGGAATAAATCTCACATCCCTTTAGTTATCCCTCCCTCCATCTCTTTTTCCAGCAACATATGCATTCACAGATCAGCATCGCTTCTTTTTCCATCTCTGTCCTCTGGGTATTGTGTATTGTGCAAGGTGAGAAACACAGCAGTCCCACAGCAGACGGCACAGAGCCTCTGGCACGATTCTAGTGAGACCAGGTGCAGCAAGTTCAAACTGCAGATCAGACCTCCACTATCACTGCTGAATTTCATATTTAAATATTGTTTGGTAATCTTTTAGAGCTTTTTTGAATAAGCGGTTAGAAGAAAAGTTTCACATTTCTGCTAACACATCACATGCAAGTTCCTACAAAGTACCCTGATGGGACACCTGAGAGGCATGAATATACGATGATATACATCAACAAATCAAAAACCTCCTTAATGTGTAACATACATGAACATTTGCTAAAACTCCTGTCAGAAGCAGAAGGGTTTTGGGAGGAACGTTGCAGCCTCCACCCAGTACACACCTCACATTCCAGCAGCTTTAGTCAGCTGAGGTCGAGACGCCCCATGTGCTATAATGCAAATGATTCTGGGGAGTTTCAACAGAGGTGTTGTGAAAGTTTCACTCACTGGTATAAAAGGTTTGAAGAGAAGCTGGCCTAAAAGACCATCCAGGACAAGGAATTTAGAAACGTGCCAAATGGAGACACTTTTTACATTTTTTATTTTTTTAAATTATTTTTAAATACCAAAAGATGTTAAAATAAACAGATACCGAATTACAGTTGAAGTCAAAGGTTTACCTTGCAGTATGTTAATTAGCAAAATAAGAGGGATCATACAAAATGCATGTTATTTTTTATTTAGTACTGACCTGAAGATATTTCACATAAAAGATATTTGCATATAGTCCACAAGAGAAAATAGTTGAATTTATAAAAAAGACCCTGTTTTTTTTTGTTGTTGCTGTTTTTTGTTGAGTGATAGTTGTTCATGAGTCCCTTGTTTGCCCTGAACAGTTAAAACTGCCTGTTGTACTTCAGAAAAATTCTTTGGTTTTCCAGCATTTTTGTGTATTTGAACCCTTTCCAGCAATGACTGTATGATTTTGAGATCCATCTTTTCACACTGAGGACAACTGAGGGACTCATATGCAACTATTACAGAAGTTTCAAATGTTCACTGATGCTCCAGAAGGAAACACGATGTATTAATTTGAAGATCAGCATAAACTGAAGTTATTTTATTATCTGGGAAACATTTAAGCATCTTCTGCAGCTTCTACAAGGTAGTAATGAAAAAATAAAAATTACATACACTACCATTCAAAAGTTTGGGGTCAGTAAATGTTTATTCATTTTTATTTTTATTTTTTGAAAGAAATGAATAAATTGTTACATTAATAAAAAGTGACATAATAGATTTACATTGCTAGAAAAGATTTATAGTTTGAATAAATGTTGTTCTTGGAAAAAAAAAACTGCACAACTGTTTCCAAAACTGATAATTCTACTAATATTCAGAATATCAGAATGATTTCTGAGAGATCATGTGACACTTAAGCCTGGGAAACTGAGTAACAGCTGATGAAAAATCAGCATTGCATCACAGGAATAAATTATATTTTAAAGTATATGAAAATAAAAACCATTATTTTCTATTGTAATAACATTTTGTAATATTACAGTTTATTTTCTGTATTTTTGATAAAATAAATGCAGCCTTGACTTCATAAAAAAATATTGCAAGTCTTACTGACCCCAAACTTTTGAACGGTAGTGTATATATATATATATATATGTATTAAAAATTTAGTCAAAATAAGAAAAATGCACACATCTTGATCCGGTTCAAAAGTTTACACCTCTGGCCCTTCATGCATCATGTTTCCTTCCGAAGCATCAGTGAGCGTTTGAACCTTCTGTAATAGTTGCATACAAGTCCCTCAGTTGTCCTCAGTGTGAAAAGATGGATCTCAAAATCCTACACTGTTGGAAAGGGTTCAAATACACAATAATCCTGAAAAACCAAAGCATTTGTGGGACCTGAAGAATTTTTCTGAAATACAGAAGACAACTGTTTTAACAGGACAAACAATCAGTCAACAATCAGTAAATGAAAAAAACACAGCTGTGGATGATTCAGGTAACAACAGTATTAAGAAAGTAAAGCGTATGGAAACTTTTGAAAGGGGTCATTTTTATAAATTCAACTATTATTTTTATGTGAAATATCTAATTCAGGTCAGTAAAATAATTAACATTTTGCAAATTCGGCAAGGTGTATGTAAACTTTCGACTTCAACTGTAGGTAGATAAATAATACTAGTAACACACCACTAAAATCAGAGTTTCAAGCAATGAGCCATTTTTAACCAGACAGCACATGCTGGACTTCCAAGAGAACATGTTGAAAAAGCACTATTACTACACGATTTATCATCATCATACTTTTATGCAATACTATTATGAAGCAACATTAAAGGGTAACAGTTAAAGGGATAGCTCACCCAAATATGAAAATACACCTAGGATGGCTCGAGGGTGAGTAAATCATAAGGTAATTACCATATTTTGTGAAGTATCCTGAAGTCACTGGGGAAGCAATTATGACTCTTTTAGCAAATACAAAAACTTGTTTGCTGTTTAGAGCACTCTGTTGTAAAATTTGCTCTTTTTCACAAACAGTGAAGAATCAACCACGGCATTTTTAACACCTTTTTTTACTGATCTGTGAACAATTTTTCATTATTATTGATCTGAACTGTTTCTGAAAGACAGGTTTCAGATCAGCGTTAAACAGTCAGCGTGTGTGTGCTCCCTGTGGACTCTCAGCTCGTTATGATCAGAGTGTTGAGTGCAGTAAGCTTGGCTGAACTCAGTGAATAAGATTACATGGGCAAGAATGCACACACACACACACACAAACAATAACCTTGTGCTGGGTAAGACACACACACACACAGTTTGACTATGCACACTGATACATGAAATGCAAAATTCATTATTTCTGACTAACTGGGAAACACCCACGCACACATAGCGCACTCTGTCCTAATCTCTCTGGCCCAGATCATCTGACCCCTTCCCCATCATCCATAAGGCAGACGAGCTAAATTAAGGACACACGCAGACAGGCAGTGCCAGGCCGCCCTATGCTGCAGCTGCTCCCCCTACTGCCAGTAATGTGTGAAACACTGAGAATATAATAGAACCAAGTGGACCGTTTAGTTTATTTTACTAAACTACAGACAAACCTTCAAAGTACAAATCCTCATAAACTCTTACATTTGTTGTGATATGACCAATAAAAAAAGAAACCATGTGGTGAACAAAGCTGGAAAAGCAAACTAAATGCTGTATTTTGTAAAAATTCAGAGAAGAGACAGACTGAACTTACATTTGCCGTTTGATGTATTCTTTAAGCAAATTCTCCTCAATCGTATACATCTGCACACGATTACCGTCGTCATAGTAATAGACCATGTTAGCGCCGAACTCGGATGGAACTGATGACCCATCCAGGTATGAGTCCCGGTAACTGTGGGAGTAGTCATATCGACCTGAAGAGAGATGATATTAGCTATTACACAATGTGTATTTCTAATTATACTAGACTTTGAATAAGTCAAACTTAAACTTAAAACAAAGTTGTAGGACTAAACTATTTTCACACTTTACACTGAAGACTGATAAAGTTTAAAGGGATAGTTCACCCAAAAATAAAAATTCTGTCTTTAATTACTCAGGCTCATGTCATTCCAAACCCATAACACCTTCAATCATGGTTGCAACACAAATTAAGATATTTTTGATTAAATCCGAGAGCTTTCTGCATAGATAACAATACAACTGAAACGTTCAAGGCTCAGAAAGGTAGTTAAGGAAATCGTTAAAATAGTCCATGCTTCGTGGTACTCCCATGAACGCAGGTCGAAGACTAACACGGAAAAGAAGAAGTTGCTGAATAAAGTAGTTATTTTTGTTTTTTTTCATGTGCAAATATTATGGTTGAACCACTGATGTCACATGAACCATTTTATCAACGTTCTTACTGCCTTTCTATGCACTGAACGTGTCAGTTGCATTGTTGTCAGTGCAGGGCCAGAAAGCTCTCAGAGTTCATTAAAAATATCTTAATTTGTGTTCCAAAGATGAACAAAGGTCTTATGGGTTTGGAAAAACATGAGGGTGAGTAATGACAATAATTTTATTTATGGGTGAACTGCCCCTGTAAGGTGACTATGAGCCTAATCACTTTTAGTTTAGTTTTAGTTTTATTCACTTTTGGAGACGAGCTTAAATTAATCTCTGTGAAACCCTTATGTTGCCTTACACATACAAACAAAAAACAATTGAAAAGTTCTCCAAGGAAAAGAAAATGAGTGCATTTTATTTACTAGAACATCATAAAGACAGAAACACACTTCATATATACAAATCTTCTTTAATAAACCATTTTTAACACAGTCTGACTGTAAGTATCAATGGTTAGGGATGTTTATTGGATACCTCGTCCACGACCTCTGCCTCGGCCGCGGCCTTTGCCCCTGCCCCTGGGGCCTCCACGTACACTGCTGCCCTCGCTGCGAATACTCGCTGTGTCATCAAAGAAATCTCTCTCTCTTCGCCAGCCTGAGGAACAAATGTCAAAATAAGAACTCAAAATTTACAGTGTAAAATATTCACCATGATCCTGAATAAATGAAAACTAAAGTCTCAATTTATTTTGTCCCTCTATTGTTTTAATGGCACAAACACCTCAAGTTTGGGTAAAACCTGATGATCATGTTTTCCAGCATGATTTGAAAGTCTTGAGATTCAATGAAAGCAAAAACATCTGACTGACTGTACAAAGGAATTCATATGAATTCAAGCGACATACATTTTATAATGTTTATTTGTTTAAAATCATACAAAATAATGCAATGCTCACTGATGCTCCAAAAGAAAACAATGCATTATGAGAACTTTTTGAATTTGAAGATTAGGGTAAATTTTACTTATTTTGTCTTTTGAGAAACATGCAAGTATCTTCTGTAGCTTCTGAAGGGCAGTACTAAATGAAAAAAAAGATATTTAGGCAAAATAAGAAAAATGTACACATCTTGATTCTGTTCAAAAGTTTACACCCCTGGCTCTTAATGCATCATGTTTCCTTCTGAAAGTGAGTGTTTGAACCTTCTTCAATAGTTGCAGTCCCTCAGTTGTCCTCAGTGTGAAAAGATGGATCTCAAAATCATACAATCATTATTGGAAAAAGTTCAAATGCACAAAAATGCTGAAAAAACAAAATAATTAGTTTCATTTTTTAAATTTAAGTGTTCAGGAAAAACAAGGGACTTATGAACAACTGTCACTAAACAAAAAACGCAAATGTGGATCATTCAGGTAAAACACAGTGTTAAGAATCAAGTGTATGTAAACTTTTGAACAGGGTTATTTTTATATTTTCAACTAGTATTTTCTCTTGTGGACGACATGTAAACATCTTTTATGTGAAATATCTTATTCAGGTCAGTACTAAATAAAAAAATAACACGCATTTTGTATGATTCCTCTTATTTTGGTAAAATAATTAACATTTTGCAGATTCTGCAAGGTGTATGTAGACTTCAGCTGTAAAGCTTTGTTGTCACTTCATATCTATACATTGCAATGTAACAAACAGAAAAAGAAAGAACTTTTCCAAAACCAGTCTAGGGGCATTTAGTAATGCCTTATATCCTGCTGCATGTATCCTGCCATAACATTTAGACAATAACTCATAGCAAATGACCCCACACTAACATCTTAAAACAAATAATCTGAGATTTATGAAGCAATTAAGGAACCATTTAATTAAGTAATCAGAGTTGTGTAATGTTTCAAGGATACTGAGTGTGAGTATGACTATGTGCACGTGTGTTTGTGTTAACCGTGTGTGTGTGTGTGTGTGTGTGATTTAAAGCATTTACGCGTCTGGAACCCGCCCAGGCATGGGAATTTCTAAGCTCTCAATTTTCTTGAGTTTGCTGCTGGTACAAGTGTGATCATGTTCAAGTTTACACATTTTTTCCTAAAGTTTGTGTAAGTATGATGAAGCTGTGCTAAGTCATTGCCCCCCCCCCCCCCACTTCCACTTTCCAAACCTTTTTTTCACCTACAGAAAAAAGTAGTACTTTTGACAAGTTTGTTTAACCATTTGATATATGACATTCACTAAAGTGGGCAGATGTGTAAAAGCTATTTTTAACCATTCAGGGTTTACCTTTGACCCTTCCCCATAACTCTACATGATTATTCACTTTACATACCATTGTTGTTGTTGTTGTTTTATTCAAAATACACCAGCAAACTAATTTGAATGATTATAATATTGTTTAATGAAAAGATGTTTCCTTTTTAACAATTAATCCATCTACAGCAGTGGTCCTCACTATTTTTTTTTTTTTCACAAGAGCCGCACTTATAGGACAAAGTTAATAGGAGAGCCACTTTTACCACAAAGTATCAAAAGTTACATTCAGTCAATAGCATGTCAATCTGTCATCCCTGAACATACAATATGCAATGTAATACAAAGGGGGTTATTTTTGGAAGTTATTTTTAAAGTTATTTGCTTCTACATTAGCCCATCATGCATCTAACCATCTAAGAGCACATTTGGCGTTAAGAGATGGAAAGATTGCCAAAACAACTCTGCAGTGACTGAGTCAATATCATGGACATAAGGACAGATCAAGTTTAAATATCTTCCTCTGTATTTCCGCTGTTCGGGGTAATTATTTGTAATTAGTATTTGTAATAGAGTAGACACTGACTGTTGTTCATGTATTTAATGTCCTCATTTAGTGAGACAGCAGACACAGAAAACACTGCGAGCATCATGTGCACTTCGGTATGTGTGTACTAAATGAAACGGCACCTCTGTGCCATTCATGCATAAAGAGATCACATAGGATTCATATTTAAATGGCATTTTTGCAGCTTCATATTTACAGTCAGATACTAGTCCAGTTCGCAATTTAAGTGTAATGGCCTATGCTACTTTTGATTTATTCATCCAAACGTTGACAAATTCAGTGATATTCCGCATTAAGCGGCTTTCACACCAAATGCGTCATTTCAATGGCTTGTGCCTCGCCAGGATGGTTTGTTGCTGCGTCGACCAAAGTGAATGCACAGCGGAGCACACCACAGGTACGCAAGAACAGTAAATTCTGTTTTTATGACTGGATTCCGTGATTCTGACCATGTGTTCTGCATTGGAAATCAGAGAGCCCTAAATATAATAGGTTCTATTGTCTTAAAGGGATAGTTCACTTTGAAATTAAATTTTGATATGTTTTAGCTTACCCCAAGGGCATCCTAGATGTAGGTGTCTTTATTTCCGTAGTAGTTTCAATTTTGATATTTTTAGGTCTTGTCTGTCAGTCATATAATGCATGCCTGTGGTCACCTCACAAAAGAAAATGCACAGATTCAAATTAAACAGTCCAAATTAAACAATTCCCCATCATAAGTACACATTGATGACCTAAGACACGAAATGAGCAGTTTGTGTGAGAAAACGAACAGTATTTATGTCGTTTTTTACCTTTTGCAAATAACCACGTCCAAGTTGAAGTGCGCGCGCTTCCTGGTGTGTGAGCACGCCGGCGCTACTCCCGGAAAGCTCCAGAAGTGATCTCTCGCGCGTGAACGTCACTCATTGTTTACACAAAACAGAGATTGTAGGTAAAACGGCTAACAGAAATGGTACTCGTTTGCGCTTATCCGGGATGTTTAAACAAGAAATTGTTAAAAAGGTATGTTTAGGGATGTTTAAAAAAGAAAAGAATTACTTGTGCTCGCGCAATGGATCACGTCCGGCGCTTTCCGGGAGTAGCGCTGGCGCATCAATAAGCCAGAACGCGCTCACACACCAGATAGCGCGCCCCCTTCAACTTGGACGTGATTGTTTACAAGAGGTAAAAACGATATAAATACTGTTCGTTTTCTCACACAAACCACTCGTTTTGTGTCTTAGGTCATTAATGTGTACTTACGGTGGGGGATTGTTTAATTTGGACTGTTTAATTTGAATCTGTACATTTTCTTTTGTGAGGTGACCATAGGCATGCATTATATGACTGACAGACAAGAACCGTTGGACCTAAAAATATCAAAATTATAACTACTGCAAAAACAAAGACACCTACATCTTGGATGCCCTTGGGGTAAGCTAAAACATATCAAAATGTAATTTCAAAGTGAACTATCCCTTTAATGTCTTTATGAAATCTCTGTATGGATCATATCATTGTAATATTTACCGTTATGCGAGCAACAAATTAAAGTTTGGCGAGCCGCATAAGGATCGCGAGCTGCGCAATGAGTAACACTGATCTACAGGCTAAAATGATCACTTTAGTGAGTGTGTAATGATCCCAGCAATGCTCTTTTATACCACATAAGGGTGATTCCCCATCATGAAGACAATTGCTGGGTAACCCCAGTGTTCTCTTGCAGAATAAATTAATCAAGGGTAATAAATGCACCTGAAAATAGGATGCATTTACAGTGACTTCAGTAATCAGTAACTTTTACATAATGCTGCATTTATGCCAAGAGGAACCCAAGGGCCACTGCCATTTGTACATCTTCAAGGACTTTGAATGAAGTTGCATACACATTGTATACAGCATACAGTACTGAAAATAGTGTATTATTTGATTGACAAAATTAAGACTTCTTACACAAAATTGGATCAAAAAGTCTAAATAACTGTGCTTATTTTGCAGCTTTGAACATGCCATGCGAATGACAAGCTCATTAATCCACAATGTAGCACACTACTCTCTGAATTGGGGACAGCAAATGTGTATACTACAGAGTACGCAGTGCTCTATTAACACAGGCATGAACATCACATATGGATATGTAGCGTGACTTTGAATACCTGTTTGTTAGTGTTGTTTTTTTTGTCTCACCTCCTCTCCTGCGGGGGGCACTGCTGTGCATTTCCTCTCCATCCTCTGTCTCCTGCTCGTTCGAAAGTCCTGTGATTGGATCCGACTGTGCCTCCCTGTTCTCTTTACTGTCACTCCCATCACTTCCGCTCTCCTTCTCTCGTTTCTCTCCCACACGTTCCTTCTTCCTCTCCCTCCGTCCGGACGTCACTTTCCTCCCCTGTGTGTTTATCACATTCTGCTGCTGCTAAGGAGTGCAATCAAATCAATCTCTTAGTAAATTAAACCACAACTTTCCAGAATGAAGCCAGAAGTCCAGTCAGTGAAAACCAACAGATACATTTTCTCCCACAGGCATGTGATATGGAAGGAAAACTCCAAGACAGTTTCATTTCCTAGATCTTAATGCTTTTAATCTAAACACTGACAAACATATGCAGAAAGACAGACATGAAGGCATAGTCCATTTACTCAAGACATTTTATGGAAGAAATTTTTTTTTATTCTTCCATGGAACACCAAAGATGTTGTTTAGCTGAACGTCCAAGCTGCTCTTTCCCATTCAATAAAAGTTAGAGGACCTATATTAGGGATGTAACGGTATGAAATTTTCCTATCACGATTGTAGTGACAAAATGATCACGGTTATCATTATTATCATGGTATTGTTAAAATATGCTGGAAATGTTTAAAATGTTTAAAATGACTGTTGTTTGCACAAACACTAAAACAGTAACATTACCAATGAGATTTTATATTACAACATGACTGACAACAGTTCTCTTCAACAGTTATCTAATAACATGTTCGAAATGTTCGAATAAAGCTTTGAAAAGGTTTTATAAAGTGGTAAACCTCACATTTCAGCCTTTAAATAAAGAAAATGGTTAAGTCAAATCAATAAATGTTTATATGTATTTTATCTAAATAATTCTAGATGTATTATGTGAATTGTTTAAATTTCTATAATCCTTGTTTTTAGTCTTTTTTAGTGAGATGACAGCAGGTCATGCAAATTCGGTCCGTTTTAGCTAGACAAAAACTGCAACAGGCTGAACATAATTGTAAGTCAATGTAAATCCACTCTCTGCCACTAGGCGGCACTTGTGGAACAGCAAAGTTACAGCTGTTTCCGTAAACTCCGTGGACAAAGCAGCATTGCGATTAAGAACACTACTTTATTAGGCATTACATGGAATGAAGATCAAAACACAATGCCATCGAATCTTTTCTGAAGACAGTCAGAACCATCAGAGGTACATTCATATAATTCATTCATTTATATATTCATTTGTATATTCCCTCAGCACCCTTTTAAAACCTCCCAGCTTTCGTCATGCTTTCATTCAAAACGAAACTACTCTGCGTGCTCTGCGCACTTGAGACTGTTATTTAAACTTTGCTTTAAGCTGGACAGTATATATTTATCATAAGTTGTTCAAATCGTGGTAATCAAATACGGTTTTAATGATAATTAAAAGATGAAACGGTAATACTAACCGTGGAGAATTTTATCATGATTTATCGTCAAACCGGTTATCCTTACATCCCTAACCTATATAACCATGGTCAAAAAAGTATTTTTAAAATCTTCTGAAGAAACATTATGTATGCAAACAAATTTGATTTATTTATTGTATTTATTGTATTTGATTTGAACAGTGTTAAGGACAGTTAACGCATTATAATATTGTGTTACTCCATAAAAAATAACTTATTGTGTTAGGGATGCCACAATACTCAATATAATATCGAACCGTTCGGTACGACATCCACAGTTCAAAACGCGCTTCTGAATTGCATTTTTTCGGTTTTGCTTTTAAATAATTTCCTTGTTTTATCTCTCTTTGCTGTGTGTGCGCCCGTGATTTCACGTGCTAAGGTGAGGAAACGCTTCCCTGCTTATATTTGAAAAAGCAAGACACACAGAGCATCTTCCCTCTAATGACATGCAACGATAAGCCTTTCTAAACCTGTTTTCCAACAAAAGAGTTATAAAAACATTACAACTAGTTTTTAACTCACAACATCAGTCGAGTGTTTGAAATAACTTCCTTAGGTGATCTGATGTGGCTTCGTATCACAGAATGAGGCAGACAATCTATTCTATACTCATATTCTATGTAAGTCGATTAGCAATGTCTTACAAATATACTTCATCATTATAAAAATACATGAGGTGGCTTGAAGAACACAGGTAAACTATATATTATGTGCTTTAGTGTTTATTGTCCTTACATTTTATCAATCATAACTTTTAATGTTATACCTTGTTTTTATTCGGTTCCAGCGACAGCTTTATCCATATTTATCCATATTAGAGACGAAAGTCATCAGTATTACTTCTTTGACGCATACGTGGATTTTCTGCACGAGGGCGCCCTCTGGCGTCCAATATGAATGAAACCCATCCTATTTCGAGTAAAAATCGAAAAAATAATACCCCTCTCAAAAGAAATATTAAGCAGACATATAATAATCCACACTTTTTCCAGTGTACAGAGATTTACAGGAGTATTTTGTTAATTTGTTGCCCAAAAACAACAACAACAACAAAAAAAAAAACCCTGATGTGGCAAACTATACGAACCGAAAACCGTGGTTAAAAACAGAGATGCATATTGAACCCTGGACTAACTGTATTGTTGCATCCCTATTACTTACCATGTTGGGAAACTTACTTCGGAAATGTAATAGTAGGGCTGTCACGATTCGATCCTTCGATACCTTTTGCGCATTTTGTCAGTAAAGCCGGTTCTGTAATGAGCGGTAAATGCCATCAGGTGCGTGAATTCCCATTCAGCCGTATTTGCCACACAGAGCCGTTGTTCACTGACTAGCCGCGCAAATCTACGCCGATAATGAATGTGGTTTTGCGCAGCTCGTCAGTGAACAACGGCTCTGTGTGGTAAATACGGCTGAATGGGAATTCACGCACCTGATGGCATTTACCGCTCTTTACAGAACCGGCTTTACTGACAAAATGCGCAAAAGGTATCGAAGGATCGAATCGTGACAGCCCTATGTAATAGAGTTACTTGTAATCTATAACCTATTTAAAATAAAAAGTAGTGTAACTATTTCAATTGCTTTAATAAAGTTATGTAACTATTTCATTACTTTTTGATCACTTTTCTAAATGTCTAATGAATGTTTTCAGCTGTTTGACAGATTACAGTTACATACATTTTGTAATTAAATTACATAACTAAGTTAATTAAGTTACTCCCCAATATTTACTTTTAATGGAAATTAATGCACGTTACACTTACACATCACTTTTTAATGGACAGTAATGCATTACGTTTCTTTTGTGTTACTTTTTGTCATCTGGGCTGGGCTTGTTTACTTGTTTTTTGATAACAAAAAACATAAAAGTTACATATTTGGCAACGGTATAGGCCCTTTCACACCAAATGTGAAATTAATAAGCTTCAGGCTAAAAGGAAGTGCCTCTCAACATAGGAACAGGAGAGGTATAAGTGAATAAATGGGAAAACAAAGCAACTTGCATTACTTATTTAAAAAAGTAACATATTTTTTGTTAATTTATTATTCATTGTAAGTTTGAAAGTAATGTGTTACTTCACTAGTTACTTAAAAAATAATCTGATTACATAACTAGCATTACTGTGTTATGTTATACATATTCTAACATAAATTAAGATCGCTTTAGCATATTTAGCATATTATGTAATTACAGTTATTATACAATGAATTGGTAATACTTTGGTTCATTACTTAACATTAGTTAATATGAACTAAGAATGAACTTTTGCAGCATTTATTAGTCTTAGTTAATGGTAATTTCAACATTTAGTAATGCATTTATAAAAATCACAAGTTGTTTTTTAACATTTGGTAAACGACTTGTGAACTAACATGAGCAAACAATGAACAGTTGCATTTTTATTAACCAACATAAAAAAAAAAATGATTACATAAATGTAATAAATGTATTGTTCATTCACGTTAATTAATACATTAGCTAATGTTAACAAATGATACCTTATTGTAAAGTGTTACCAAATCATTATACAAATGGATATATTTGGCACACAAAATGAGATGACAGACAGAGAAACTGTCTTATACACACACCATTCTGCCTAACATCTCCTTTTGTAAGACATAAGGATAAGCAACATAATAAAGGTAAGTGATAAGATGCTCTATTTTTTTTGGATAAACTATTTTATTCAAAATATGTCTTAAAATACCTTATAGGGTTATAATAACCAAAACAGTTCTGAGCTAGAACAAGCTTTGATCTCTGTAAACCAAACTATCACTGTAATGAAAAAATTTTTAATTTTCCCTACTAATAAAAATATTTTCTCACTAGCCATCTACACTGGAGAGAACTGCTTTATAACAGGAAATCAAGTTGTAATTCTAACTGAAAGCGACGGGTTTTTCATGTTAAATACCGTACCGTGTTTGATTTAAGGCCATCTATTGGATAATGTACTATATGAATAAACATGATGTGAGCGGACATTACTGGAGTAAGTTAATGCAGAGCTCGTGCAAACATCCACATCGTTGTAATCGGATGCATTTTTAACTGCTGCTTTCACACTGTTGTCAGTTTTCGTTGTTTACTTCGTTACTGAGAGGAACTCGTGCAATACATTTACATATTCATAGAAACGACGCAGATTCAACTGCGTTTGTTCTGAAGCGCTCTCTTTTTCTCTTGAATCGCATTCTACAGTCTTGCGCCACAGCGCCACACTGGTCAAACAGCATTATTGCAGGCTCTTACATTAGGTCATATGAGATCAGACGACTACTCGACAACAAAAATATTTGTCGACAATTTTTTATTGTCGACGTTGTCGATAATGTCGACTAATCGTTTCACCCCTACTCTGGAAAGACAAGAGCGTGTGCCAGAATTTATTTTAATTCAATTTTTTTTTGTTCCCTTGATAAACTATTCCCAAACCTTTTTGACTTGTAGACACCCACCTTCCAAGTTGATATCTGAATACATGAAATAAACTAACTGTATTGAGGGTTATGATTAATGTTGTAATTTTTTTTACTTTATAATATATTTTCGATCTTGACATAAGAAAAATTCTTATTCATTACACATACTAAATTCACTCATATACAACATCCAGGTTTTCCAAAAGTAAATTAAATTAAGAAATATCATAGTTAAGAGTTATATCATAGTTAAATTAAGAGATCATACTGAGAGTAAAATGAGTAATGTTTCTAATGTCCCACATAACAAAATAAATAATGTCCGTTTTCATTATACAAATAAAATAATAAAAACCTTTAACTGGACAAAGTTTAATACGAAATAGCTAGATTTAAACTGAAAAGAAGTGTCTTCCTCACCTCCTTATTGGCGATTTCTCCAGGGGTAGGCCAGTTTGTGATGTCACTGAAGTCACTCGACTGCAAATGGGAGTGAAGGAAAGAGAGAAACAAAAGTTACATTTGTATCTTTCATCATGATCTATTACTGCAACAGCAAATTCCTGTCTTAGGACATGAGTGGGAAACACATTAAAAAACTAACACCCCTGTATCTGATTTGAACAAACAGCAAAATTTAAAAACAACATTATTCCCTAACGACTGTCATTTAAAAGCCAATGCGCAGATCTCAACGTCCAGTTTGAATGATTTATGAAAGGCAGCTGCTCCACTCCACTGACATCTGTGTGTCAAATACTCCTCAAGTTGAGTTTCCACCCTACACGACAACTTTGTCAGTATTTAGCACATAAAACATTATTTGGACGTTGTGGGGGAAGTGTGGCTGATCCTGTCGCAGAGATCATTTCAACTTCTATTACCGGAGGAACGTCAATCATTCCTCAGGCTGAGAAGCAACCCAGAATTCCAAGTGCCGTATCGGATTCCACTATCGCCCTGAAATGGGTCCTGGGTGTCCCAGATGCTAAAGCTAGACGGTACAAACCGAATTTGTAAGGCAGTGCCTTGGAGTTAAAATAGTGTAACTGATGTGAACTAACAAGGCTGGTCAAAACAACCCAACGTTTTACATTCCTCTTAAAAAAACTGAAATGGATGATGGATGAACATAGAATTACACGCTAAGGGTCACAAATGTACAAGGGAACCTGTCAAGTGTAGTATGTGTGGAGACAAACTAACATGCCTTGGAGTCAGTCATGGGGACAGCTCTACTGCCCCCATTAGGACTGAATTCGAGCCCTCTATGTGCTCTCTCTGGAATGTCCCGCTGAGGTAAAAGTCAAAAACTCATGTGCTGACTCTCTGTTGATTACCACCCACACAAAAGACCGAACAGAACGAACAAATATCCACTTAAATACAAACACAAGCCAAGCTGCTCAATGACTGGCTGCTGCTGACCCCTGATCCAGGACATCCTAGACTCTGTTACACAAACAGACTGAAGGAAAAAACTGACCATTTACACAAATGGACAGACTAAAAAAATAAATATCATCTGCCCGTATGGATTTATGTAGTATCTATAATTAATGGCAGGCATTAACGTTTATTGTTTTGTGTCCATTAAACAAATAAACACAAGTCACATGGCTTCAGCTGGCGATTTGCAGGATAAAACTGACTTACCTTACTGGTCTTCCTAGATCTGGGTTTGCTGGCACGGACAACTTTGGTAGGACTCGGGGGTTCTGTGGACACAGAGGAAAAACAACAGAGTGATTATGTTCAATGTAGAGAAAGAAAGAAAGAAAGGCGACGTTTGCAAAATTAAGAAAAATGCTGACCTGCAAAATTAAGAAGCTACATAAATGCAGAACCATATCACTAAACCACTGTGCTAAATGTCTAAATGCACAAAAAACAGTTACATATTAGGGTTTTGACACAAATTTCACAATTTGATTAGATTCTGATTCACAAACCTGTGATTTGATTTGATTATTTTGGATATATATCAGGTACATACATGCCAAATTTTCTTAAGGAAAATAACCCCTCTAATGCTGTAAAATAGTTGTCAGTTGTCCTACATTACTATAATATTGAAGGTTAAAATGAACTGATCAGTATAAAAATGCTTTAATTAGTATTGTAAAAACATAATGTGTAAAGTTACAATTACATAATTATAAGTAATTTTTTTTAGCCATCTAACATTTATGGTCACAGAACATGTTTTTTCTGAGGTAAATGTGACGTGAAACACTGATTGGGCGATTACATGAGACTACATTTACATGTTTATTTTGTGCTGTAACTAGTAGTAAAGCGGAGGAGATGATCAATTCACGTACACTTTGCTTTGAGCACATTAAACAGCACCAAAACAGCATTTATTGTTAAAAATACTGCAATAAAATAGACAGAATGTGTTTTATATCAAAAGTAACAAACTACAAAGCTTATAGACTATATTCACAAAGCGTCAATCGGTTATATTGACAGCACTCAATGTAAACAATGTAAACAAACAACAGCACTCAACAAAACCGAACGAAACTTGCATAATTTGCTGATCATTGCTGCTGAAAACGATCAATTATTGTCATGTTTTGGGCTGTACTAATCTGTTGGACCGGGAAAACATTTAAAGTACTAACAAATCTAGCAGAAATGTGCAAAAAACTGTCTGAGGAACAAAAGGCATTTGTGGTTGGCCAAACTGAAGCAGATTTCCAGGGCAACAATCTTGGCAACGTTCGCGCTTGTTTTTATTTCCGGTCAGGTAGGTGAAATATTAGGCTAATATCCTAATTAATACTGCTCGTATGTATCTTTACCACCTATTAACTTTAGTTTGTCAAAATATTGCGCCCTTTCCTGCTTGCTAAGTCCTACTCTATATGATTTAGCAGCTTCCACAAGTTTTTGACGTGGTTTAGACAGCATAAATTAGCAGAACAACGTAGTCAGTAGTATTTTAACCGTGCAGTCCATGCTGTTGTTCACATCCGGGTATCGCCGCATATCCAGGTAACTGACCAAATCGCAACGCAAATGCAAACCCTTGTATGCGATTTACTGAATGGGAGGCACTACAATGTTCCATTCCTTAGCTGAAACCAGGCTAGGCTAATCGATTCTTGGGATTTAAGTATTGATACTGTTTTGTAAAAATGAGAATCGATTAAAAATCGAGAAATTTATATTTTTGACCCAGCCCTATAAAGCTTTCAAAGGCAGTTTGGATGCTTTCATAGACTTTAACTGACACTGTATGAACAAACCAGCCATTCAGAAATGCAGTTAGCCTAAGTGTACTTGTACATTTAGATAATGACTTTATTAATCATTCATTCATGAACACACCGAAGGACAGTCACCATCATTATACACACCTCCACAGAAGAAGAACTCTGGATTTTTGGTCAATATGGAGCTACTTTCATCTTTGCCAGTGGACACGTGCAGTATGACCTGAACCTTGTAAGTTTAACTTACAAGTGATAATGACTCTTTGAGGGCATTTACACATTAAACCAACTCCTACATATTCCACACACATCTGTACAGTAACCACCTGTTAAAACAATTTCAAACTGGAAAGACTTATGCAATGTCATAGCGATAACTTATAACACTTGGTAAAACACCTTTCCAGGCTTTTTGCAGGGCACACAACACATTATTTCAAAACAGCTGTTAAATATATAAGCACACTGCCTGGATTTTCTACCAAACACCTCCAGGCTACAAACTTCACAGATCTGCACTTCAAATCTAGAAACATCTCTCGCTCTGTGTCCAGTGCATCAGGTCAATACAGACTAAGTGCCATGGTCAATTATCTAGAAACAGCTTCACTTAGATTGTAAAGCCACACGCCAGCACCTGCGCAGCAAGGTCATGCATCCACACACGTAAAACATTAACTTCCTCTGCAAGATGGAGCAGCAAACAACATTTCTATGAGGGCCAGTGAAAGTGGAGTCATCCGTGGTATTCAAATCCCCCCCAACACAATGACATGGCCCCTATGGGTATTTGTGCTGCTGTTCACACAACCAACAAAGCTTTCGGGCCACGTCCTGACAAACTGTCCCCATCATAATAACAGACCTACAGAGTCACACCAGCATTTATAAACAGCATTTTTAAAATGAATATGATGCTAATGCTACCAGCGTTCATTCTGATGTAGTCTAACCTAACCTATTTAAAGAACAAAAACGTTCCTGCTTAGCACACATCCATATGTCTGACTTTTGATGAACACCTCTAAGTTCATTGCAACATCAGGAGCTTCACAATTGCACAGGAGGTGTTTAAAGTCTTTGTGGTTGTGAGAAACAATCAGGAACAATTTAAGATTAACATTCTGGGCTTCAACGATCACATCAAATCAGCTTTATGCTTTAGAAATACAACATTCAAAGCTTTTTCCCTGTGGGAGAATCAAACACTACTTTGTTGTAGTTGCCAACAAAACCGGTTTACATTTCTTTACTTTTAAAAAAAAAAGCTGTCGGGATTAATCAGGCAATAAAGAGGGACGCCCATTCCTGGGAGTGTCCGGGGTCCTTTATCATTACTGAAAGGATGGCCTGTATGATAAGGCACTGGGCGCTTGCTGACAGTGTGGGGTGTGACCATACATACAAACTTACTGATACTGTCCCGTCGACACCTTTCTGTCAGTAAATACCGCCTTAGGCTTAATAACTTAATCTGATGCACACGATCATTTAAATCACTAAAATGTCACAGCAGAAGCATCAAGTTAAGCCAGTTACTATGTCACTGAACATAAGCTTAGCAAAAGTTTGTCAGGTAACTAGGGTCAATGACATTTAGCAGCGTCCATGCTAAAGAAAAAGACATCTAGTTTTAAGCACATTCAGGATGTCCTCTTTGTTTTCATGTTGGTTTCATATAGTTTTAAAAACGTTTATACCATTTTCAATAAGTTTAAACAATTTGTCCTAAAATGTCAAGTGGTGTAACTATAACACATTTATTTATCAAGCTTTTCAACACTGATAATTCTAAAAAAAATGTTTCTTGAGCACCATATTAGCAATGGCTACTAAAAAGCAAGTATGCCATTACAGGAATAAATTATATATTCATGAAATACATTCAAATAGAAAACTATAACACGTTTATTTATCAAGCTTTTCAACGCTGATAATTCTAAAAAACGTTTCTTGAGCACCATATTAGCATGATTTCTGAAGGATCAAGTGACGCTAAAGGATCAATGGCTACTAAAAAGCAAGTTTGCCATTACAGGAATACATTATATATTCATAAAATACATTCAAATAGAAAAAAGTTATTTTAAAATTGTAATAAAACTCACACTATAACAGTTTTATTGCATTTTTAACAAATAAAAGCAGAATTAACCATAAGAAGTTTCTTTCAAAAACACCTTGCATATATTACATTTAGTGTTTGTGAATTCACAATAGAATTATGCTTATGATTTTTTTAAATGGGTTTACAATTTCATGCAGCCTTGGAAAACGGTCTAATAATGCGTTTCATGGATTCTTGTTTGTGGAATGCGCCACTTCTGGTATTCTGCAGGTTACTCAACACTAACAAAACGCAATCAATGATTTTTTAATTTTTTTTTTATTTAGTACTCGAATTGAATCGAGGAATAATGACAGCCCTAATGTACATAATATAAATATCGCACCACCAAAATTATTTACAATTTATAACATTAAGCCAAAAGTTTACAACTTTAAAAATGACTACACACAGGTATCACTGCTGTCAAAACAGACTAAGCTGCCTACAACAAACCCTATGGTTGTTTGACAGTCTATTCTCTTGTCAGCTAACAAGTCATGTGTACAGACTCTAAGACCAGAGCACTGGTTGTTTAAAGCACTGCCATCAGTCCATACATCATCTGACAGCATTCTGATCATTCAAAATAAAGCACACATTTCTGATTTTCAACACAAATCCCTCAGGATCAACCTGGGAGCTTCTTTCATATGAAGCTTTTGGAAAGCACAAAGACCTTTGGCTTAACAAGGTCAGTGAGATCCACAGCTTTGTTTATTCATCAGAACAATAACACGTACAATGCATATGGATTGACTTATAACTCACTCAACAACAGACCATATTGGTTCCAGCAAACCACAAAGGAGAAATGCTCATTTAAGACACATCTCCATTCACACTGAAGACAACTGTTTTTTCATAAGGAAAAACAGGAATTAACCATTTATTCTGATACTCAACTGAAGGGGTTTAATCATTCAAAGACTAACACAGAAGAATTTAATCACTGATTGGATTGGCTTGAAAACATCATCCCTATTTGACAAGAAGTCTATCACTAATACCAGATACAAAAAAGAAAAAGTAAAAACAGAAGTGATACACCAAAGGTTCAGCAACCAAAAATATTCAGCCGAAACAGCAATAAATAAATCAGTTTAGACCAAAATGGGTCTTGATGGCTGAAATCATTGACTGAAACTGTGACCATCTAATTAGCACGTGACTATGTTAGCATCTATTTCACAGCCACAATGTGTAAAAGCTACAAAAGGAAAAGAAAGTCCACAGTGTGGACGCACTTCACCGTTACCAAACATTATGCTTATGTTAGGCATGTTCATTTGTTCAGCTGAAAAACTTTACAATGATTGGTTTAATAGATTGTTTTACAACGCACCATCAATCGGCCATATTTTGTAGTCATAATGTCATAACGACTATTAATATTTCACAATATTCGTCGAGTTTTGGGCTGTACTAATCGGTCGAACTGGGAAAAACATCTGGAGTACTATAGACTTCCAAAAGTTAGAAGAAATAAAAGGGGAAGAGTGCAAAAAACTGAGGAACAAAAGGCATTTGTGGTTGGCCAAACTGAACCAGGATTTCCGGGGCAAGAATCTTGGCAACATTCCTGTTTGTTCTTATCATTTCTGGTCAAGTAGGTGAAATATTAGGCTAATATCTTAATTAATACTGCTTGTATATATCTATATATATTGTATATACCACCTATTAACTTTAGTTAGTCAAAATATTGTGCACTTTCCTGCTTACTAAGTCCTTCTCCATATGATTTAGCAACTTCTACACATTTTTTTTCCAAGATTTAAACAGCATTAAACAGCAGAACAATGTATTCAGTAGTACATAAACTGTGCAATCCTTGGCCGCGCATCCAGGTAGCTGACCAAATCTTGATGTAAAAGCAAACCCTGTATTAACACAACACCCAGAACAGCACACCGAGTTCAGATACTCAATTAGTTAACCAATTTAACTATAAAAACATCTTGGTGTCAGTTTCCAGCTAAAAGAAAACTTCAATTTTGGTAATAAATAAATAAATAAATAAATCCCTTTTAATGTCACTAATAAATGGTTTACTTTAGGTATTAGGTGGGAACCCATCCAAACAAACTAATACTAGTTTAGCTGGTATCCAAATACACAAAGGTGTGGCCGTATTTACCATTTCCCAGTGAAATTTCATGAACGAAATACAGTCATTCTAGTAGAAATCTGTGTGATCAGGAGTTTTGCATGTCAATGAAAATGTACACATGCAAAATTCACTAATTCACTAAGTTGGTCATGTGAATTTGCTGCACTGATCAACAGAAAGCTGCATGTTTGAAAGCGACTTCTGTATGAGCTTTCCTTCTAACACACTATTGACAACAAACAATTCACATTTTTGTCTATAAAATTTTGCTTAAAATTCGCTAGTGGAATCAAAAACTCAATATATGTATGCTATTTTTGGAAAAACACTGCAAAGCTAAATGGACACTAATGACCTCAAACAATCTGAAATGCATATTTACACTGTCTGAATTGTTCCCTATTCTCTATATAGTGCACTACGTTCCATTCACCAGACAGAAAATACTAATTCTATGAACAAGGGACAGATTTCAGCCACAGCTACAGTGTCTATTTATAGTGTAGGGGACAGGATGCTTCAGACTCCAGAGAGTATTTGATTGGACAAAAAGTTTGATGAGAAGCTGAAGTGCAGTGTGATGTCATCAAAATCACTGATCCATATTGGCGGAAGTTAGAGATGGTAAGTTTTCTTCTAAATGCGAATTTTGTCATTGTTTTGAAGCACAGTAGCTTTTAGATAGCCTTAAGACTAACATATTCACATTAAAAGCCAAACTTTAATTTTGATTTCATGAGGGCTTTAAGGTTACACCAACACCAAGCTTATGAACAAAACTGCAAATATCTTGCACTTCTGGTTTGTTATTTCCTTACTACTATCAGTAATGTTTAGTTATTCAAACCAAGTTATTTAAGGGTGAAGAGCGTTATTTTATCACATTAACATTACCTGTTTTCAAACAGGTTTCCTAAACACTTCCCCCATCAACCATAGCTGGACAAACAGATAGTGTCGTCCAAAACCGTTGACATTGTTTGAACCAATCAGCTTTAAATTAACCAGAACAGAGTTCCACATTGTTTACACTTCATCAGAGAAATCAAACTACAAATAGCCCAATTCTTGTCATCTCTGTGTATTAAAAATATGTACATATGTACAACACGTACACACATAGGCACGTTCCTAACACTCTTGCATGTACAAAACCCATCAGATGGTCTTATCAGCATACACAGTAATATTCAGTTTAGGGAGTGGTCTAATATTACATGTGTTACTTTAAAACTACCATATTGATAAAAGGTCAGCTCAACAGGTGAGCTGCAGACAAGTGAGGATCCTAACACCAAAAGAACTGATGAAGTGTTTAGCAGCTGTATGAGTGGGGTTGAAACTCCAGTGTAGAGCAGTGAGGGTGTAAAGGCCTCTCATGAGCTCCTGCTGGAGTTGCAGTGCTCAGCACTCCACGTGCTCCCGTGCAACTCGATCAGATGGGGTGGGGAGAGGGATTGAATCTGCCCACATCAGCAAGTCTGTCCAAATACACCCAAATGATCGAGGCACACACAGGTCTGTCGGCAGAATGATGTGGGAACGGGCGTTTTGATGGGCGTTTATTCCCACTACCACCATATTTGGTCACATCACAAATGGCAAAAAAGAAAGCTCCGGGCTTCCTGACAACAACATGCAGTGCGTTTAGCCTAACTGAAACGACATAAACTAGCCCAAAACCTAATAAAATAACCTCTATGAGTAACATAATATGGACAGGTTCTTATATCTAATTATGTGTTTCACGTATTATCTAACTTTAACAACAACAACAGTGTTTTTCATCAGGCGAGCCAAGACAGCAAAGCATATGTCAGCCAAACCACAAACGAAGCTCCAAGACTAAAAACCTAAAACAATGCAATGACAAGCCACAACCACTTATAAACCACTTGAAATGTGTGAATAAAGCAGAGTAGTTTAACTTTAATTGCTTTAGAGGATTAAACGATCTGATGTGTTAGCGCGGTGCTAAATAGTGATATCCGATTCGTGAATGAATCGTTCTTAAGAGTCGAATCTTTCAATGAGAACCACAGCGAACTCTGAATTGTTTACGTATTGAATAAAACGTATTGGAAATATGTTAACGATTTTAACTAATGACAGTTCTATCAATGTGCACACACAACACAGCTGGTTTAAATAAACGCTGTTTTATTCAGTCAGAATGCGCAAAATTTTATTCTAAATATAGTTTACTATATGAACCCAGCTCATAAGAGCAAAATAAAAACACTCTTAATAACAAAGCTTTAATAAGCGTATAAATGCGTTTTTATTAACAGGTTTTAGGGCGAATGACACACTAGGTTGCCAAGGACGACGTCATAACGTACAACAATGGCTGAATCTGTTAATCAAACGAACTGTTCAAAGGAATCGACACGCTTAAACGAGTCGGACGTCCCTTCACTAGTGCTAAAGCTAACAAGCCACGCCCCCACCACTGATTGGTCCGTTTCTTTGACCATGTATGAAAAACACACTTTACGGATATGGGCACAAAGTTTATGAATTATCATAAATTGAAAGAATGGCCGTAGTTACAGTACGTTTCAAAGCACGCGTGCACGTGCACGCGAAAAAGGTCATAAAAGTGAACTGACAGGAGTTTAATGGCCGCTCTTGTTTGCAATAGCGCATGCGAGCTAACAGAGCACATGTGTGCATGAGAATAAATGCTGTTGGAGGTATAAATGAGTGTGTTGTGAGCATAATCTCCCTACCTGTTTGTAGCGAGCTGTTGGTGGCATTATTAGGAGGGCACGCGTTCCTCTTCGTCCACGGGTTTACTTTTGGCGGAGGAGCCTCGATCACTTTCTTCTTGGCAGTTTCTGCTTTGGGGCTTGATGCATTCTGCTCGTTCTCCTTGTCGTTCGTGTTGTCCGTGCTTAACTCATCCGCTTTGTTTTCCATGACCCCCTGTTTTTGATGTTTAGAGTCGACCTGAGGAGGATCCTGCTGCCCCTCCTCGTGGCTCGCTCGATCAGGTTTCTTGGGTCGATCTGTGTCCGACTTGTTTTGGTTCCCTTCGCCCAAACAACTGACTGTCACGTCCAAGTCACTCGCAACTTCAGTGGTCATGGTTCAAAAGCGCAAACGCCCACGCGTTGTCGTGTGTAATTTTTTACTATCCCGCAATAGTTATTTTCCAGCGCGAATGAAGAAAAACACTCGGTCAAAGCTGTTGCAGCTACAGCACAAGTTGACAGCCAGCACCTTGAAACACGGCGGAGACCTGCATCGGACTTTTTCGTGTTCTTAAATGTCAAAATGCTCGATCCCTTAAAGAAGCCATGTTGTGCGATCACACTAACTCATTACAGTAAGTCAAACGAACGAAATAAAAACTTTGCCAATGTTTTCAACCCACTTCACGATTTGGCTGATCTGCAACTCACCTAAATAAAAGGAAATACTACGAACGGCCACGAGTCATTGGACGAGTGTGTGGCGCCTCTCTGTCGCCACTCACGGTCACAAAGGGGTATTGCAGAACAGTAGAACGTGGTTGATCAAAGGCAGTGTTGCCATGTCCACTTTCTAAAAGAGGTTTGTTTTTTTTATAAAGTTGGCGGTTGCTTATTTCCAGAATATATTAGGACTTCGTACCAAAACAAAGTATGACTGACCATTAATTAACAGCTGCTGTAAAATAATAATAATAATAATAATATTTTTTATATATATATATATATTACACACACACACACACACACACACACACACACACACACAGTTACTGTTATTCTCTTTTGCCTCAGTCTCACTCAAAACACATTTTTAATCTCAAAGTAGATGAAATACTTTGACTCATCCTTTATTCTGATGGTCAGTCTAATATGCAGATTTACCTCGTACCTCGTTTAATTTATGTGTTATGCAATTTCATTTACAATATATCTTATCAGTTAATACAAGCAATTTCTTTTCAATTCCTGTAATGAGGTTTAATGGTTATTTGGGGCTTGTTTGGTCACATGGCTTGGTTTTCTTGCGCGATCTGGCAACAATGATCAGGGGCAGTCTGACGTGGCCTTTCCCCCAGTCAACACAGTGTCACAGACTGTTACAAAAAAAAAAAAAAACCCCGAAAAAACAGCAAACTAAATATAACACAGATTTCATCAGCTGGTTTAGACTGTTTGTCAAATTACAAATATAAACACGTTTACAGGTAGACGTTATAGGTAACACTTGAGCTGAGTGTGTTGAGCATCACACCGAGAGCACAACAACAACAACAACTTAAGTACTGTTAATCTATCAGAAATTGTGGAAAGTAACCGTTATTATAACTGTAACCCAGGAAGAAAATGGTAATTAAAATATATATTTTTTGCTAGATACTTTAGATTGGTCGTTGGCCCTGTTGTGTTGACGGCAACACTGCCCAGCAACATTGCTCAAAAATTTGCCCCGTGTGTCATCGCCTTAATACTATTGCAATATTTATTTATTATTTTTTTGTTTTACAGTTTGACACTTCGAGAAGATCTCGTTAAATGAAATCTGTAATCTGTTTCTGCTTCAACGTTGGACAAAGAGCATAGTGGTCATAAGATGTCTTCCTTAAATTTGTCAAAGTAAAACATTGCAGGGATAATGCTTGTATAATACCTTCTAATGACTGTTGTGACATGAAATGTCAGATTTTTCAGTTCGCCTCCTGCTGTCACACTTTGGAACTGCAGTCTAAAATGTTCAGTTACTGCTTTTCAGAAAAATAATATGAAATGTTTTTTTAAAGAAGTTTCTTCTGCTCACCAAGCCTGCATTTTATTTGATCTAAAGTAAAGCAAAAACTTTAAAATTTGGAGATATTTTTTACTATTTAAAATAACTCTTATATTTGAATATATTTTAAAATGTAATTTATTCCTGCGATTTCAGAGCTGAATTTTAGAGTCATTATTCCAGGCACATGATCCTTCAGAAATCATTCTAATATTCGAAATTGCTGTTTAAAAAACATTTATTATTATTATTATTATTAGTAGTAGTAGTATTATGTTTAAAACAGCTGAGTAGAACAGTTTCAGGTTTCTTTGATGAATAGAAAGTAAAAAAAAAAACAACAGCATTTATCCAAAATAAAAATCTTTTGTAACATAAATGTATTTATCATCACATCTGATCAATTTAAAGTATCCTTTCCTTGCTAAATAAAAGTATTTTTATTTTAGATAAATGCTGATCTGAACGGAACTGAAATATTGATGATAATAATAATAATAATAATAATAATAATAGTTTCTTGAACAGCAATTCACCAAATTAGAATAATTTCTGAAGGATTATGGAACACTGAAGACTGGAGTAATAATGCTGAAAATTCAAGCTTTGAAATCATAGAAATACATTACATTTTAAAGTATATTAAAATACAAAGGTTATTTTAAATAGTAAAAATATTTCAAAATGTTAGTTTTTGCTGTACTTTGGATCAAATAAATGCAGTCTTGGTGAGCAGAAGAGACGACTTCTTCCAAAAAAAACTTCCAAACAAAAACTTTTGACTGATAAGTATATATACGAGATATAAAGCAACTGATGTTCATGAAAACTCACATTAAATTAGTTAGCTAGTAGATGACAGTTCTGCGGATGTTGTGTTTATATAATAGTGATGATGTACCATGTTTTGCCAGAGCCCTTTAGTCAGCTCCTTGTGACCTTACACAGTAAAATGAAAAGAATTAGCTGTGAAGAAACATTACGCATAGCTTTGTTGTACCCACCCCAGAGGTGCTGTTGGGTAACATTTCATGAGACATTATGACATCAGCTCCATCTCATACTTTTGAGACACATTTTGAAACCTAAACATTTCTGTGATAAAGGTCCAAACAAATCCTCCCTTTCACCGTGGCACACTCACACTGGCATAATGAATACATTTGGACTGTATGGATGAAGAATTGAATGCATTACGCATTAAAAAGCCCAATCCTCCTCTCACCAACAATTTTATACAAATTCACTGAAAGTCTTAAATATCAGGTTCAAATCCAATACATTCAGTTAAGCGGAAAGTTCAGCAAAGGGGAGATGAAAATACTAAAATGCAGTCTAAAGAGCAATTTAAAGCACTGAAACACTCCATTGGTATTTGAAGATAATCCTAATCTGAGGTTGTAAATTTGTGGGTCAAATTCAGGATAGCACTGAGAGAAGTTATTGATGCCCTCTGCTGGCCAAAAGAAAGTATTTTCTGACTGTAACTGGCTTTCAAACTGTTCATGGAAGTCACTCAGACATTATACTCAAAGACAGACAGCTTTATACTCAGTGTATAATTTATTCCCAAAATCATGGAAAAATAAAAATAAATAAAACCTTTTTTAATCTTCTGTGTAGCATAGAAACAGCAGTTGTTGTGCAGCAGTTACAGATTTCTAGTGTGTTAGTATGCCTAATCCTCCAGTAAGATGTCCACCTCCTCCATGGGCACTCTCAGACGTAACTCCTTCTCAGTCATAAGGTCTAAAAACTCTTGCACACGTTCAGGAAACATTTGCACTGCGTCCATGTACAAGCCCTGCAAATAAAACACGTATGTACAAACACATTAGGAGTCTGAAAGTAAAGAGTTTTTGTTGTTGTTGTAGGACAGTGAGCTTGGAGTGGAATACTGTATGTTTTTATCTGACTTTGCTTTCTTGATTAGATTTCTAGCACAGGCATCTAGCACCTGTATGATTCCTCTATCATCGCCTGTGTGAATTACATTTTCTGCACACATTTGCAATTGTGACAGGTAAAAGTCAGACATTTTTTCTGTCTTTGTGTTGTAAAGGGGTCATCGGATGCAAAGTTCACTTTTCAATCCACCCAGTGGTTTTTATTTAATCTGTAAAAATAATTTCAAATCAAGCCATTCTCGGCTTCTTGCCGGTGTGACATAGCACCGACAGAGGCCGCTTCCATGATAGATTGATTGACACGGCCATCTTACCTTAGACCCACCCTGAGTAAGTTGTAACAGTCTGATACTGGAGCAGGGACATGGACAAGAATGGCTCCTAAGTGATTGAGGTGTTCTGTTTTTGTATGTAATAATGGGCATAGTAGTCCTCATTTACTCCCCGACATCTTAGCCGCTGAAGACGCAGTGGATGACTTTTGTTTGTGAATGAAATGCGCCTCCCTATCTACATAAATGTGTTTGCGCGAATCATCCGTGATCCAGCTTCACTTGCAGCAGAAGTATGTTTTTTTATTAATCTTTGCAGTCGCCTTTCCTAATAACGTGCTAGTTAGCAAGTTTCATGGCTAAACATGCTAAAGTAAACAAAGACTCATCACTTCACAGAGAGAAAAGAGGGGCGGGTGAGCAGAGCTCATTCGCATTTAAAGAACATGCAATAGAATGAGTTGATTTTTTGCAAAGCTGATTTTGACAAGGTAAAAAGGTGTTTTTTTTACACTTTTTTTACACTACACTAAATTTTTTTTGAAAATGATATTACGGAGTGCCTGAAAATAGTCCCCAGCTAGGTAACTTCCAACGTGACCAGCACTAAGCCACTAAGGTAATAGTAAAATAGCTGGGGACTATATTCAGGCGCTGCGTAATATCATTACGCCTGCTGCACCCATGGTACGGCAGCAAAGTTCCTTGATTATTACACCAGAATGAGAGTATAGTTCCTATCCATGTCAGCTTGGAAAATCGCATCTTTTCATTTTCTGTCGGTCTTTGTACACGATGTAACTACAGAAAAGTCAAGTTTTAAATAGGGAAAATATTGAAAATCTTTGGTTATTTTTGAACGAGATGCTAATGGTCTAATCTGATTCAGTGATTAATGTTAAGCTATGCTAAAAGTGCTATTGGCAGACCCGGAGATCGACTGAATGGATTTAAAAACAGTAAAACTCATCTGTTTAACTCTAGGGGACTTGGAAAATGAGCCTATTTTCAAAAAAACTGGAGTGTTTCTTTAAGACCCTAAAGAATCATATCAACTTGTGGAAATGGGCATCCAATGACCCCTTTAAATGTGCAGACATTGTCACAGTACCATGCTTTGCACTACCTTGTGTAAGTAGTGTGAATCTTACCTTTACCCAGGGCACTGCCTGTAGGGCCTTATAAAAGATCCCACTGCCCCTCTCAAGATTCCCATCACACATCTATAGAAAACACACAAGGAAACAGCTCATACTCCCACACATTATACATATAAGCTTTGTTAGGATAAATAAATATTAAATATTAAGAATATTGCCTTTAAAGTTACACAAATGAAGTTCTTAGCAATGCGTATTACTAATCAAAAATTACCTTTTGATATAATTACGGTAGTAAATTTTCAAAATATCTTCATGGAACATGATCTTTAATATCCTAATGATTTTTGGCATAAAAGAAAAATCTGTCATTTTGACCCATACAATGTATTTTTGCCTATTGCTACAAATATTGCTACTTAAGACTGGTTTTGTGGTCCAGGGTCACATTTCTCAACTGTAAGGTGTTTATAACTTTACCATGAAGTTCAGATACATCCTCCAGAGCAGAGGACAGTGGGCTCCATGTTCTGTTGCTGTAGCGTTTTCAAACAGACAGCGGATACGGTTGCAAAGACCATTGCTTGGGAGGGCGGGCAGGGCTGACCTGAACAAAGATGACATCAGTTACTAAACCAGATTAATGTTTTCACATTTCATGATTAATGTCGTTCCAAACACGCAAGAACTTCATTCATTTTTGGAACACAAATGAGGATATTTTTGATAAAATCCGAAAGCTCTCTGACCCTCCATAGACAGCAACACAACTGAAATGTTGAAAAATGGTAAAACAGTCCGTGTGACCTCAGGGGGTTCAACCATAATTCTACGAAGCTACGAGAATACTTTTTGTGCACAAGGAAAACTAAAATAATGACTTTATTCAACAACTCTCCTCCTCCTCATCCACATGGACCATCCTTGCTACATTTCTGTTGTGTTCCTGTCTATGCAGGGTCAAAAAAAGCTCTCAGATTTCATCAAAAATATCTTAATTTGTGTTCCAAAGATGAACAAAGGCCTTACAGGTTAGGAATGACATGAGGGTGAGTAACTAATGACAGAATTTTCATTTTGGGTACACTAACCCTTAAATAAATTGGCTCTGCAAAAAATCTCAACTAACTGTTCTTCCACCATGGCATGGAAGAGAACATATTAAAAGGCTGCTATAGTGACCTTTGCTGTGACCCTGAGAATGCAGCACCCTTGTGTTACATTTGGAAATGTATTTTGACACATTAGCTGTGATGTGTTAGACTGAGCTTTACCAGAAGTGTTCACAGACAAAACAGAACAGGAAACAAACAAACAAAAAAATAAATTACACTGCTGTTCAAAAGTTTGAGATTAGTAAGATTTTTAATGTTTTTTTTTTTTTAAGTCTCTTATGCTCATTAAAGTTCCATTCATTTAATCAAAAATACAGAAAAAAAGTAATATTATGAAATATTATTGCAATTTAAGATAACAGTTTTATATTTTAATATACTTTGTAATTTATTTTTGTGATGCAAAGCTGAATTTACTTTAGTCTTTAGTGTCAAACAATCCTTCATAAAATCATTCTAATATGCTGATTTATCATCAATGTTGGAAACAAATATTTTTTAGAACCTGTGATAATTTTTTATGATTCTTTAATGAAAAAAAAACATAGCATTTATTCCAAATAAAAATATTTTCTAACAATACGTCTTTGCGATCACTTTTTTATCAATTTATCAATAGACTTACCCCAAATTTTGAATGGTACTGTATACTGTTACAAAAGATTTCTGTTTTAAGTAAATGCTATTCTTTTTAACTTTTTATTCAAAGGATCCCGAATAGTATCACAGGTTGCAAAAAAATATTAAGCAGCACAACTGCTTCAAACTGTTTTAAACAACTGTTTTCTAAATCAGCATATTAAGAATGATTTCTGAAGGATAATGTGACACACTGAAGACTAGAATAATGATGCTGAAAATTTGATTTTGAGCTTTGATCACAGGAATAAATTATATTTTAAAGTACATTAAAATAGAAACCTGCTATTTTAAATTGCAATAATATTTCACAATATTACTGTTTTTTATGTATTTTTAATTAAATAAATGTAGCCTTGATAAGCAGAAAAGACTTAAAAAAACAAAAATCTTACTAAACCCAAACTTTTCAATGGCAGTGTAAATAAACTGGAAACTACATGAAATGACAAGAAGAGAGGATTTTTTTCCCCCTCACCTCTGAACAGAGTCCAGCATCTCTTTGAGTCGTTGCTCTGCAGTAATGGCGAAAAGATACGGCACAACACTGTCAGTTTTCTTTGTTGCACTGTGGAAAAACCTGCGGGCACGGCCTGCACTGTGATAGCGGTTCTCTGTTTGAAGGTAGAGTTGCCATAACGAAGCACTGGAGGGCAGTAAGGAGAGGGCATCTGTAAGTGCCAGTCTGAGCCGGGAGAGAGGAAACACATTGGTGTTGGCGTGGTGGCGCAGCAGTGCTACATGCTGGACAGCAACAGACTCCCAGTCTGAAAAGGCCTTGGGTCTCCTTAGAGATCCATCTGTCACTTCTGAAGTCAAATTGCTGGAAATCAGTTTTTGGATGGCCTGACTGTACACAGCATCAGCTGCATCTATCCCCATTGTGAGGTACTGAAAAAGCCCAAAACATCCAACCAGGCTGGATATTCTGTGAAGTTTCTTTGGAGCTCCAGTGCTCTGCTCAGGTAGAAACCTCAACAGCGCCTGCTCATAGGACTTTCTGGCTTTCAGTATGGTCACTGGGTTGATCTGGCCAGTGAAAGGTGTGTAGGCAGCACCCTCAGCTAATTTAGTGAGAATGTAGACAGCTTTGGAAGTGGGGACTGTCCCATTGTTTGAGACCTGCTCTACCTCTAATTGTGCGTAGAGAAAGCAGAGGTTACAGAGAACAGGATCATTAAGACCTCTAGTCACGCCCATGCCCAAGGCAGTGTCAAATACTTTGCGTGCCTCCTCCAGATTACCCAGAAGCCATTCCAGATGGGCATACTCTCTCCAAAGTGCCAGGCTGCCCCTGTTATCTGGCTCTTTTAGCAGTCGCTTTGCTAAACGTTTACTACGCTTCCCCTGAGACTTCAGGCGCTTTTTATTTCCACTGCGTAAACATCTCAGCACCTATGATAAAAAAGCAAAAAAGAAGGTTGCAGACTAACACAAACATGAAAGTCAAAAGTTTACATAGAAATTACATAGCGATTGTAGAATCTGCAAAATATTAACTATTTGACCAAAATAATAGGGATTATACAAAATGCATGTTATTTTTTATTTAGTACTGACCTGAGTATGAAATTTCTCACAAAAGACGTTTACATATAGTCCACAAGAGAAAATAATAGTTGAATTTATAAAAAATTACCCTGTTCAAAAGTTTACATACACTTAATTCTTAATATTGTGCTGTTACCTGAATGATCCACAGCTGTGTTTTTTTGTTTAGTGATAGTTGTTCATGAGTCCCTTTGTCCTGAACAGGTAAACCACATGCTGTTCTTCAGAAACATTCTTCAGGTCCTACAAATTATTTAGGTTTTCAGCATTTTTGTGTATTCGAACCCTTTCCAACAATGACTGTATGATTTTGAGATTCATCTTTTTACACTGAGGACAACTGAGGGACTCCAGAAACACTCCTCCAGAAGGAAAAACAATGCATTAGGAGTCAGGGGTGAAAACTTTTTGAATTTGAAGATCAGGGTAAATTGAACTTATATTGTTTTCTGGGAAACATGTACAAGTATCTACAAGTATCTTCTGTAGTTTCTGAAGAGCAGTACTAAATGGGGAAAAAAAAATTATATTTAGGCAAAACAAGAAAAAATTTTACACATCTTTATTCTGTTCAAAAGTTTACACCCTTGGCCCTTAATGCCTTGTTTTTCCTTCTGGAGCATCAGTGACCAAGTAAACCTTCTGTAATAGTCACATATGAGTCCCTGAGTTGTCCTCAGTGTGAAAAGATGGATCTCAAAGTCATAAAGTCATTGTTGGAAAGGGTTCAAATACACAAAAATGCTGAGAAACCAAAGAATTTGTGGGACTTGAAGGATTTTTACGAAGAACAGCGGGCAGTACTGTTAAAGACAAACAATTATAATTTTATCTTGTGGACTACATCTAAAAGTCTGTCAGTACTAAATAAAAATAACATGCATTTTGCATGATCCCTCTTATTTTGGTAAAATAATTAACATTTTGCAGATTTTGCAAGGTGTATGTAAACGTTTGGCCTCAACTGTATATTCATGTAATTTGTATGAATCATAAGATTATAAAACAATTATTATAGAATTATAGAATTTTATATAATTTACATTGTATTTAATATTATAATTAGGGGGGATTTTTTTTTTAATTAATGAAATATGGCATGTTTTCTCAAGAAATATATATTTATAGTTTTGCTCACACACATACCTTTAGTTTCTCATACTGTAGCCAGCAGAGTGTAATAGCAGCTTGATCCTGTGTGGAGACAAGTAGGAGAGTTTGCTGTAGAACGTTCTGGAGAAACTCCTCCCCTGCTTTACACAGCCCTGCCTGCCTCCTGCAGTCACTTAGAAATGTCATGTGACCCACTGCACAGGTTCCAGCTACTGGGAGGTCATAAGAGGTCAGTGGTCGCTCCGTATCCGGGCCGTCTTCAAGGAAGGCGTGATCGTCCAGTAATATGTTTGAGGAAGAGGTTGTAGAAAACCTCCCTGAAGGTCCAGGCAGACCTAGGAATTGCAGGAATGACAGGATCAACCGCATCTGTAGATCTAGTCTGTCCACACGAATCATAGATGGGCCGATATCATCAAACAAGACCTGCATTTAAGCACAAATTGAACATTCATAACATCTTACAAATATTTTAGCTAATTTGACTGTTTTATAAACAGAGTGTAGTTAAGCATGCTGAAAAATGCAAAATCATCAGGTTGTCAACAAACGTCGCACCTGCCTGTCGGGGTCCTCACAGTCCTCTTCTGATTGGCCCTTGGTTTTATCCGGTCTCCAAGGCAACCAGTGGTTTGCCTCTCGGGACGCCTCCACATCTAACCAGATCTTCCACTTAGGCCAGGACTTGTCTTTGATCTCAGAGTCGTCCTGCTCTTCTTCATCATCATCATCTGCAGGCCAAAGAGTTCACTGTAATGTTCGCTCTCATAATCAATAAAAAAACCTTTGATTTGGGGGTAACAGAAGGCTTTGATGTGTTGGTCAACTCTTTGTTTTAGCTTTATCACATGATGTCACAAGCATTCCTTATTACCCATGTCTGAGTAAAACAGTCAGAAAAAGCAAACATCAAAATGCCTTTGCACCAAATGCTGAACCATTAGCTATATTACAGTGCATTGGCAATGATCTATGCACATGTGTTTAGTTTGAACACCTGGCTCAGGTGGAATCACCCATCCTCCTCTTTCCTGCTGAAGCATCCAAGCCTTCCATCCACGAGCCCCACGTTCCCCAATCCTGGGCTCTCCACTGTCCCAAAAAGGCTCGAAAAAATCCACCTGTACACACAAAGAAATACAAAGATAATAAACATCCTGAAAACACAAGCAGAGAAACAAATAAAAGCCAATAATACAAAGTTCCCACACATTTTGACCAATGGTTTTGTCCATGGATTCATAAATACTGGATAAGAATTTTAAATGTTTTTAGAAGAATTTCTACCCTTTCGTTATGAAATAGCAAATCATATATAAAGTGTGCACTCAGCTGAACAGTCTTGTTGTATTTGCAGTTATCACTTGACACTGAGTGCCAAAACCTCATGCTGCAGCACCAAACCCAACCAGCACTGACAACTTGTTCAACCAATTACAGAAAGACACCAGGAGTGATCAGCCAATCACATGCTGACTGGATGATTAATGCAGCAGCGATGTGCACTACCCACCATGTCATGTTACAGATTGATGTCCCTAAATTTCAAGCATAAGACATGCAAAAGGAACGCAGGTTCACAGTTATTTACAATGAGTAAGAATGTAAGGGGGGTATAATATGAGCAGTCTATCACAATGCAAAACATGTTTTTAATAACCAACAATCAGTTTTGGATCATATTAAGTTTAGGACAGGGAGCGTTTTGACTTTCTAGGAATCTTCAGGTCTTGCTCAGCAGAACTTGTATGCGGCTGTTGACAGGACAGATATTTCTGCTGTTGAAGAAAAAGTTTGTTTTAAAAGCAACAGTGCATGTGAATATGCTTCTTCAGCAAATCCTGTGACCGAAACAAAGAGAGTAGAGAAACCACAGTTTCACATGAACATGCAAACATATCTGGCTGTATACAGTTATGCCTCTGTTCTAAATATTTCTTAAAATGTAAAATATTTTATCCTGTGTTTATCTTAAATTAAATGCAGGGTTACAGTTTCACTGTACTGAAAAAAAAAACACATATTTTGAGTGGGTTGCCTGAATGTTGACTGTTTTGTCTTAAAAAAAATCCCAATGTAATTAGGCAGTTGGACATATTAGTGTTCTGACATAAGACAACTGAACGAAACAGAATGTCAAAGACATTCCTTTGAAGTTGTTTGAAACAAAGGACAAAAAAAAACTACAAAGTAATTTCAATGTTTTTGTGTTTGCGTGTGTACCTGTTGTTTAGTGGGCAGATTCTTCACACTGTCTGGCTTGAAGAAAGTGAAGTCCAGAAGGGCTTGGAAGAGACACACAGCTTTCTCTGTGTGACCCGCCTGACGAAGGAAATGGCACTGCTGTAGAAATATATCTGCCAGACAAGAGAAAACACTTTGTTTCATTTATGATCACAGATATATTTGTGAAATGAGAATAAATGTGAATGAAATGAAAATTTGACCAATACAGACATAAATAGTTGATACTGCATTGCCACCTCTGAGCACAAGTGGGCAGCACAGAGTCACAGAGTCATTTTTTCCAAAAATGATCTTTTACTCACACACGTTGTTCTTTACCTTTAAGACTTTTGACCCAAGAAACATAAAAAGGGGCTTAGAACAACACTAGGGTCAGTATGATAAACAATTTTTATCATTTAGATGAAATACACTGCTGTTAAAAATTTTGGGATCAGTAAGATTTTTTTTTTGCTCATAAAGATGGTGTTTATTTGATTAAAAATACAGAAAAACCCCCGCAATATTGTGAAACATTTTTGCTATTTAAAATAGTGGTTTTCTATTTTAATATACTTCATTCCTGTGAAGCAAAGCTGAATTTTCAGCATAATTCCTCCAGTCTTCAGTGTCGTATGATGACCCTTTAAAAATCATTCTAATATTCTGATTTATTATCAATGTTGGAAACAGCAATTTTTTTGGAACCTGTGATACTTTTTCAGTATTCTTACTGATGAATAAACAGCATTTATTTAAAATAGAAATCAATATACACTACTGTTCAAAGTTTGTGGACATTTTTTTTTTCTTCGTTTCTTAATATTTTTATTCAGAAAGGATGTGTTAAATTGGTAAAACTTATAGTAAAGACTTACATTGTAAGAAAAAATTACTATTTTGAAAAAATGCTGTTCTTTTTAACTTTTTATTCATCAAAGAATTCTGAAAAAAAAGTATCACAGATAAGCACCACAACTGTTTCCAACACTGATTATAAATTAGCATATTAGAATAATTACTGAAACATCGTCTGACACTGAAGACTGGAGTAATAGCTGATGAAAATTCTTCTTTGCATCACAGAAATAAATTACATTTTAAAGTGTATTATAATAGAAACATGTTAGTTTAAATTGCAATCGTATTTCATCACTTTTTTCTGTGTTTCTGATCAAATAAATGGAACTTTGATGAGACTTCTTTAAAAAAACATTACAAACCTTTGGACCCAAACTTTTGAACGGCAGTGTATACTCATCTCAGAACCTCAGACGTGTATTCAACATCGACCCTTCACATCACAATGACAATGTAAGACCTTTATTGGTATTTCACTATAGATCTCATAATCAGTCTGGTTCAATCTGTTTAAAAATAATTGTATGTTTGAGTGTAAATTTCAGTTCAATTCAGCAAATGTGGGCCCAGGGAGTGCTGATCCAGACACATGCTGCACACTGACCCGATCTATTGAGGTAATTGTTTAATTAGGCTAATCGAGAAGCCAGTGATAGTGAGCACAGAACAGCAAGGGGCCTGGCTCAAAATCTGATCATTCATCCACTCACACAAACACACACACACACACACACACACACACACACACACACAATGTCACAGAGGTTTTAACGCCTGTTCATTTCGGCGAATCCCAGTATGGGGAAACCCAGGACAGTGATGTTTATGTTTCGACTCACTGTCTGCCTCTCTCTAAACAGACCCACACAATACAACCTCTAAACTAGCTGACAAACAACATGCCAATCCAATTCAAAAACACCACATCATCACCTTTTACTGTTGCCTGTCAGTCGATCCCTGCCACACATACACACACACACAACGGTGGACAGCCCGAAAAATACTGCATAACGTACACTTGCACAAATTGGAGGTGCTTAACTCTACAAATATTTATGCATGTAATCAAAACACGTTTACAGTTTCCACCAACTGCTGTCACAGCAACATGAGGGGAGGGAGAGAAAAAATAACCCACGGCTGCAAATTCACATCTAAACAAGTGAAACTCAAACTATGACAATGCAAATATTATCTGAGGACACTAGAAGACTTTAACAAGAACATGGTGGAGAGTCTAAACGATGCTAAACACTTGCTAAATGTGGTAAGTATCTACATTTGACAAGTATAAAATATCACTATACCTAAGAGGTCTTCCTGGGTGCCTGGAAGTGGAGGGTGAGAGACCATACTGCCATCTTCGACTGCACTGAGCGTGCTTAAACACTTTCCGAACACGCTGTTGACCTTTGACACCGAGAAAGTGCTGAAATGACTCTGTGTGAAGAGAAGATACTTCCTCCATAAAGGAGCGCTGTTTGGATGGATGAACACTAGTTTCTTCCACTCTTTCTGCAGGGTGGCAGGCTCCCATAGTTCCTTGCACAGGCGGAGTTTCTCCAGTTTCAGGTCCACGTTTGCAGGGTTACTTTCCACTGCCTTGTCCACAATGGACAGCTTCTTCTCCAGCACGGCACGAAGAGACATCTTCTTCAAATCACCATCATTGTCACCGTCACTGGCAGCAGAGAATGACCCAGAACCGAAGGCCAGTTCATCCTGATCAAAGACAAAAAGTGAGAGAAATTTAAAAAGAGATGAAAATTCTGTCATTAATTACTCACCCTCATGTTGTTCCAATTTGTAAAACCTTTGTTCATCTTCGGAACACAAATTAAGGTATTTTTGATGAAACCTTTCTGACCCTCCATAGACAGAAACGTAACTGAGCTGTTCCCAGACCCAGAACGTGACTTGGAGGAGAAGAATTGTGACCTGTGCTGGCAAAATGAGTTGGAATGCATTCTAATTTTGAGCTACAGGCAAAAGAGGTGAACAATTTCAGTTTTGGCGATCCCAATGCTCCAAATAGTAATTAAACATCTAAAATGATCTTTTTTGGTGAGTTTTCTGAGGAGTACTTTTCCTTTGCTCACCACAAGTTGTAGGTCTTTTCTCTATGACATGAGACCAAAACAGTGATTTTCAAACCTATGCTGATGAAAACAAAACGTTCACGCTGACTAACATTTTCAAAGCTGACATTTGCGTAAGACGTGCCTCTTCGAGAGCATGCGATCTCCCCAATTTCAGAAAAGTTTTGTGAAATGCCATAAAATCAAGAATTATGTTATCTGTTCATTCTCTTTAACCTTTATTTAATTGACTAAAGTACTTTAAATTAAAATGTTTTCTTTGGCCAACTTTTCATTTTATTTTGTAAATATAACCAAATTTTGATTTTCATGGCTGTGCCTGCAACCAAATTAAACTGCTTTGAAACAGTTCACAGTAAGCAGGTGAAATCACCTCAGGTGAATTTGCAGCACTCAGATGGCATTGCATAAGAAACTGTCATGCTGCATCAAAAAATGCAACTTGAATTTCTGTTACTCTTGCAGAAAGCTATACATCAATTCTATGCAGTGATGCCATGGGGTTCCCTGGGATAGAGCTCACCTCAGATAGTCAAAAAGACAATGGAAATGTGTGCTGTTGTTAGACGAGTCCATGTTTCAGCTTGTTTCTGGGAAAAATGGACATCGAGTTCTCAGTATCAAAGTCCAAAGGGACCATCCAGACGTTCATCAGCGACCGATGCAAACGCAAATGGCTGTCATGGTATGGGGTTGCAGCAGAGCAAACGGCACTGGTGACTGGAATATGTGCGAAGGTACCATTGAAATCGAGGCATGTATTGGGATTGCACAGACACCATAATGACGTCTTTAATGGGAAGTAATTGGTTATTACATCAAGACAGCTCTCATTCTGCATGTGGTACAACAGTGTACTTTCGTACTTTTGTGCAAGACTGGCCTGCCTGCAGTCCAGATACGTCTCTTATTGAAAATGTATGACCAGTCATGAAAAGGAGAAACAGACAATGACGATTCTGAAGTTTTTTTATCAAGCCAGATTCTACAACAATTTTGCTTGCAAAACTTGAAGTATTAGTATCCCACAATTGCCAAATAATTACACTTTGTAATTAAAAGGAAAGTTGATGTGGCAGTGTTAAACATGCCTCTATCCCAACTTTTTTGGAGCCTGGGTTACGTTGCTGCCTATGGAGGGTCAGAAAGCTCTCAGATTTCATCAAAAATATCTTAATTTGTGTTCCGAAGATGAAAGAAGGTCTTACGGCTTTGGAACAACATTAGGGTGAGTAATTAATCACAGAATTTAAATTTTGGGGTGAACTATCCCTTTAAATTAAAGAAAGGTAAATAAAACAATGAAATTGGCACATTTCTTCTCTGGAGGCCTACCTGGAAGTGTACAAAGTCAAGCCACAGCTGTATGTCTGCAGGATTCTCCCGTAGCTTCCTATTAAACTCCTCCACCCGTGCACTCAGAAAGGTGCTGCTGCTGCTCCCTTCAGCCTCAACATCCTGCTGATCTCCCTTTACCTCAAGTTTACCCTTGCCCTCCAGCCATAGAGAGGTTCCATGGTCATAGATGCCCAGCGGATTTACCCATGATATGGGTGCCTGGGTGGAAGAGCCCTGCTCTTCAGTGCCGCCCGAGAGCTTGATGTAGGAATCAGAGCTGACGGCATTGCCCTTAGAGAGTTTGGGGAAAGCAGGTTGACTATCTGATCGAAGCAGCTGACGGGTGGAAGGACAGAAATAGCGCTCAGATTTCTTGTCCACGCGCTTCTTCTCTGGGCCTCCATCGTTCCAGTTCACAGCCTGGGTCTTGGCATTTAACCCCAGGCATGATCCTCCCTTCCTCTTATACCTGAAAAGCAGAAAAATATGACAGGTTTTAACTGAACTGGTGAAGAACCACTGAGCTTTTTCCTCAGAAACAGTGCAGAAAATATGAAGAAACTTTTTAGATTCCATCCAGGCCTACTGACAGATGAAGGACAAAGTAAAACAGAAGTTGGCAGGTGTCTGAGTGCGGATGAGATAACTTCAGAAAGTGAAGGAAAGAGATCGAAGACGAGGGATTTGTATCCTCCGGAGCAGCACTTGACCTTCTCAAGAAAAGAGTGCTGTGCTGCACCTCTGTACACTCTTTCTGTACACACACTTCACGCATGATACCGATCAACTTTAGAGGAGTGTGTATGTGAGAGGGGGATGTCAAGAGAGAGGGACAGTGAGAGAGAATGTGAGTATTGATTGTGGTCTCTTAAGTTACAGATGGCAGCTCTGACACCAGATTAAAGCTGATAGGAGCTGGAGAACTGCCAGGTGTGAGATTTGTTGCCTTCGAGCAGCTAATAAACCCTTCACTATAGCCTGCAATGCCAGAACATTGGAGTGAATAAGACCCAGAATGACGCTTACGGAGCACCGGGGTACAGAACCTTAACTACAGCTGCATGCTGACATCAAAGTAAACGAGATTTACATTTCCAGAAGGAAACATAAGTGCCTACAAGGCAGAGGAAGAAGTTTTAGGCTTTAGTTTTGCATAAATGAAATGAGCCATTAGAACCACTTTGCCATTATCATGACACTCATTTCGCATTTTGATTTTTTTATGGCTGAGCATGAGAATCAACACGTGAATTGACAATGACTTTTCAGTAAAATGTGGCTATAGAAGTTTGAATAGATGCAAGGCAGAGAAGACCAATAACTATTCATACTATATGCCAGTGTCCAATCCTGCTCCTATGCTGCTCAGTTTAGCTCTACCCAGCTCCAACACACTAGCCTAGAAGTTTCTAGTAAGTCTGAAGACCTTGGTTACTTTGGTTAAGGTGTGTTTAATTAGGGTTTAGCAAAACTCTCAGGTTTGGACAGCTCTGCAGATATGCAACATCACAAACATTTTAAAAGTAAGTGTGTTTAAACTGATAACTATCAAAACATAAACAGACAAGTGTACATTTGCAGACTACCATAGAAATGTTTACATATAAAGCAACACAAATAGGGGTTGCAAGATGATTTCCAGAAATATTTTTTTTAAAGATTAGAAAAAGCATATTTTACCAATAAATAAAAAAATATATAAGTTGAATTAAAAATACAACTCCAACATGTTGGACCCAACTCATTATGTAAGATTAATGATGAAATGTAAGTAATGAGTAAATTACTCTAAAATAATATTATGTGTGTTCCTTTGTGTTGTCATTATGCTTGTGTTTAGATAGATCTATGAGCGCATGTGAGCCATTGTGCAAAGCGTTTGTATACTTCAACAACCTCAGAGGAAAGCGGGGGTCCTGAGGTACTGTTATTTTGGTGGTCATGGGCTGAAAAGTTTGGGAACCCCTGCCTTAGGGTGCCTTTAAGCTAGCACTTTTGAGGCGCACCCGGGTTCGATTGACGTCAGAGTTCGGTACGTTTGGTTGATATGAACGAAGTCTTCCGAACTCGGGTACGCACCGCGAACCGTACCCGAGTCCGCTTAAAAAGGGTAGTCTGGGGTACGATTCATGTGAACTCCGGTACGGTTTGCAGAATGCAATCGTCGCGAAGTGAACCACTATTAATGACGTATTATTTGATCAAAAATTGTGTTTGTTTGTGTGTGTGTGTTTCACTCACTTTCCTGACGAACGTGACTGAAGCGGTGCAAACAGAGAGCTGTATATATAATATCTGTTCGTCTTAAGCGGTCTTTAGAGCATTTGCAGTATATTTGTAAGACAGACGTTAGGTGCCGTTATGTACTAAAAAAACTAACGTTGACAACAAAACTACCGTTTCAAAAACTAAATATATATAAGTGAAGAGAGCAATGTTATGCATTTTGCCGCCTTCTCCTGCGCCATCATTACTAAGCAATGGGGTAAACAGCTGCTGGCTTGATGACGCAAACGAACCACGGTTTGGACCCAAATAAAATAATATGAACACAGTCCAGCGGGGGCAGGGGGAGCAATCGAACTCGGGTTCAGATCAGGCAATCGAACCAAATGTGAAAGCACCCTTAGTCTCAGGTGTCCCCAGAATGTGTATGTAAAGCTTCAGCTCAAAATACCCCACAGATCATTTATTATATCTTTTTTTTTCAAATGTGACGCATTACTTTCCACAAAAAGTAACTAAGTAATGTAATTAGTTACTTTTCTAGGGAGTAACACAATACTGTAATGCATTACTTTTAAAAGTAACTTTCCCCAACACTGGTTCTGTGTGAATGGCCCCTTAGGATGCAGACAATTTCATGCGGATTTCAAAGGGTTTCTGCAAACAGAAGCTAGGGTTTTAAAAGCAGTTGAAAGAGACACATGAGCACAATACACACTGCAGCTCTCTCGTATGCACACAGTCGCAGTGCTCCCCTGCATTATGGAGCGTCTGGCACCTGCTGCTGCTGCTGAGACTGGCTGACCTTCAGAGAGCCAAACAGAAAGACTGAAAGAGGAGAGGATCTGTGTGTGAGACAGACAGACAGACACACCGAGATAGTGAGTAAAGTTACCTGGCTATGTCTCCCCTATAGAGGGATTTGTATTCCCAGTTGGCACGGTCAGCTCTTCTGTCGATACAGAAGGGGGAGTCAGTGGGGGTCTGGAGGTCATCCAGCCACATAAAGGTCTCGCTCACCCGAACTTGAGCTTCCTCCCTGCAGCCAAGAAGATGAAAGACAAGGGCATTAAAAACAACACATGCCATTATTCAAAAATCCAGAGTTAAAAGAATTATTTTTGATGTTTTGTGCATTTCAGTGTTATAAAACAATCTTTTGCATTCCCTCAAAAGGAACAGCTCACCAAAAACTGAAAATACATACCACAAAAAGACACATTCTACTTTTGTAAGGCACAAAAAGCCGTGTTATCATTCTACTAAACTTCTACTTTGAAGTTTAGTGAAAGAAAGTAAGTCAGAAATTAAATGTGTGAAGCCCTTCAAGCCTGATATAGATGTAAGTGGGTACAAAGATCAGAGACCGACTGTAGATCAATGTACTGCAGGAATTTCTATGAACACACCTGTCAGCGTTCTGCTTTTTTAGCAGGTCGCTGGGGTAAACTGTGTCTGATTCAGATCCACTGCTCTCCGAGTTATCTCTGCTCTTCTTCTTCTTGTGTTTTTTCTTCTTTTCTTTCTTTCTCTTCTTCGATCTGCCATGGCTGTCTTCTCTCTCTTTACTCTTCTGCTCTCTGCATAGACATAGAAAAGGGCATTCAATGTGTCCTCTGATAAGCAGACACTTTGCAGAAGAAGATCTTTTACAGTCAAGTTAATATTTTAATATGTTTAGATATGCATATGTGTAAATATTTATAAAACTGGGTATTGCATTTGAAGCCTGGTCTATAACAGACATAGTTTTGGATAATACATTTAGAATTACTTTACTTGTACGTGACACTTTAATTTGACTCAATACACTTTAATGTTTTTTTTTTACTTGAACTTGAAGATTTATTTTAAAACCAAATAAAATCGGACAGATTTCCTTTTAGCAAGCTCTTTAATCACACATTAAGATCCACAGGTGATAAAGTGAATTTATTGAGTGATTAACTGCACTGCGCTGCACTTTAAGAATCTGTGACCTTGCTGGTTCTTCTGCCTCTGCCTGCACTCTCTCTGTGGCCCGCTGGTGAGTCTTCAGAGCATCTTCAGTTCTGAAGCTCTGATTACTCAGCCATTCCAGATCTGCTGGAGCTGAAAGAAGAAACACTCATTAACAACTGTATAAATCAGTCAGTCACGACAGACAGCCTGTCCAAATGAAGCAAAACCTCTGAGAAGCGCATCTGATGTGATTCGCACGCAAAAATAAACTGTCCATTAAAGAGGGTTGATTCCTTTAAGCAGTGAGAAGGACAAAAGCATGACGCTATCTGTTACTCAGCCTGGGAAGAAGCCAGATGCATTGCTGACCTGGCCGATATTCTGCACAAATCTCCCCACTGCAGCAGGGGTTATCTGCATGCAAGAGTGGTTTGTTCTTTTCTACTGTACTCAATGTGAGAACAGTCCTTTCCCAATAATTTGATATTGATTAGTTGGGATGTGTGTCTTCATCTAGCTTATTAAGCGCTCAAAGATGGGATCCACTCAAACAGAACGGCTGACTGATTACAGTGCGTTGAACTGTAGCCAGATCCATAAAGGTCCAGGATTTGGCATACAAAATCATTTGTGTGCTAGTTATTGGTGCTTGTAAGCATCCCTCCAACTATTGCACACTTCTGAAGTGTTAAACCTTGCAGTGTAACTTGTTAGAAAAGTTTGCGTATGAACATAATGACATTTTTCATACACAGGCAAAACAGGACATAGTTTCTAACATGATGCACAATGTTTTTGAACATTTAATTTAATGGTTTATGTGGAATTGTTTCTATACTTTAAGAGATTTGAGGAGCAGAGATGCTTCAAAACAATTAACACTAAATATAAAGGCATATATTATTACTGTTAATCAACGTGTAACGCAGCTGCACACAGTTACAGTAAATCATTCAACAGTTATAGTAATAATCAGCACAACTTTTAGGCTTCGTTTACATGTTCTCTTTCTTTCATCCAATATCAAGTGCTCCTGACTTTATCCTGTATGAAGCTCTGAAGGCAGGTCAGAGAGAGCTTACCTCTATCGCCAGCAGAGCTTTTATTGCTTGACAGTCCAGCGAAGGACGGGAAAAGAGACATGTTTCTTCAAACAGATCAAAACAGACGCGCGCCTGTTACGTCATCCGCCTGCGACCTGGAAGAAAAGCATCATGTACTCGTTTTTGCGAATCGGTTCTTTCGAACAGTTTGTCTTAAAGAACTAGTTCCAGAAATGATTCAGCAATTCATTTATGTCATGACATAATTACGAAGTACACAAGAAGAGTTGGTTTAAACATTTAAAATATAAGCCTAATTTACAATAACAACCTCAATAATTGTACCTCAAAAAGTTTTAGCATGTTTCTATTTCTTATGCGTGTTGATAAAAATGTCACACAGAGCAAGTCATAAATATATTCACAGTTCGTCTAATTTGCAATATTCCTTCTAATATAGTATAAACTTGCGTTTCACCCTATTAAATAATCCAAATCAAATCGGTTTTCAGCACATTGCGAATTTGGTTCAATGAATCAGTGATTTGTTGATAAGATAATCTCTTGAACCGATTCAGTTCACTGCGTGAAGGAATCGTTAAACTTTTTAACTGGCTCAGTCTATTTATTTAAAGGATTAGACAGAAAATAATGACCCGTTCATTTACCACAAGGGAAGATAGTGTGGAAAATATTTTCCATGGTCATTAAGACATTTTAAGCCGTTTTATGGTACCAGTAGATTAAGCAATTTTATTGTACAGTAGATTAAGATAAAAAGGTCATCTATTATAGCAAAAGTTTACTGTGTGTATTTAACAAAGTGTTGTTCATAGTAAGTGAAATTCTTTCATTATTATCATAACATCCACATATTTATTTATTTATGTCCGTTGTCGCAATCTCCATTTCACCCTGCTTGAAGTGTTATTTATTTTTAAATGTGCAACTGTGTCCAGTTCGCTATATTCAAAGAGCATAGTACTCTGTGCTTACCATTGCTTTCTAGAAACTCAATTAAACCTTAACTTTCTAAATTTGAAGGAGTCTCACGGTGAGTCTATAATATGAGATCTGATCCCGGGAGAGAAATTTAATCAGCTCTGTCCTGTCTAACCGAAGGGCTTGTTGGCCCGTCGGTTCCAGTGCTGCTGCGTGATCCGGGACACACTGAGCGCAATGGCTTGACGCATTGCAGGTCTAACGTAACCAATCAGAGACGCCGTTACAGTCACGAGCGGATTGCAGGTCTCAGCTGGCCAATCATAAAAGCTGTGACATGCTGAGGCGAAATCTCTCTAGCGTCAACAAAGACAGAGGACTTGATGCAATAAGTAATATTCCGACGAAAGAAACTAGTGCCTTTTAGAGAAGTAGTCCCCTCAAGATGTAAAGTGTTCTTAGGCTTTTTTTAGTACTTTGAGTCTAAAAAAATATTATACTGGATGTCGATTTGTCCTTAATTTTTATATATAGATTCTGTTTATTTTAATAAATAACTGACATTTTAATTTGTGTCCTATATTGCAAAAAATGTATTCAAACACAATACTTTAAAGTAGTGTGTTAAAGATCAGAAATAAACGTAGTTTATAATATTATATTAAAACAATTCTCATCATGTTTTATTTCTTTTTTAATTTCAGTTAATTCAGTTAATTTGATTTTTCTATTTCAGAATCAAATGTAACTTTGTTCACTGGGATTTATTTGGTTAATTAAAAGACCAATGGAACAGATTTTTCTCTGTGACAATATAAATGACTTAATTCACAATAAGGCTCTTTTGAATGGGAAAGTTGAATGTTTTTATTAGCCTATAATGTTCTATACATTTTGCCATACCATTTTTTTATAGTCTAATCAGGCCCCTGCTTTTTGAAGAGTGCACATTTATCCTCATTGTGAATGTACATTGAATTAATTTACTTTACACAACTTACAGAAAATATTAATTGGCCATTTGCATGAAGAATTAGGATAGAAGTGTGTTTTTTTTTATTATCCCATGTGAAAATTAAATACTGAACACATGAATTTTAGTGATGTTTTTTTTTTTTTTTTTTTTTACCACAGTGTGCATATTACTCATACTGCATGTTAATATAATTAGTACAATAGGGCTAACAATAGCTAACAGTGTGTAAACTGCCCCAGGAAAAATTACATATTAAATACAAATTTTCATCTGCACTGTACACAAAACCAGTCTTAAGTTACTTGTGTATATTTGTAGCAATAGCCAAAAATATATTGTATGGGTCAAAATGATAAATTTTTCTTTTATGCCAAAAATCATTAGGATATTAAGTAAAGATCATGTTCTATAAAGATATTTTGTAAGTTTCCTACTGTAAATATATTAAAACTTTGATAATTTGTTTAGTAATATGATTGCTAAGAACTTAATTTGGACAACTTTAAAGGCGATTTTCTCAATATTTTGATTAAGATTCAGGTTTCCGATTTTCAAATCTTGCCAAACCTTGTCATATCCTAACAAACTTAGAAAGCTTATCTATTTAGCTTTCATTTATGCATAAATCTAAATAATAATAAAAAAAAGTTGTGGTCCAATGTCACATATATTGAAATTATGTAATAAGAAAATACTAATTAGGTCAGTAATCTTTCATTATTACTAAATAATATTAAACACAGTTTACATATGAAAATTTGTACACTGTACATATGCTGTGTTTGATCCAAAAGTGATGAGAACATGTTGGATTACTTGAGTAGTACTTAAGTAGAAGTACATTCTACATATCATACGTAATAATTCGCTATTAGCCTATATTTGTTCATAAATGAACACCTTCTTCTCAGGACTGACTAAGGTGGTTATTACAAGTAGGTGGGCGGGGCTTAGTACTGCTCTATGCGGAAGTGAGTGATAGGGGTCCGTACGGCGGAGGAATACACCATTGTATATAGTACCGGATCTCCTTCAATACTCTGCGAGCGACAGTCGCACGGTGGAGCTTTAACTGAGAGCGGAGCATCGCTGCAGTCTAGTGTAGATTAACAAACCGAGTCCACTCGCCACCCTCAGATATGGTACGTATAGGCTTTTATCATACACTACTCATTTATGAACCTGTGTTCATATTTTATGTATTTAACGCATTGCGGTTAATATATAGATATGACTAACCACCTGTCTTCCTCTTCTGCGTTTTCACTCGTGCAACAGCAAATTTGATTTCATATGCATTAGACTCGGTTGTGTATTTCACTGCACTTCGCAAGCGATGGTTGCGTCTGATTATTATTTTGAACGTGTTGCAGTGTTATTGATGTCATAGTGCGGCAGGAAATGTGACATACGCGTTTTATTATGGTGTGATGTGCTGGACAGCAGCAGACAGATGATCAGTGCTCACATTCGGTTAAATAAGAACGCATTGTGCTTGGCTTTGTAATTGATATGTTTGAGACAATATTTGCTTTACTTTAGCAAATGATTTTGCTGTAGACATCACTGACAGCTCCTGTGCAAAACCAGGCCAGTCCGAATAAAGAGTAAAGAAAGACCTTAAAGAAATAATTCAACTGGAAAGATGTCTATTCTGTTACCATTTACTCGTTGCAAACCTGTAGGACGTTTCTGGAAATCAAACCGAGATAAGATCTTAGACAGAATGACAGCCACTACTTACTTTAAATGTATGGAAAATGATGCAATGAAAGTGAACGGTGACTAGGGCTGTCAGTCTCCTTTTGTGTTTTACAGAAGAAACATCGATAGATAAAAATGATGACAGAAGTTCAATATTTGATTGAAATATTTCTTGTTCAGTGCAACGTGAAATTATTGTTTTAAGCAGCCAGCTGTGGTTGACCATTGTTTCGTTTTGATAATGACAAAACATTATTACATGTATGTATGACCATGTTATTCATCTTAGCTGCTGTTTTATTAGGATTCTTAAAATTTTAATTGTAAACAACTGTTAAATCTGTCAAAAGTAAACAGGACTAGCACCACAAGTTGGCTTTATTTACTGGTTTAGGTTGGCACAAACATTTTTGATTCATTTTAGACTTCTTGTGAAAGTAACAGGTCTGTTTGTTATCTGGGCTCGGGGCTTGAATATTTTTCCTCAAGAGAGCTCAAAACAGAGTTCGTAAATCATACAGCTGGATACCCAACGAGAAAATAAACAAACCTTTGTTTAAATGGTGCATTTTAGCTCAAGAAAGCAAACATTGTTCGTGAAGCATGGAAAGAATGTCCTGAGTGAGTTCAACAAAGTCGATGCCGACTAAATGAGCCCATACAAATGCATCTCCTTCAGCTTTTCCGCAGTACAGTGCCAGAAAGCTCAGTGTAAATCATTTTTTTTGTGCCTGTGCTGTTCGGTGAGAATTATCTCAGCTCTGTGATGAACTATGAATGGCTAGTTGCTGTGTGAGGTGTCTGTTTCCTCCTTTGAGTTGCGTCTTCAGGACCTTCCTGGCCACGATGCAGCTCTAGTTTCACTGTCCTGCCTGTACGGGCAGTTGTGCCATGGGATTCAGTGGGCCCTTTGTGGAAAATAACCATGGTTTTTTTTCACCCATCTTGTAGAACGGTCTAGAAACAGTCTGCGCTTTTTCACACGGGGTTCTCTGGAAGCTTCTCTGAAATAAGAGTCATGCTAAACTGCTTGAATGACTACATGCATATATAATATATAGTAAATTTATTGGGTAGCTGAAATAGCCCGATTAGCTATCAATGATTGGCTATTTCAGGGCTTGCCGTCTACATAGTTTGGTTCATAAGGAAGCTGTTTTCAAAGTTGTGGTCATGAGTTTATATTCAGCCACCTTCCTGTCTTAGGTGCTAAGTTGTGGGTATATTGGTGTTCGTTTTGTGAAGAAAGACAGTTACTGGAACTAGACTCAGTAGAGAGTTTGCATCTGTCAGCGTGATGGTTAAGGGCCTTGGGGACTCCCTGTTAACATGGTGTGAAAGTGGCAATACCACACTCATTATCGTACACTGGGCGTCCAGAGCGCCAGGCCAGCCTTCTCTCAGCTGCTCCTGCCGCTTGGCGACTCCTAAATCAAGGCCAGATTCCAGGCAACATTGCGCAGCATTTTCAGATCCAGGCCAAATTCCTGGCAGTGGTGTTCGATGTTTGAAGCCTCGCTGGATGGCAAATAGCCTGGAAGGCTTCCAGTAGAGGTACAGGATCCTGTTCTCCCCCATCAGCTGGAGAGAAGAAATTATCCTTTATGGACAGGGTCCATGGGGAATCTGCAGACGGTGCATTTTCCACATTGATTTTTTAAAGAAAGAAGCAATGTTTATTAAATAAAGACATATTTGGATATTGCTACAGATTACCAGATTTGTTTTGATTCCAATTCAAACCATTAACTATTCATTGAAGAAACTATAAAATCCAAATTGACAATTCTAATTTTGTATGAAATCTTGCATTGTTTATTTTAAATGATTTAGCCGCATAATTATTATTTTTTTAAAAAGAACATTCTCGTGTTGTAAGAGTTGTAATCCATCCCTTCAGAATCCTGTGACTAAATGAAACTATTTCAGCGATTAGGAAATATCCAAATAAATGGACAAAATCAAGTACTGCCCTACATTACATCATTCAAGAAGCAGTCAGATATACGTCACAATAAGGGAAAAAAGACAATTGCAATTTCCATTTTATGCTGACTTTTAAAAGAAATGCCTCTTAAGAGTAATTCATTTTGGGAAGTAAGCTACCATTGTTTTTATTTTTTGAAGAGCTCTGCGGGCACATATGGGTTACTGCTGGTGCAACGAAGATAGAGATGCGTCATCACTTTTGTACATATCGTGTAAACACTTTAAACAAGTTTAATGTCGACGTCATCATTTTTCAATGCGTGTTGTTGAACAACTGAACGATTCTTTTTTATCTAGTTTTCTTTAATCTAAATTTCGTAACTCAATTTTCTAGTGAAACAACAAACTCCTCTGGTGACATATGCATGACTTCTTCAATCATTTCATCCTCATACACTCTCTTACAACTGACCCTTTGCAAAAACCTGCTCTCCTTAGTTACTGCTGCTGTGTCTGACAAACAATGCCGCACTCACACTACTTATCACGTTCCCACACGTTGAAAATACATCGACAGAGCAGGTTACTTCTGTTATGAAACAAAGTCTCAGCTTTACAATTTTGCAATTAAAAAAAATCTTTAATCTGCTCTTTAATGTGCCCTGATAGATCACTGTATTGCCTTATTAGATCTATCCACTCCTCAAACGATCGTCTTTTCCTATTTACGTGAAGCACGAAATAAACATGAATGAACATTAGAGTGTATTTTATTTCAAATGTGAAAAGACGTAAATACAGACAGTTTTCACGTGTACGTACACCGAAGTTAATCTACACTGTCTGATTTGTTTGTCGGACAAAAATGACAAATTTCGCATTACGATTGGTCAGATCACCTGTCAATCAAGTTGTTTGCGAAGTGTCAGTTGACCGCAATTTCTCATTTAGATCTGGCTCCTTCCAATCAGCAACTGAGGAGCTGAACCAAATCTTCACACTCATACACTTTATTTTCAATAATACAATTCACTCTGATGATCTGTAGCTACTACCAACTTTAATAACCAGGCAGTTGAACAAGGGTGAAGGACGTATCTTCATATTTAGGTTAAATTTCAAGGGAATTATGGACACTAAATGGAACAACATGTGCCGAGGTGCCTTGCACAACAGCAAATCATAATAGGCCAGGAAGGGACCGTTGTAACTCTCCAGGTCATATTTTGTCCCTACCTGGATTTGAACTCACAATCTTTATGCTAGCAGCCCGCATCCTAACCCTCAGGCTAACAGGACCCCTAGGGAGGCATAGGCAGAGACAAATAAACTTGATCACAAGAACAGCGAGACAGGTGAGATAATGCATCCACGCAGGGAAAGGTAAAACCTGCCATTGTGTTCGCAGACGGAGAGAGGTGTTTGTACAATTAGCAGAGACGCGATGCCACTCAGATGATCAAAGAGATATAAATGCAAACTCACAGCCGGATGTAAACTGAGATGACCACAGGACAGACAGACCTTCCTTTGCTTTAGCTGTCATTCTGTGTACCTGACGGTGTACTTTCTAATACATGCCACTTTGACCTGATGGGTAGCCCATTTGACTAAGTTCAAATGGAAGCGATCCCTGACCCTCGGCTTTGTAACCGTAGTGAGCTGCTGACGTTAATCTTCTCTGAAATCGGCCTAATATCTTTCTGAGCGATACCCAATGCGGCCTGGGAGGTTGGTACAGTAACACTGGCCTCAAGGGTCAGGTGAGCTCTCTCGGGGTCCGTTATTCATCAGCCTGATCAGCCAGACTCGCCGCTACGTGCTTGAGGTAACATCTACTCGCAAAAACCAGAATGCCTCCAAAGAGACCTGTGATTTACCCTGAGGAGGACTCTGTCTCATTAAACATGGTGTACGATCTCCTTGACCAGCAGCAGTTCTTCTATAAAGAGCTGATCGAGCTACAGGAGAGAAACTACAAGTCCTTCTTGCAGATGCTGGTGGACTCCACCAACAGCCGCATTGACAGCGTGGTGCGAGATGTCCAGGATTTGAAGAACTGTCTCCAGCACTGCCGGACTGAGCTTGGGGATGTCAGACGGCAAGGCGTGCAAAACGCCAAGCGGACCGAGTGCTTGGCAGAAGGTCTGGTGATGGTCAGAGGAGCGGTGGATAGCCTGACCTCATTGAAAAGCCCCACCGCTGAGGTCAAACCCAGGAAAGCACCAGTTAAAATGGACAGGCAAGATGTGAAGAAGACTGATGGCTGGGCCAATGAACCTAAGGCGAAGAGGCTGGTGGCTGATTTGACCGACATTCAGTTTGATGGCTTAAAGGTTGTGTTTACGCTGTTGTCTTAAGAGGATGTTCATTCATCATTAGTTTACGAATTGGAGGTCAAAGTGGTATTTTGTCTTGTTTGATGGCATTGATTTGATTAATCTGGTTTCTTTTTTCAAGCAAAAGCTTTGAGTGTCAGTATCAGGAAGTGAGGGAGCAGATAAATTAGATGTTTTTGCTTTTTAAGAAAGTTTTATGAAGAGCATTTAGACATTTTAGACTGGGAATGCAGTGGTTTAATCTTGATTTTGTGACTTTTTCTTTATGACAGGACATCTGTGCCATTGGGGTTTGGGCAGTTTGTAAAGTGCTTAGCACATTAAAACGATGAGTTATATATGTTTAGGACACTCATTTACTCATCACTTTTTTCCCTTCTCCTTTTCCAGGCTGACCAACTCACCGAGGAGCAAATTGCTGGTAAGCCAATCTGTGTGTGTTTGTGGTGTAAACATGCCCTGAATTAACTTCATTGTGAAGGATGACAGTCCCATAATAACTGCTTACAGTCAGTAGACCTGCCTTTCATTTGGCCGGACGATTCAGGAAAATGGGATTCATGTATCAGGATTTGTACAGATACTATAAAATTAAATTCCAGACTGCTTTTTTGATTTTCAAGGACTTCAATCAGAGATCACACTTATCAAAAAATGTCTTTGAAATTCTAAAAAAAGATAAATAAAAATATACACCAAAAATGGCAATAATAAAGTGAAGCACATGCAAAGTATCACTACTAAAGTGTTATAAGTATACTACACATTTACTATAGTAAAACCACTGTTCGTTTCCTAAAGGGATTTGTATTTGTGTATACTTTCTTTCTTTTCCCTTTGTTTTGTACCAAAAAATCACTCCAAAATCATGATCCGCATTCCAAAGTTCCAATCTGAGTGATCATGATTTAGATTAGGATTTCAAATCATGTATCGTGAATCGTGAATCATTCAATTTGCAAAATGATTCACAAATCCGTTCCAATCTAAATTAAATGATTTGTGAATTGAAGTCTCTATATAAAACGAATGATTTGCGATAGGTGAAACGATTGGCTTCGAAACATTTTGCAATGCAGTGGTTTAGCTGATTCTGAGCTTCATTTCACTCATCAATTTGTTCTTTTTAAAATCTTTACAAGCAATGTCAAAATTTGAAAATAAAAGGCTCTTTTATTTTCATCTGGTTTTTGCTGATGAAGTCATGAGTTTGAGTCAATCGGAGCGGTTCCAGCATAAATGACTCACTCAATTGATTTGGTTCATCTGTTTCTCTTTTTGCGTCTTCTGCTATGTTTACACGACACTGTCAGTACTACTACTAGCTTAGCTCGCTAGGTTTTTTTACATTAACTGAAATAAGCAAAAAAGGTATGTTTATTTAATTGCGTGATTTTTGCGTAAAAAGATACATGCTTATTGGAAAAAAATTAACACTTATTTCATAGATGCACTGTCTTTCAATAATTCATGCACTTTTTAAGTACCTGCTATTTTCAAGGGTTTTTAGGCCTTAAATTTCAGAAAGTCAAATTATACAAACCGTGATATATGTGAGATTTTAATGCTATTTTTATCTGTTTCCTCGCAGAGTTTAAGGAGGCTTTCTCCTTGTTTGATAAGGATGGTGATGGTACCATCACAACCAAAGAGCTGGGCACAGTGATGCGCTCACTGGGGCAGAACCCCACAGAGGCTGAACTGCAGGACATGATCAACGAGGTGGATGCTGACGGTGAGTTGGAGTCAGCTCAGACTTCAGGAATTATAGATGACAAAAAGTAATGTTGGTCATTTGAAATGCTGAGCTTCAAATGACCAAAGATTATTCTAGGGACACCTTCCCATGGAGAACTGTTGTTCTCAGCGATTAAACCGTTATCTTGTTTTGTAATTAGCTTGTGTGCAAGCAAGCTTTCAGATAACACCAAATGTAATACGCCTGGGATGCTTCTCCTGTTACACAAGCTGATGTAATTAGTGATCCAGTATGCAGTGGTGTCCTTTAACGCTAGTGTCATTTAAACGTGTGGTCAGATCACGCAGAGCACTCTGGGTTTTCTGATATACTGATTATTTACAGATGGGATTGTGCGGTATGGAGTCATTTTTGTAGGTCAGACAGCAGTAAAGCCCGTTGAATAACAGCAGGTAATAAAGGCCTCATGGAATCCTTTACATAATCCACTTTGGCAGTGGTGGCGATGGAATCGAGAGAGTGTTTGTGAAGAGCTGCAGTGAGAAGAACATGCAATGTGAAGAAAAACGCACACACATACGCAAGCACGTGTCTACACCCACATTGTCAGATTACACACGCAGTGTGAGCCCTCTGGGAATGGCTGTAGTGATCATTTTCACACACGCATGCACACAGGAGGACGTCATATTTGTCCCGTGTAATGGAAATATCCCACCTTAGCTTAGTTGAACGTCAAGGGAAATAAAAAAACTCATTTCAGGCTGAAAAACCCAGAACTGTCAACATTGCTTGTTTAGAATCTAATTAGAAATGGAAAAATAGTACAATTCTGCACTGTTTTGTCTAAATAAATTAAACATCAAAGGTCAAAAAGCTAAAATGAATCATTTTAAATACAGCGATTAATCGATTCAGAATAAAAGTTTATGTTTGCATGCTATATATGTGTGTTTACTCTGTATATTTATTATGTACATATAAATGCACACACATACATGTATATATTTTAAAAATATATATTAATATGTATATATATTTATACAATTAAGATAAAAATATAAAAATAAATAATAGAAATCTAAAATATTTTTCCTTAATATATACATGCATGTGTGTGCATATATATATACATAATAAATATACACAGTACACGGACTATATGATATGTAAACAATAACTTTTATTTTGAATGCGATTAATCGTTTGATTAAGGAAACATATGTTGGATTTATGTGTAAAATATTTATACTTATATACAAGTGTTTACATTTAAATTCATACAATACACACTTTTAAAAAAATATATACATATACGTATGTGTATTTATATATACATAATAAACATACACAGTACACACACATATAGTATGCAAACAAACTTTTATTTTGAATCGATAAATCGCGACTAATCATTTTACAGCTCTAATTTTAAACGCTATGAGTAGATTTCAGGCATTGCAACAGTTACAGCATGAAAATGCATATTCATTTTGAAGTTGCTAAAGATTACATTTAACTTAAACAGGGCAAATTAGCATCCAATGGGAGGGGAAATTTCTGCATGTGATTTACTAACAATCCGCACATTAAAGAACAGATGCAGCCAGATCAATTCCATAATGACCAGCGCAATCTACCAAGAGCAGTCTGAAAGGGAAACTCCTACAAATGCATATTCAATAAGGTCAGGCGCAAAAATAACTGCGTCCACGGCAATTCGGCGCTAATTCTTTAAATTCTGACAGTACTATTTTATCAGCAAAAGATTGTTAGTAAATCTGGCCCCTAGTGTTTTAAAGACTAAACAATTGCAAATGAAAAAACCACCCAATATCCAATAAGAAATACACTGTTACAATATAAAAAAATAAACATTAATTCCTGTGACCTGTACAGTGTTTGCTGTGGCTCTCTCAACGAAGACGGATTCAGCTCAACTAGATGACACTCAAAAAAACACACTAAATACATTCAAACCAAAAATTAAAAGACACCAGATATAATTTTTGATTTTTGTTTTACTAGTGGGTGCAGGACACTATAGTTCTTTACTGTAAGTGAGGATAGCAAAATAAAATAAACTGACATATTATACACAAAAAATATGATTTGGCACTTTGACCTGACCAAGTTATCAAGATGAATTTGTTCTTACACAGCTTAACTCTTGAGTTGTTGTCATATTTTATTACCATTGTCTAAACTATGGCGAATAAAGTGTGATAATGTTAGAAATTTTGAAGGTGTCTGAATAAATTTTGGTTTGACTGTAATTCATTTGTGATTTATCAAGATTAATTTGTTCTGACACAGTTTAACCCTGAGTTCTATTGTATTACCATTTTCTAAACTACACCAATAAACTCTGCTAATGTGAGAAACGTTAAAGGTGTCTGAATAAATTGGTTTGACTGTATGTGCTATTAGACCTCATTGCTCCTCATTATTCCCTATTGACTGCCCTGCTTTCGTCCTACACTAATTATTTGAGTTTTCCAAACATCCCTGACCATATCTGTTTATTCTTTCTCTGTTTCTTTCAGGTAATGGAACCATTGACTTCCCAGAGTTTCTGACAATGATGGCCCGGAAAATGAAAGACACCGACAGCGAGGAGGAGATTCGCGAGGCTTTCCGAGTGTTCGACAAGGTCAGTGCTGGAAGAGAAGAGAGCATTGTGGGAAGATGATGTTTTTGCTTCCATGGAAATACTGAGGAGGCAGGAAAAAACAAACCAACCCTTGGAAAACTAAATAACAAGCCCTTGTTTCATGTAAAGCTGCAGCTGGTTTAAAGGAATTCATGGCACAATCATTTCCACAGTCAGACATTTCTCCCTAGTTTACTAGGACATTTGATTTTCAGATGTTTCGGAAAAGTCATCACTGAACGCTGTTGCTTCCCTTTGTTGAATGTTAGCACTGCAATACGTCATTAGCGTTTTCAAAATCACCTACTTTGGATTTAGTGGTTTAATATTTTAACAGCATGACATTGCTGACTTGTTGATCCTGTCTATCTTTGGCAGGATGGGAACGGCTACATCAGCGCAGCCGAGCTTCGTCACGTCATGACAAACCTGGGCGAGAAGCTAACAGATGAAGAGGTGGACGAAATGATCAGAGAAGCTGACATCGACGGCGACGGTCAGGTCAATTACGAAGGTACATGCAGCTGTGCACCAAGATTACCTGGAAAAGGTCGCCGTTTTACGCAGATTAAACATTACTTTTATAAATTGCCACTTCAATTACTATAATGTGGTTTGGATTTGGATAATGCAAGGTTATTCGCGTGTATATACAAAAAATGGAGATGAATTTAAAGTAGGTTGATGTCTGACGTGTATATCTCTTTTTCTCTCTCCACAGAATTTGTACAAATGATGACGGCAAAGTGAAGCTCTTCTGTTCTCTCCTGACCTCTTTAGAAGACAAAAAAAATCAGTCAAATGTTTTACTTACCTCTTACGCAAAAATATTCATTTATTCATACTGTTTCTGTATAGAAAAAAACTGAATGTTAAAAAAGGAAAATGTCCATATATAGAAAAAATATATAAAACAAAAAAAAAAAACATAAATGACCTGCATGTACTGGTTAGTGGTCCTGTTCCCAAAGAACTGCTTAGACATCTACAAAAAGATCAATCAATTAATCCTGATATCAAACCTTCAGAAACTAAAGTAAAAGCATCTGGTGAACTGCTTAACTGGTTCCATTTGCTAGTGGCGATGTTTGGGCTGGCCAATCGTCTTCTACTTCCTGTTTCTGTTCTACATGCATGCAGCTTGAGTTCAGAGCCGCTATCGGGGCGGAAACCTCAGCGATGTCTGTCGGAGCGTTCTGGGGGTGAATCTAAAAGAGGTTTGAATATGGGGTCGGGTGGTGGGCGGGACTTCGGAATCTGCAACGAGGACGAATGAATGGGACCTTTGCAGTTTGCTTCAATAACTAAATAAAGAGATATTTTTAAGAAAAATGAGCAGTTAAGAGATTTTCAACTATGTTTGGCATGTCAGGATATTTGGAGTTTTGTTTCTTTGTGCATTGTGCCCGACAGTAGGGGCGTTTAGCGGGAGGGGAGTGGCTTGGGGGTTTCAGGGCGTTGTGACCTTTCACCTTACGTGAAGGCGTTTTTTCGGGTATGGGCAATGGTGACTGTACCATAAATGTTTTTATCTTTAGTTTTTCTCTGGGCTCTGACCGTGAGCATGTCGATTTTTATTTTATTTTATTTTATTTTTTATTTTTTCTCTGGAGAGCGCAAAAGAGGGCTTTGGCCGCCAGGGGTTTGTTTCGACTGCCCACCTTCAGTTCTGTTTATGTTCATTCCAAGTTGTACATGCTCGTCTTTTGATTTTTTTTCCAATAAAAGAACATGAACTTGAAGCTCTCAACCTTGTTTGTCCTTTTTGTCGTCCGTCCTCTATAGAAAGCAACATTTAGGGAAGCTTTTGCAGCCAACCTACAGAAATCACCATGGCAACCGCTCTCTTTCTGTACATCTCGGTATATATGTGTCATGTTGCATGAGCGCCGATCTATCCGAGCGCAGGCTTGAGCGCGTCTGTCTTTGGGGATTTTAGGGGTTGCCTGGCAACCTGGATCTATGGCTCTGGTGGATGAGGGGGATATCAAAAACCATGTGGGAGCTGGAGAAGAGACTCTGGAGAGATGGAGAGCATGCGTGTGTGAAAATCTACAGCTGATTAGATCCACCTCCTGTAGTCAGGCAGAGTTCATCCCTTCAGCAGATCTACAGTACGGTCCTTTTTTACCGAAATTATTCACTGTATTTTTCGCATCTGATTTAACGCAAGACTTTTGCACTCAATTTTCAGACTCGCTCTTAATTTACAGCTATTTAAAGCTTGAGCTTGGTGACAGTGTGCTGGAGGGGTGTGGAGATGATTGTGCGTCTACTATGTGCTCCGCGGTGAGAAACAGGATACAGTGACAGGCGTGTGGGTGGAGAGAGAGAGTGCTAACAGCCCACGTCTCTCTGCCCTTCTGACTGATGAGCTGCACATGGCCAAGCGTGTGTGTGTGTGTTTGTGTGTCCATTAAATACATTACTTCATCCAAGAAGAATAATCGGAGAATGGCTGAAGGGCTTCAGAAAATGTTCGGCTGAATACGTAGAATATTCTGGTCGCTCGGTGCCTCTGAGGAATGGCAGGATGCCTTTTCCTTTCAGGATGATTTGGTTGCAGGCACTGGTTGGTCACACTTTCTCTGTCCTCTCAGGGTTTGTGGGAAGAATCTCTGAGCTAGAAAAGACAAAATGTCTCATATGAACGTACATACAGTCAAATCAAAAATTATTTGGGCACCAGATGTCATTTATGATATTTTATAAACTAGTGGGTGCAGGATACTATAGTTCATTTATGTAAGTGAGGATAGCAAAATAAAGTAAACTGACACCCCAAATTCTTCATTACCAGTAAAATTAATAAAATTTAGAGACCAAAAATTATTCAGACATTTTTGCCTAAGCGTTTTTTACACCACAGAATGAACAAAATTAAAGGATTAGTTCAATTTCAGAACAAAAATTTACAGATAATGTACTCACCCCCTTGTCATCCAAGATGTTCATGTCTTTCTTTCTAGTCATAAAGAAATTGTTTTTTGAGGAAAACATTACAGGATTTCTTTCTATATAATGGACTTCTATTGTGCCCCCAAGTTTGAACTTCCAAAATGCAGTTTAAACAGAGCTTCAAAGGGCTCTAAATGATCCCAGCCGAGGAAGAAGGGTCTTATCTAGTGAAACAAATGATTATTTTCAAAACAAATTGACAATTTATATACTTTTAACCTCAAACGCTCGTTTTGTCTGGTCTCTGCGTTGCGTGTGCATAGTCTGTGTGATCCGGGTCAATACAGTTAGGGTATGTAAAAAAACACTCATCTTGTTTTCGTCTTCAACATCAAAATCATCCTACAACGCTGTTTTACCTTTTTTTTTTTTAAGCATTGCTTGGTAATTGGTCAATACAGTTTTGACAGTTGTGTAAATATTGTCATACTAACAGTTGTCTGAATTTTTGGTTGATTGTAATGCATTACATACCTTTCTATCAAAGTTATCTGACATTATCAAGAGGAATTTGTCCTGACACAGTTTAACTCTGAGTTCTTGTCATATTTTTGTCATAATGTTGAAGGTGTCTGAATAAAATGTGGTTTGACTGTAGAATGTTTAACACGGCTGAATGGCACCACATAGATATAACACACGCACACGTATGGGGGTCCAAAATTCCAAAAATATCCTAGAACTATGTTGTTATCAACTAAAAAAATGATTTTTCTATTTTTCAAAATATTAAGTAGTTTACACTTCAGAATATCTTGAATATTAATATTCTTAAAATATATTTAATATTATACACTATTTCTAGGTCACTAACAAAATATTAATAAAAAAAACTTGCATTCCAATTGTCAAATTGTAAGATTTTTTTTAAATTAGCAAGCCGGGGTGTAAACTTATGATGTGATTTTTTTCTTATTTTGCCTAAATATCATTTTTTTTTAATTTACTGCCCTTCAGGAGCTACGTACATATTTCCCCAGAAGACAAAATCAGTTTAATTCATCCTGATCTTCAGGTTTTCACCCCTTTGGCTCTTAATGCATTGTTTTTTCCTTCTGGAGCATCAGTGAGAGTTTGAACCTTCTGTAATAGTTGCATATGAGTCCCTCAGTTGTCCTCAGCGTGAAAAGATGGACCTCAAAATCATACAGTCATTGATGGAAAGGGTTCAAATACACAAAAATGCTGAAAAACCAAAGAATTTTTGGGACCTTAAGAATTTTTCTGAAGAACAGAGGGCAGTTTAACTGTTCAGGACAAACAAGGGACTCATAAACAACTATCACTAAACAAAAAGACAGCTGTGGATCATTCAGGTAACAACACAGTATTAAGAATCAAGTGTATGTAAACTTTTGAACGGGGTCATTTTTATAAATTCAACTATTATTTTCTTTTGTAGACTATATGTAAATGTCTTTTATGTGAACTATTTTATTCAGGTCAGTACTACATAAAAAATAACATGTATTTTGTAGATCTCAGATGGTAATCACTAACTTATAGATTCAAGTGATGCTGAAATTACACACTGCAGCTTTAAATGCTCCAGGGGTCTAGTTGTCTGCATATTCTATTCCAAACACAAGCTTACTCTTGCTTGGTCGAACAGATTCTGTCAAATGCTTTTTACCTCATAGGATCCAGGCCCCTCCTACTCAGCAGTGCTGAATATACGGTCTCTATCTAGTTTGCTGCTTCAAAGCACACACATGGATGACACTCTAAAGGCCTGTCATGCATTCATTTACATTGTATTCACACAATGCCAATAAGGTCATCTTATCCCAACTGCTCTCTGCCCGACCCCTGAGCTGGCAAAACATCCAGGAGAGTATTTTTAATTCATACCTGACCGAGGGTTTGGCATCTCCTCTACAACATTAAAGCACATGCAGCGTCCTGAAACCAAAAAAAAAAAAAAACAACAACAACGAAGCACTGCGGCTGGGCAGAGGGATGGTCATGAGAGAAACCAGACAATGTGTCATGTGCCTGTACAGAACAGCTTACATTGCAACATGGCATGAAATGTATTAGAGGAGCTTTTGTCATCTGTTAACACCCTGACCAGCTCAGATGAAAAGAGAGGGATTTAGACTAGAGGTACATGGAGGTATACTTCAGCCACAGGGGGTGTGTGGAAAACAAAAATTATTTCACCCTAAAATTGTCATTAATTACCCCTCGTGTCGTTCCAAACCCATAAGACCTTATTGATACTAAAATTAATATAGCAAAATTTTTGCCACATTTGACTGTTGTAAATGCAAGTGCAAATATTATGTGACCAAAGACAAACTGAGGGTGTCACACACGCATCTTAGACGTGTGTTGATCAGTTGTTAATAAAATTAATTAAATTTGAATTTATGAATGATGAACTCACCTGGCGATCTCTAAATTTGCATTAAAGATCAGGATGAACAGGTAACAAATGCTTGGCAAGATTCCATGTGTGCCTCCTGTGGCAGGAAATGATTTATTATAGCAATGCTTGGATACAGGTAAGGTCAGCTCTTCACCTTTATCATCGGTTTTGTATGCAAAATAATGCCATATTTCACTTCTACTGCTGTCTTTATTTACTAGTTTTGAGCGCGTTGATGGAGTTTCATCACGCCATAAGTCTTCGTTTAGACATAAGGAAATCAAATTATAGAATGCACAAGCGCCAAGTGCTTCCCGCGACAGTTAAAACGAAACCGAAAGTAAGACTCGCACGATTTCCGATTTTCTCTGGAAAAAGCCAAGCTTCTGGAGGTGCACCGTTGTCTGAGCTAAGTTTGACGAGCACTCACGCTAGGATTGTCAATAAAACACAGACATTTGATGTCGTTTCACTTACCATCTGTAGTTCTGAATCATTAACAGGATCATTTATAGCTGGAACCGCTCCATTTTTCAGTATCAAACAATGTGCAAATCCAGCGTCGAACTGGGCCTTGTATATGAAACGTTTGTCAACAAACACAATGGCAAAACTCCATTGCTGCCCCAGAAAAATGAACTGCATTCACTGTTTACCCTGGCTTCTTCTGGAAGCTGAGCAAAGTTATCTTTGCCTTACAACCAAAACCACACTTCTTTAGAGACTTCTTCCCGAGTGAATCCCTTGCAGCAGTGCAGCCGAATGCAGCGCGGTGATGGGCACGCTCTTTCTCGCGCTCTAGTCTAGGTGTGCGCGGGCACGCTTTTCCGGGAGAAATGCTCATATATGGAGTTCCACCACCGATAACATCATTAAAGCCATGATCGAAAAAAAAACTTGGAAGTAAGATTTTCGGCACAGAAATTCTTTGTCATTCGTCCAAATTATTATTATTTTTTTTTACTTTTACCATGTTTAGCATGAGAATCCAACTCTTTAACACTGTAAAGAACTCTGAAAACACCAAACACCATTGTACCCCCCCCCTCTCCCCCCTTTAAGATATTTGTATGAAATCTGAGAGCTTTCTGACCCTGCATAGACAGCACGCAACTTCCACGTTAAAGGCTGAGAAAGGTAGTATAGACATCATTAACGTAAACTCATAATTAACTAACAAAAAATGCTCCAAACCTTTTCTAAATTAACTTAATAATCAATTAAACAAAATATAATCACTTTGCCATTATATACAAAATTTAACTATTTTATATTAGCTAAAACAGTAGCTATAAGCTGTTTTGGGAGACGGGGGAAAAAAGACGGTCACAGGTTGGACTCAGCCAAGAATTTTGATAAGCTGATTCTGATTAGGCTACCTTGTGAAGCAACTGACTGGGTGGGCCTGACTGACAGGTGGGTGGGCCCAGGCCCACCCGTAGTTACACGCCTGGCTTGGAATGACATGAGGGTGAGTAATTAATGACAGAATTTTCATTTTTGGGTGAACTATTCCTTATGTATCCATGTCACTCATGTTTATCCTAATAAATATTTCATGTCAACACAATGAAACTGTGAATCTCCCAAACCCATAATTTTCGAGTTTATTTTCTGTGTCCGCTATGTTTACTTTTGTTTATCTGTCACAACGCGCGAGCGCACACACTCGTCGGTTGAGTTCGCCGGCGTGTGTTCAAGGTTCTGCTCCACGGAGCATCACTGGATTTGAATGATCAGTCAGTGCGCAGTGTGTATGTGCGTTTGGCACAACTCCAGAGTGGCCTGGGAAAGACTCAAAGCAACTCGGAGCCCTGTGTGTGTCTCTCTGTGTGTGTGAGGTGGGGAAGCCCATATGGCAGAAGAAAAATGCACAGCGGGGAATGAGATATGAGTGTATAACGAGTGGGCTGTTTAAGAATGCAGCCATCAGCATTTGAACTGTTCCACCTTGCCTTGTCTGTGTTTGTGAGGGAGTCCCTGCTGCCGCACAGCAGAACAGAGTGAGGTCATTCAACACAAGAGGCGGGGCTTACTGACTGACAGGCTGCACTGTGGGGTTAAATGATGCTGAAGTGAAACGCTGCATTAATATTTTACACACACATACACACTGCGGGGCAGCAACACACTGGCAACTGAAAGATAACAGGCTTGCGTTACAGTAACACGAGAAACCGAACACATCTACGTAAACACACACAATCAAGCAACTCAAAGGGGAGTTTGCAGTTCACGCTTCACACACACACACACACACATATATGGAGAGTAAAGGCTGTGCTGTTGATAGATATTGTGAAACGCATCCACATTTAGAACAGGTCACATTGAACAGCATTGTTGTAGGATCTCAAAATAACTTGGGTGGGGTGAGGTATATAGGCTAATGCCATGGCTGATCTATAGCTTTGATCTTCCCTTACGAAAATGAACCATGGTTTTACTACAAATAAAACCAAAAAGAACATGGTTACTATAGTTAAACCATGGTAACCATAAATTAACCATGGTTTTACTACACAAACCATAGTTTAACAATAGAGTGTTTTCACAACGCGTCATCAGAACGTAAACAAGGACACTGAACTGAATGGAACATGCAAATGTTCCTGATTATTGCTGCTGAAAATGATTAATTATTGTCATGTTTTGGGCTGTACTAATCAGTCGGACCGGGAAAAAACATTTAAAGTACTATAGACTGCCAAAAGTTATAACAAATCACGAATAAGAGTGCAAAAAACTGCCTGAGGAAGGCGTTTGTGGTTGGCCAAACTGAACCCGGATTTCCAGGGCAAGAATCTCTACAACATTCATGTTTCTTATCATTTCTGGTCAGGTAGGTGAAATATTAGTCTAATATCTTAATTAATACTGCTTGTACACATGTTTACCACCTATTAACTTTAGTTTGTCAAAACATTTCACCCTTTTCTGCATACTAAGTCCTTTCCTATATGATTTACCAGATTCCACGTTGTTTTTCTTGTGGTTTAGGTTGTTTACATTCGAGTATTGCCAATAATTGCCGTGCATTTGGGTAACTGACCAAATTGTGATGTAAGTGCAAACCTCTATACTAATGGTAACCACGTACACAAAAAAACATTACTACACTACGTTACTACACTTTAACTATAATAAAACAATGGTTAATTTTGTTAAGGAAATTTATTTATGAAAACACCATAAAAGTACCATAAAACTATTTCAAATTTGTGTACTAAAGTTGTTGGAATATTTTTTTGGAACCTGTGATACTTTGTTCAGGATTTTTGATGGATAAAAGGTTAAATAGAACAGCATTTATTCAAAATAAAATAGAATAGAAAAACATAGAAAAAGAAATATTCATTATCACTTTGTATCAGTTTAACACATCCTTGCTGGATAAAAGTATCAATTTCTATTTTTTAAAAAAGAAAGAAGATGCACTGACCTTGAACAGTACTGTATATTGCTACAAAAGATTTCAATTTCATCATAGAATCCTGAAAAAAGTATCATAGGCTCCAAATAAATAAATAAATAAAAAACATTACAACTGTTTCCAACATAATTGTCTGAAGCCATATAAACCAAATATTTACTAATAAAGCTGAAAACTGTCTCTATCACTCTTCAATCTAAAATCGTCATTTGTGCTAAGTTTAATAAGAAGAATTAACAATTTGCACAGGGTTGCCAGCATTTCACAACAAAACCCACCCAACTGCCACTCAAAACTAGCCCTGTTGAGTTTCGGAGGGGGTACCCCAGTAAAAAACAAGTTCCAGGGGGTAAAATACACATTTTTGGTGGGGTTCCCCTGGTGGAAATTTGCATTCCAGGGGTTAAATATCACATTACTGGGGTCAACCTGCAGACATGAAAAACAACCAGTGGCAACAGTGTTAAAAGTAGCCCAATTCCATGTGAAAACCACAGACTTGGCAACATTGGATTTGCCACATTTTCAGTCACAGTATATTTAATTAATTAATTAATTAATTATGTCATGATCTGTGCCTTCATGGCTCCCTCCTTCACCTCCAGAGGGAGCCTTCACTGTTCTTTTGGACCTTTTCTCACTACATTACCCATAACCCCCTCCTCTCACCTCTCACCCGTCGGCCATCTTGCTCCCGTCACTCACAGTATAAATAGACCGGTTTCTCCATTGTTTGGTTGCGAAGTTTTGATCTAGTTTCCCTAGCCAATCCCGAGCGTTTTCCTGGTTTGTTTTCCCGTTGTCGTCCCTGTCTGTCCCTTGGTTCTAGATTGATCTCCGCCGGCCTATCGACCCCTTGCTTTGTTTGACCAAGTTTGTTGCTTTCCGCCCGCCTCGACCTTCTCGACTGGATCTAATACTACTCTTTGGATTTCCCTCGCTGTTCCCAATTGCCCCTGTTTGACCTCCGCCTGTCTGTTACAATTATTTCTTATAATAAAGTTTGCAAATGGATCCACACGCCTATGACTCCTTCGTTACAAATTAATTTAATTTAATTTGAAAGATATTATTATTACACAACTCGGTGCTAAAAAAAAAAAAAAAAACAGGTAACAACTGTTAAGAATCAAGTGTATGTAAACTTTTGAACAGGGTCATTTTTATAAATTACACTATTATTTTCTCTTGTGGACTATATGTATACATAGTTTATGTGAAATATCTATACTAAATGAAAAATAACATGTATTTTGTATGATCCCACTTATTTTGGTAAAATAATGAACATTTTGCAGATTCTGCAAAGTGTAAAGCAACTTTTTACTTCAGCTGTAAATATTTCATATTTATTTAATCTCATGCATCAATAAGTTAACATTTCCTGCTAACAAAAAATAATGAATGCATCTTGTCCTCTGAAAGTTCTTCTACCCTTTAAGAAATGTGTAACTTCTCTAATTAATACAAATCAACAAACGCAAGACACACACACACACACACACACACACTAATTCTTACAGCTGTTCCACTCTGAAGCTACTCAAGACTGCTGACACAAGGAGGTACAAATTATGCATTTCCCACAGGGGTGTCCAGTCTGTAGCAAACTGTTACAGCAGATGACTGTCCTATCAGCACCTCCCTCCTACACACAACACAAACATACACATATCAAAACCCTCACAATCTACTCATCCATCCATCTATCCATCCCTCGGATAGAAGCGTGGGAGGAGAAGGAACAGATGGAGACTGGGGAAAGAGACGGACATAGCAGGAACACCCAGTGAGAGAGATAGAGGGAGAGGGGATTACGGGAAGGACTCTCTGTACTCTGTTTAAAAAAAATGAAAATTCAATTCAAGTTAATTAACTTTATTTATAGCACGCATAACAGTGGTGATTGTCTCCAAGCAGCTTTACAAAGTGGCAGAACTAAAGGCCCAAGTGAGCAACCAAGCAAAGAAATGCACTTAGACTGACATGAGAATACATCCTGGCAAGGGCCGCTTGAGCTGAAAATGGAGAGAATAGATCAAAGAGACACTCTGCTGTAGTCCAGAAGGACAGACTCCAGGGAAAACTGGTCTGAAAAAAATCATCTGACCAATCTTTTTAGAGTCTCAGAGAGGTGAATGATCAATAAAACATTTTAATTAGCAAAATAAATTTGAAAACATAAGTGAGTATTGGGATTGGTTAGCTTAATAAAAAATGCACTAAAGGGTGTGGCTATAGAAAATTAATCATATTAAAGGGATAGTTAACCCAAAACTGAAAATGTGCAGTAATTACTCACCCTCATGTCGTTCTAAACTTGTAAGACATTCATTCCTCTTCAAAACAAAAACAAAAAGATATTTTTAGTGAAATCTGAGAGCTTTCTAAACCATTATATAGACCGCAACGCAGCTACCATGTTCAAAATCTTCGTTTTTTCAGCATTTTTGTGTATTTGAACCCTTTCCAACAATGACTGTATGATTTTGAGATCCTTCTTTTCACACTGAGGACAACTGAGGGACTCATGCAACTATTACAGAAGGTTCAAATGCTCACTGGTGCTCCAGAAGGAATAACAATGCATTAAGAGCCGGGGGGTGAAAACTTTTGGAATTTGAAGATCAGGGTAAATTTAACTCATGTTATCTTCTGGGAAACATGTATCTTCTGTAGCTTCTGAAGGGCAGTGCTAAATAGTTCAAAAGTTTTCACCCCTCAGTGTGAAAAGATGGATCTCAAAATCATACAGTCATAGTTTGAAAGGGTTCAAATACACAAAAATGCTGAAAAACCAAAGAAATTGTGGGACCTGAAGGATTTTTCTGAAAAACAGCGGGCAGTTTAACTGTTCAGGACAAACAAGGGACTTATAAACAACTATCACTAAAAAACACACAGCTGTGGATCATTTAGGTAACAACACAGTATTAAGAATCAAGTAAACATTTGAATGTTTTTTTTAATTCAACTATTATTTTCTCTTGTGGACTATATGTAAATGTCTTTAATGTGAAATATGTTATTCAGGTCAGTACCAATAAATAAATAAATAATAATAACACGCATTTTGTATGATCCCTCTTATTTTGGTAAAATAATAATAATTTTTGCAGATTCTGCAAGGTGTATGTAAACTTTTGACTTCAACTGTATATTACATAATGTGCAGTTCTCTTTGTTGCCATCGAAAATCTCTGAAATGTCTGAATCCTGACTATGAGAGATATTTGTTTAGGCACAAATGGATAAAAGGCACAATACTGATTCAAACAGTAATGCGAGACTGTATAGACCGCAGATCCTATGAACTAAGTGAAGGGTCACAACCCCTGAGAACGCCCACTGTGTGACACTGACACCAAGAACTGTCACGCTCCGAAACAATGAACAACATTTCTATGTCTCTCTCTCACATGCTCACTAATCTGCTGGTGATAGATGACACATTGCTATCAACACTCTAGGTCTGTGAAACAGTGGGGGTCACGGCTAGAGGAGTCACCTTACCCTGTTTCACCGGCTCACACACACTTTCATTAAGACAAGCTTTCCCTTACATGTCCCAAAGCCTGTGCAAACTATGAGTGCATTATATGCTAAGCTAATGCTGTCGGGACAAATGACAGTATATGTCCTTGAGCAATGTCAACACCCCTCACTGGGATAATCGCCAGAGAACATGTGGACAGGCATGTGAGGAAAGGGCATAAGGATGAACGGGCAATCACTATAGCATTTCTTCTGGAAAAATAACTTAATGTGTCAGAAGAATTTGTTACTTTGGTGGGGTTTGAAACAGTATGATGACAGAAGTTCATTTTTGGTGAACTATCCCTTCAAGGTAACCATTGACTGCTAGAGTATTAGGATTAAAAAAAAAAAAACTACGGCTACCATCAACTGTTTGGTTACCAACATTCTTCAAAATAGTTGTGTTCAACAGAAGTAATTTTGTGTTCAACAGAAGAAAGAAGTGGAGGGTAAATGATGACAACTTTTTTTGTGAACTATTCCTTTAAACGGTTCTGTATTAGTTTTGACAGGACATTAGACAAACTTTCCCATGGCTGTGTGAGAATGTGAGCTCACCCTACAAAAATCAAACTCCCTGGAGTCTCTCGTATTGATTTGCTGCTCTCTGATGTGAGAACTGAGCTGGCCTGACAATCAATGACAGGATCAGAGCGATAATACCAATGAAACACGAGCGTGATCCAGAGAGAGAGCACCTCAGAAATAAAATTTCATATGGCATATATTTTTTTTATACAATCACTAGATATTGACATTTTATGATAACATTCACATTACGTTGTACCTTACATTAAATCACAATCCGTTCACTGAACATTATATCACAAACATGCTGCCACAAAGCTACAGTATTCTGGCTGGGTGGTCACCAGGGTGTTGCTATGCAGTTGCTAAGGTCTTCTGAGAGCTTTTTGTTGTATAAGTGTTTGTTATGGTATTGTGGGTGGGTGCTAGGGTGTTGCTAAATGTTGGTTATCATATTTTGAGTGGTTGCTAAGATGTTGGTAGGTGTTTGTTATAATATTTTGGGTGGTTGCTAGGGTGTTGGTAGGTGTTAAGGTATTTTGAAAGATTGCTAGGATGTTGCTAAGTGTTGGTTATGATATTTTGGGTGGTTGCTAGGTTGTTGCAAAGTGTTGTTTATGATATTTTGGGTGGGTGCTAGGTTGTTGCTAAGTGTTAGGGTATTCTGAATGTTTGTTAGGGTGTGGCTAAGTGTTGGTTATGATATTTTGGGTGGTTGCCAGGTTGTTGCAAAGTGTTGTTTGTGATTTTTTGCGTGGGTGCTAGGTTGTTGCTAAGTGTTAGGGTATTCTGAATGATTGCTAGGGTGTGGCTAAGTGTTAGTTATGATATTTTGGGTGGTTGCTAGGGTGTTGCAAAGTGTTGTTTATGATATTTTGGGTGGGTGCTAGGTTGTTGCAAAGTGTTGTTTATGATATTTTGGGTGGGTGCTAGGGTGTTGCAAAGAGTTGTTTATGATATTTTGGGTGGGTGCTAGGTTGTTGCAAAGTGTTGTTTATGATATTTTAGGTGGGTGCTAGGTTGTTGCTAAGTGTTAGGGTATTCTGAATGTTTGTTAGGGTGTGGCTAAGTGTCGGTTATGATATTTTGGGTGGTTGCCAGGTTGTTGCAAAGTGTTGTTTGTGATTTTTTGCGTGGGTGCTAGGTTGTTGCTAAGTGTTAGGGTATTCTGAATGATTGCTAGGGTGTGGCTAAGTGTTAGTTATGATATTTTGGGTGGTTGCTAGGGTGTTGCAAAGTGTTGTTTATGATATTTTGGGTGGGTGCTAGGTTGTTGCAAAGTGTTGTTTATGATATTTTGGGTGGGTGCTAGGGTGTTGCAAAGAGTTGTTTATGATATTTTGGGTGGGTGCTAGGTTGTTGCAAAGTGTTGTTTATGATATTTTAGGTGGGTGCTAGGTTGTTGCTAAGTGTTAGGGTATTCTGAATGTTTGTTAGGGTGTGGCTAAGTGTCGGTTATGATATTTTGGGTGGTTGCCAGGTTGTTGCAAAGTGTTGTTTGTGATTTTTTGCGTGGGTGCTAGGTTGTTGCTAAGTGTTAGGGTATTCTGAATGATTGCTAGGGTGTGGCTAAGTGTTAGTTATGATATTTTGGGTAGTTGCTAGGGTGTTGCAAAGTGTTGTTTATGATATTTTGGGTGGGTGCTAGGGTGTTGCAAAGAGTTGTTTATGATATTTTGGGTGGGTGCTAGGTTGTTGCAAAGTGTTGTTTATGATATTTTGGGTGGTTGCTAGGGTGTTGCAAAGTGTTGTTTATGATATTTTGGGTGGGTGCTAGGGTGTTGCAAAGAGTTGTTTATGATATTTTGGGTGGGTGCTAGGGTGTTGCAAAGAGTTGTTTATGATATTTTGGGTGGGTGCTAGGTTGTTGCAAAGTGTTGTTTATGATATTTTGGGTGGGTGCTAGGTTGTTGCTAAGTGTTAGGGAATTCTGAATGATTGCTAGGGTGTGGCTAAGTGTTGGTTATGATATTTTGGGTGGTTGCTAGGGTGTTGCAAAGAGTTGTTTATGATATTTTGGGTGGGTGCTAGGTTGTTGCTAAGTGTTAGGGTATTCTGAATGTTTGCTAGGGTGTGGCTAAGTGTTGGTTATGATATTTTGGGTGGTTGCTAGGTTGTTGCAAAGTGTTGTTTATGATATTTTGGGTGGGTGCTAGGTTGTTGCTAAGTGTTAGGGTATTCTGAATGATTGCTAGGGTGTGGCTAAGTGTTGGTTATGATATTTTGGGTGGTTGCTAGGTTGTTGCAAAGTGTTGTTTATGATATTTTGGGTGGGTGCTAGGTTGTTGCTAAGTGTTAGGGTATTCTGAATGATTGCTAGGGTGTGGCTAAGTGTTGGTTATGATATTTTGGGTGGTTGCTAGGGTGTTGCAAAGAGCTGTTTATGATATTTTGGGTGGGTGCTAGGTTGTTGCAAAGTGTTGTTTATGATATTTTGGGTGGGTGCTAGGTTGTTGCTAAGTGTAAGGGTATTCTGAATGATTGCTAGGGTGTGGCTAAGTGTTAGTTATGATATTTTGGGTGGTTGCTAGGGTGTTGCAAAGTGTTGTTTATGATATTTTGGGTGGGTGCTAGGTTGTTGCAAAGAGTTGTTTATGATATTTTGGGTGGGTGCTAGGTTGTTGCAAAGTGTTGTTTATGATATTTTGGGTGGGTGCTAGGGTGTTGCAAAGAGTTGTTTATGATATTTTGGGTGGGTGCTAGGTTGTTGCAAAGTGTTGTTTATGATATTTTGGGTGGTTGCTAGGGTGTTGCAAAGTGTTGTTTATGATATTTTGGGTGGGTGCTAGGGTGTTGCAAAGAGTTGTTTATGATATTTTGGGTGGGTGCTAGGTTGTTGCAAAGTGTTGTTTATGATATTTTGGGTGGGTGCTAGGTTGTTGCAAAGTGTTGTTTATGATATTTTGGGTGGGTGCTAGGGTGTTGCAAAGAGTTGTTTATGATATTTTGGGTGGGTGCTAGGTTGTTGCTAAGTGTTGTTTATGATATTTTGGGTGGGTGCTAGGTTGTTGCAAAGTGTTGTTTATGATATTTTGGGTGGGTGCTAGGTTGTTGCTAAGTGTTAGGGTATTCTGAATGTTTGTTAGGGTGTGGCTAAGTGTTGGTTATGATATTTTGGGTGGTTGCCAGGTTGTTGCAAAGTGTTGTTTATGATTTTTTGGGTGGGTGCTAGGTTGTTGCTAAGTGTTAGGGTATTCTGAATGATTGCTAGGGTGTGGCTAAGTGTTAGTTATGATATTTTGGGTGGTTGCTAGGGTGTTGCAAAGTGTTGTTTATGATATTTTGGGTGGGTGCTAGGTTGTTGCAAGGTGTTGTTTATGATATTTTGGGTGGGTGCTAGGGTGTTGCAAAGAGTTGTTTATGATATTTTGGGTGGGTGCTAGGTTGTTGCAAAGTGTTGTTTATGATATTTTGGGTGGGTGCTAGGGTGTTGCAAAGAGTTGTTTATGATATTTTGGGTGGGTGCTAGGTTGTTGCAAAGTGTTGTTTATGATATTTTGGGTGGTTGCTAGGGTGTTGCAAAGTGTTGTTTATGATATTTTGGGTGGGTGCTAGGGTGTTGCAAAGAGTTGTTTATGATATTTTGGGTGGGTGCTAGGTTGTTGCAAAGTGTTGTTTATGATATTTTGGGTGGGTGCTAGGTTGTTGCAAAGTGTTGTTTATGATATTTTGGGTGGGTGCTAGGGTGTTGCAAAGAGTTGTTTATGATATTTTGGGTGGGTGCTAGGTTGTTGCTAAGTGTTGTTTATGATATTTTGGGTGGGTGCTAGGTTGTTGCAAAGTGTTGTTTATGATATTTTGGGTGGGTGCTAGGTTGTTGCTAAGTGTTAGGGTATTCTGAATGTTTGTTAGGGTGTGGCTAAGTGTTGGTTATGATATTTTGGGTGGTTGCCAGGTTGTTGCAAAGTGTTGTTTATGATTTTTTGCGTGGGTGCTAGGTTGTTGCTAAGTGTTAGGGTATTCTGAATGATTGCTAGGGTGTGGCTAAGTGTTAGTTATGATATTTTGGGTGGGTGCTAGGGTGTTGCAAAGAGTTGTTTATGATATTTTGGGTGGGTGCTAGGTTGTTGCAAAGTGTTGTTTATGATATTTTGGGTGGTTGCTAGGGTGTTGCAAAGTGTTGTTTATGATATTTTGGGTGGGTGCTAGGGTGTTGCAAAGAGTTGTTTATGATATTTTGGGTGGGTGCTAGGTTGTTGCAAAGTGTTGTTTATGATATTTTGGGTGGGTGCTAGGTTGTTGCAAAGTGTTGTTTATGATATTTTGGGTGGGTGCTAGGTTGTTGCTAAGTGTTAGGGAATTCTGAATGATTGCTAGGGTGTGGCTAAGTGTTGGTTATGATATTTTGGGTGGTTGCTAGGGTGTTGCAAAGAGTTGTTTATGATATTTTGGGTGGGTGCTAGGTTGTTGCTAAGTGTTAGGGTATTCTGAATGTTTGCTAGGGTGTGGCTAAGTGTTGGTTATGATATTTTGGGTGGTTGCTAGGTTGTTGCAAAGTGTTGTTTATGATATTTTGGGTGGGTGCTAGGTTGTTGCTAAGTGTTAGGGTATTCTGAATGATTGCTAGGGTGTGGCTAAGTGTTGGTTATGATATTTTGGGTGGTTGCTAGGTTGTTGCAAAGTGTTGTTTATGATATTTTGGGTGGGTGCTAGGTTGTTGCTAAGTGTTAGGGTATTCTGAATGATTGCTAGGGTGTGGCTAAGTGTTGGTTATGATATTTTGGGTGGTTGCTAGGGTGTTACAAAGTGTTGTTTATGATATTTTGGGTGGGTGCTAGATTGTTGCAAAGTGTTGTTTATGATATTTTGGGTGGGTGCTAGGTTGTTGCTAAGTGTTAGGGTATTCTGAATGATTGCTAGGGTGTGGCTAAGTGTTGGTTATGATATTTTGGGTGGTTGCTAGGGTGTTGCAAAGTGTTGTTTATGATTTTTTGCGTGGTTGCTAGGGTGTTGCTAGGTGTTAGGGTATTTTAAATGATTGCTAGGGTGTTACTAAGTGTTAGGATATTTTGAACAATTGGTAGGGTGTTGCAAAGTGTTGGTTATGATATTTTGGGCCGTTGCTAGGGTGTTGCTAAGTGTTAGAGTATTTTCAAGGATTGTTAGTGTGTTGCTAAGTGTTGGGTATTATATTTTGGGTGGGTGCTAGGTTGTTGCTAAGCGTTAGGGTATTTTGAATGATTGTTAGGGTGTAGCTAAGTATTATGATATTTTTAATGATTGCTAGGGTGTTTCTAAGTGTGGCTTATGAAATTGTGGGTGGTTGCTAGGGTGTTGCTAAGTGTTAGGGTATTTTGAATGATTGTTAGGGTGTTGCTAAGTATTCTTTTAATTTTAATGATTGCTGAGCGGTTTCAAAGTGTTTGCCAGGGTGTTCTGTGTTATTACTAAGGCATTGCTTAGTGTCTGGTATTGTGTTTGGTTGTTTGGGTGTTGCTAAGTGTTTGGTAAAAATGAGTCACACACTGATATTTAAAGGGATAGCTCATTTCAAACCCATAAGACCTTCACTCATCTTCCTTACTAACTTTCTGGGCCTTGAACATGGTAATTGTGTTGCTGTCTATGCAGGGTCAGAAAGCTCTCGGAATTAATCAAAAAAATATCTTAATTTGTTTTCCGAAGATGAACAAAGGTCTTCCGGGTTTGGAACAACGAGGGTGAGTAATTAATGACAGAACTTTCATTTCTGGGTGAACTATCCCTTTAATATTTAGAATTAGGTATGTGCACGAATAATAGTGACCACTGCCTTAGTAAGCACTACAAATTTAACATCTTGTTTGGGGTCTGACCTACAATCAGGTACTTCATTGTACAATGCTCAGTGAAATCCAGCTAACACCTCTCATCCATCTTTCAGACCTCACTGATGCTCTACAACTGAGGATGATCAAAAGAAACCCCTCAGAGATACACTGGTCAGGACTAGCCTGTAGTGTTTACAGAAGAAATAATGCTGTCACTGAGGGCTCATTAGGGTTCAAGATGCTCCTGACCCAGATCAAAGACCCAGCGTGTGGCTGTATACTGGGCTGTTTATGATGTTTGGCTCTTTACAGCAGGAATGAGTTGAAGAAGTGGTCTCAAGAGGCGTAAACACTCTGGCAGACACTAAAACGCACCTCTTTAATAACGACCAAACTCTTGCTGCAGCTCTTTGTACGTCCCAGAATCCTCCTGGGAGTGCGGCCTGTCCCGTAAAGCAGCAAGCGGCAAGCGGCAAGCGCTCATTAGTTTAAGGCAGGCCTGTAAGTGCATTAAATAATTCACCTTCTACATTTCCCACCTCACATTCTTCTTTCTCCCTGACTCCTTTTTATTAGGTCATGTCATTCATTTACTTTTCAAAGGCGGCTGCCTTCGTCCTTTCTCTCTGCATTATTTTTTTCTGCTTGTAAGCTTTTGGACCTTCATCAATCTTTGAGAGCTTTTTAAAGGTATTCAACCATTCCACGAGTAAGGGAAACAGTGGGCTCATCTAACATACATGAGCTGAGGTGAGCAGGGCATGTAAGGAAATGTGTTTGAGTGACAGGAAAATAAATTAAATGTGAAAAAGTATGGCCGAAATATACTTTAAATATATTGAAGGAAGTTTTGAAAGCTTATATCTTTTAAATGCAAATTGTGTCATTGTTTTGGAGCATACTAGCTTAACATATTCATACTAAAAGCCAAAAAACATCCATTTTGATTTAATGGGGACATTAAGGTGAGATAATGTTATGACAGAGTTAGCGTTAAAAGGTTAGTTCACCCCAAAATGAAAACTAGTCCATGGTTTACTGACCCTCAAGGCATCCTAGGTGTACCTTCAGTCAGAGTTGATATATTTTTTAAGAACTAGTTACCTGCATAATACTCGCACTATGCTGGCAGAAACACAAAATAATCTGTTTCGCCCCTTTTGAGGACAGACTGAGGTTTGTATCTAAGGCTGTTTCCCACCCACCTAAAATGAAGTGAAGCTGCACTAGCTCTGTCCCAAATGGCACCCTAAACCCTCATGGCCTTCCTCTGAGCCCACACTTTTGTGACGTAATGTTGCTTTGTCTGGTAGAAGTCTGCTGCGAAGCTCACACCAGATTACTTTTGTTGTGAAACAAAGTCTCAGCTTTAAAATTTTGTCATGTCAGTATAAAGTCAATTTTGCAAATTGTTTCTAAACACTTTATAAATGTTAGAAATGCATTGCTGAACATGCTACAAAGACTGTGAACTATGTAGTACTTAATTGTGAAGTTAGAACGTTAAACAGTTTTTCACCGTTTTCATGTTCTAGATTTTTTTCACAACTCGATGACGAAACGGAGTAGCTGAGCTCAGCGCCCTTCCTATGGTATTTGGCAGTTGAGAGAGACGGCAGCTTTCTGCGAGTGGGTGTGGTATCAGCGCCACCAGAGGACATGCCCCCAGCGTTTGAGAGCGAACAATACTGCTTATTTTTTTACAAGATTTTCATACCTCATTTTATTAAATTGCCAAGGTTTTTCATCATTTAAATTTGGCTGGGTGGTTAATAACAGTTTCTGTGGTTTGAAAAACTTAAAACACACATTTAAAGGGTACTTACACAGTTTCACCTAATCTCATGTTAATCTTGAGTACCTATAGAGTAGTACTGTATCCTTAATATCTCCAAAAAGTCTTTAGTTTTATCATATTTATAAAAGAAAAATACAGCTTTCCGATTCTCTCCGGAAAAAGCAAAGCTTCTGGAGGCGCGCCGTGGGCGGAGCTAAGTTTGATGATCACCCGCGCTCGGATTGGCAATAGAACACAGACATTTGATGCCTTTTTACTTACCATCTGCAGTTCTGAATCATGACCAGGATCTTTTATAGCTGGGACCACTCCATCCTTCAGTATCAAACAATGTGCAAATCCAGCCTCGAACTGGGCCTTGCATATGAAACGTTCGTCAACAAACACACTTGCAAAACTCCATTGCTGCCCCGGCAAAAAAAGGAACTGCATCCACTGTTCACGTAATGCTGGGTTCTTCGGGAAGCTGAGCAAAGTTATCTTTGCCTTACAACCAAAACCACACTTCTTTAGAGACATTCTTCTCGAGTGAATCCCTTGCAGCAGTGCAGCCGATTGAAGCACGATGATGGGTGCGCTCTTTTTCTCGCTCTAGTTCGGTGTGAACGCGCTTATAAGGAGTTCCACCAGCATCTACGTCATTACAGCCACGATTGAAAAAAAAACAGCTGAAACTTGTACCAACCCGGAAGTAAGATTTTCGGCACAGAAATTCTCCATCATTGTCCAAATTATTTTTTTAAACTTTGACCATGTTTAGCATGAGAATCCAACACTGTAAACAACTCTGAATACATAAAACACTATTGTACTCCCTTTTAACTTTACTTTACACAGACTTTAATGTGATGTGACAGATCCCTATAGTCCCTTCCTTCTTTTATCCAACTTTTTCTTTCTGTTTCTTCCCCATTTGTAAATGTTATGGGTCTGACTTCCGCGTCATCCATGTCCAGCTATTTTTAGCTGTACAAAACAGCTCATTTTGCTGCTTGATAATGCAAAATGGTTTGTCTTACTATATTATTTTAATGTATTATCTTTACCTTTTACTGCACTTCGTTATTAGGGGTTCAAGAGCGTAGCGCTAAAACCCTATTGTAATTGTTAGAATGGTCAAGGATCTGCAATCTCCATGTAAAACTGATCGTGCAGACCAAACCGTAAGTCGTAGAGACTTGAAACTTGGAGGGCTGGTAGTACTTCACACTGTGATAACGTCACCATGGCTTGCCCCAAATGCACAAACGGGGGTGCTACAGTGATCAAATGTACGAAATCGCTGTCAAAACTCCTAAACCGTCAGTCACAGGCTCAAGTGTCTTATGTTGTTGGAATCCTTGACTCGTGATTCAGATTCAATTGTGAGCCTGGCGAAATTTTCCAGTATGTTTTTGAAAAACCTACTTTTGCAAACTAGTCCTAGGTTTTTCGCCCAATCAGAAATAAAACCAGTGCAGAAAGATTCTCTGGAGAGCGAATATGAATAATTAACAAAAAAAAGTTGAACTTTCGACTCACCGTCACAAAGGACTGCCAAAACATTCGAAAGGGGCGGGGTCACTTTTAATAAAATGCCTATAACTCCTAAATGGAATGAGTTATCCTCACCAAACTCAGAACACCTATGTAAGAGCTCCATCTGAGGTCACAGGGAAAAAAAATCACGGAGCTTGGCCACTTGGTGGAGCAATAAGGAAAAAAACATAAAAATGGCTATAACTATGCAACCATTTATCCTATCAACATGAAAATCTCTGTACACAGTCTTGGTCCAAAGTGCCACAAGTGTCTATAAAGACATATTCATATCTTAAAAAACAGCCACCATCGGCCTATGAAAGTTGAGCACCTATTAGACAAGGTTAACGGAGGAAGCTGATCGGAATTTAACTTGGTGGGCCTATTTGACTCGTGGTCCCAAAAGTCTGTGAAAAATCTGAAATCAAACACCCACTGGGGGCGATACCACATTATTCAAGGACGTAAACAATTGTACATTGCACATTTTTTCACACATACATGCGATATTCATATTATATGCTAGACCTCCTTATTTAGACCAACTTTGCCTCTAGAATCACTGCTGTCAATCAAAAAACCTACATTTGCGAACTAGTGCAGCCCGGCTCAGCCCGGAAAAAAAAAAAAAAACACTGCAGTACAATTCTCTCAACTCTCTAGGTTAATAATTATCAAAAATGTTGAAATTCACCCGTTGGGAAGCTGTAACAGGGTCGTTTAGAAAAGGGGCCTGTCCAAATTTACTAAAAATCCTAAAAAAAACATGCGATAGGTGATTCTAAACAAGCATGCAAAGTTTTAAGAAAAACATAGTATTTCTATGGTAAATTACCTGGAGTTGTTAATGTTTTTTTTTTTTTTAATCATTGATTTAAGTGGTTACAAGCTTGCTAAATAATGTATTTTTTCATATGTGCTTAAATGCCTTAAAGGGCTTGAATCCTGGTAATTTTTTCTTGTTGTTTCCCTATAGCAAATAATACTTACTTCCACATTGAAGAAAAGGTGGATACTAGTTATACAGCATTAATGTATCCGAAGGTATCTTATTTAAACCGCATAAAGACGTCAATACACACCATTTTTCAAGTTTAAGTCAACCAACGTTAATCTACTCTCCTGTCTGGTTTGTTTGTCAGACAAAAAAGGCAAGTTAGGCATTATGATTGGGCAGATCACCTGTCAATCAAATTCCCTGCAACAGGATTGGAAGATTTAAATGAGCTATATTAGTATACAGCTATATTAGTTGTCAAAAAGGGCTTGAAATATGTGTGACATAATAAGGAATAAACAAAAACAGGCTTTTCACAATCGATAGGTTTATTGACATCATAAAACAGCATTTCCAGTTGTGTTTGGCCCTGTGATTGACACTGCCAAGACTTCAAATACACACGTACAATCTTCCTCGTTCTCTCTCTTACATAACTGAAATCACTTTGACCATTATGAAGATAGTTTGCGTATCTGAGAGTTTAACATGTCCATCTGTAACAGTCCCTCGTGTTCTCTCTCTCACACACACACACACACACACACACACACACACACACACACACGGAATACATATACGTCTTCACTCGTCTAACACACAGGCCACTGGGACACAGATAAATAAACATCTAATATAACACGTCTCTGATAAATCAACAATATAAATCTTGACCTCTGAATCATGATAAACGTGGAAAAATAAACCAACGAACAAAACGAAATGTTCAAAACTAGATTTATCTTCTCTTTTTAATGAGAACCAAGATAAAATATTTGCTTTTAGAATAGTTGTTCTTTTGGCATCCGTTCCATTTGCTCTAGGCGATTCTTTTGTACATACAGTATATAAACAATACAGTGTTTGATCAGAGGGGGACGTAATGTTTTTCTAGGAGTCATAACAAGGGTGACACACCTGCCCTCAGGAACAACAGCATGGAAAGACGACTTTTATTACGTGTGTTTGTGTAACAGGGATCCACTGAAACAGCGTGTCAAGTATTCCATTCAAAATAAACATGCGCACACAGGAAGGGATATCCTGGATATCAGCACATGTAAAAGACACACACACTCCGAACACACACATCCACAAACACACGGCACACGTACACACACTTTTGACCGCCTCTGCGTCAGTGTTATTACTGGTTCGTATGACACACAGCTACAAGAATCTAAAGATTGTATGTTTTTGGGACATGTTTCGGGAAGCACCGTGGTTTGATGAAACCGCTGCGCCAATCATGACAGCAGCTTGAAAAGGTTTCTCATTGGTCCACTTGTACTGTGAAACTGACCAATGAGAGTGCTGGAGGGGGTGGAGTTTTAGGGTGGGCGGCACCACAACAATGTACAGAAGCCGGTGGAATTTCTAGCATAGAAAGACGGAAGGAATAAGAAGAGTGAAGCAGTATGGAAAAGTTAACACTGATAACAGTGTCGATCAGAGTTTTTCAACAGAACCGATAAAAAGGTCAGAGGGGGTGGGAAAGGCATTCCAGGACAGAAGTAGAGTTTCAGGGTTGGCCGTTTGTGTGTGCGCTTAAGGGCTGTGGTTCATGCATGACTCTCGGACAGAGGTTTTTTTGGTGGGGAGCGTTCGGAGTGTCTCAGAGGGTACGGGGAATGATGGTGAAAGATAAGATGGGACAGCTGGCCTCCAGCTCCAGGGCAGTAAGGAAGCATTCGGTCGCGGCGGCATCGTTGCCCTGCGCTTGCAGCACCTCTCCCAGACTGTTCCACACGTCATGGGCCGTGCTGTTCACCTGCACCGCGTCACGCAAGATCTTCTCTGCGAGACTGTACCTCTGCAGCTGATGCAATATCAGACCCTGCAAAAAGACAGAGAGAGAGAAATCAAACATTACAGTTGTTTAACCTTCCTGCTGATTTAATAAAATGCACACATCTTTTAGCCTCACATCTGACTAACACTGACTAGTCACAATTTTTTGGAACAGACTTTTAATGTTTTTTAAAGAAGTCTCTTCTGCTCGCCTGCCGTTATTTGATTTAAAGTACAGCAAAAACAGTGAAAATGTGAAATATTTTTACTATTTAAAATAACTGTTTTTTCTATTTGAATATATTTTAAAATGTAATCTATTGCTGTGATTTTAAAGCTGAATTTTCAAGATCACTACTCCAGTCTTTAGCGTCACATGGTCCTTCAGAAATCATTCTAATATGCTGATTTGCTTTTTCATCATTATTAAAATATTAAAACAGTTCAGTATGTTTATTTCAGGATCCTTTGATAAACAGATATATTCAAAGATTAGCATTTATCTGACATTCACTATACCATTCAAAATCTGTATAATAGTTTTTTTTTTTAATTTAGCAAGGATGCTTTGAATTAAGCAAGTAATGATAAAGAAAATGTATGATGTTACAAAAGATTTCTATTTCAGTTTCTTTCTATTCATCAAAAAATTCTCCTCTGCTGTTTTCAACATAATAATACTAATAATAATAATAAATAATAATAATAATAGTGATCATGTGACTGGAGTAATGATGCTAAAATTAAGCTTTGAGATCACAGGAATAAAATACATTTTAAAATATATTCAAATAGAAAATAGTTCTTAAATTGTAAAAATCTTTCATATTTTTACTGTTTTTGCTGTACTTTGAATCAAATAAATGCAGGCTTGGCGAGCAGAAGAGACTTAAAAAAAACAAAATTGTTAATGCTGACTGATAGTGTAAGTTAAGTAAGTAAATTTATTTAATTTAATTTAATTTAATTTAATTTAATTAATTAAAGTTAAGTAAGTAAATTAATTAATTATATTAATTATAAATTATATATTAATTATTAATTATATTATATGCTACAATTACACTATAAGGTATAATTATAAAAGAATGATCAAAAATATTGATTAGTAAATCACACTTCTATATTAGAGAATTATTTAATTGATATAATATAATAGAGTAATTTATATAGATCAGTGTTTGGTAACAATTTGTATAGAAAAACTAAAAAAGTGTTCTGTCTGTTGATACAAATGTACTATAATTGGTTATATACATCACAACATTTATAATAATACGTTTATTACTACTATAATATTATTAATCGTAGTTTATGTAGTAAGTGGTTTTTGAAAATGGAGATTGCTTGAAAAAGCAGTTTGGGAATAAATATTTTATACATTGTTTTTATTTTTTAATATATATTATAGATTTATATATATTTTTTTCTATTAAATGTAAATTATATTTAATTCAAATTATTATATTACTGTTTTTTGTATTATACAAATGCTTAAATGTTTTCTTAATTTAATAAAAAAAATATCTAGATAATTTTTAATTAAAATACATTTAATTCTGATATTATTTGTTACACCATTTCAGTACTGCACATACTGATTGTTCTTAATTTTTAAATATAATGTAATTTTTGAAAATGGAGATTGATTGAAAAAGCAGTTTGGGAATAAATATTTGATAGATTTTTTTTTTTTTTAATATATATATATACTATAGATTTATACATTTATTTATATATCCTTCAGGTCCCACATATTGTTAGGCTTTTTTAACCCTTTCCAACAATGACTATATGATTTTGAGATCCATACGCAACTATTACAGAAGGTTCAAACACTCACTGAAGGAAAAAACAAGCATTAAGAGAGGGAAACGAAACGGGAAACGAAAAACTTGAATGGAGATGATTAAATTTGTCTTATTTTGCCTAAATATCATATTTTTTTTTCAATTTAGTACTGCCCTTTAGAGGCTACAGGAGACCTACATGTTTCCCATATATATATATATATATATATATATATATATATATATATATATATATATATATATATATATATATATATATATATATATAACTGCTTATTTTATATATAGTATTAGAATGATTTGGTTCTGATATTATTTTTACACAGCTTCAGTACTGCAAATACTCATTGTTTTTCATATTTAGTTCGTCAAACGTGTCAAAATGAACACAGACCTTTGTATTCGAATAAAACAATTCTATAAAAACAGAGTTCGTTTAGACAACATCATAAAATCTGGTTGAATGAACAAAGTGGTATTTCTAACATTTTCTTCAAACAAAGGGTTAATGTAGTGTGAACCGCTCAGAGTTCAGATGCCGTCCACCGCCCTGCTGTTAGAACAGTGTCAGACACATAAACAGACACGCACACACACAAAAGAAGGTCAGAGAGGGAGAGATTTGACAGAGACAGGGGCAATGCTTCCTCCTGCTGCTGTCTACTACAGGGGAGTTCCTTTATAAGACATGACATTTCTGCTTACTATTAAGACACACAGCCGGAGACAGCAGCACTCACACACATACACACTTCCTCTGACAAGTCTCCATATCCTAAACTCATTGTCTGCTAAATACTGACATGGGATGAGATCTCCCACAAGAAGAGTAAAACCTGAAATCAACTGCATTGTTGAAAGCAGTAAACATAGCGAAACATATCTGGTTTCAGTTAGTGGATAAAAAGCATGTGCTCACCAGTCTCTGCATGGTCTTGACGTGGGTGGGGCTGATGGACAACGCCTCCTCGTACCAGCGCTTGGCCTCATCAACGTTCCCCCGCAGCTCCGCCACCTGACCCTTCATAAACAACACGTTATGGGACATGGGGAACAGGTTGGCTGCTTCCTGCGTACACGCTGTCGCCTCCGCTGCCTTTCCCATTCCAATATACACCTCCGCTGTGGAAGACAGAGAGACAGAAAATGAGTGATGAAGTGAAAACAGTAAAGAAGCATTGATCGCTGAATTCCTTTTCTGGAGTCACACAGGAAAGGTGACTCTCAGACAGGCTGTCAGCTACATCATCAGCCTCAACCGTTTCATAGCTCACAAATAGCGATGAGACAGAGAGACTGATGGGAGATTAACGTTGGAGGGGTGTCCTCCCTCTTCAGCCAACAAACTCCAGGGAAAGTGACTAGTAAGCATGTTTACTCTTGACACCTTTCTTACCCTGCCAAGTCCTGCTAAGGTTCCCTTACTTGGCTCAGTGACAGTCAAGCTGGTTAAAGAATAATTAGTCTTAGTAACGGAGTTGATTGTCCTAATCTGAGATAACAAATGTTTTTTTAATTTTACTATCCCAATTTAGTCATTTATATATCATTATAGGGTTTATGATTTTATATTCTAAGTTTATTCTAATTTTTCGAAGATTTAGTCATGTGCTTTTTTTCATGTTTATTATCTTAAATTTAATTTTTTATTTTAGTTTTTAGTAATTTTAGTACTTTAAAGGGATAGTTCACTTTGAAATTAAGTTTTGATATGTTTTAGCTTACCCCAAGGGCATCCAAGATGTAGGTGTCTTTATTTCCGCAGTAGTTTCAATTTTGATATTTTTAGGTCGAACCGTTCTTGTCTGTCAGTCATATAATGCATGCCTATGGTCACCTCACAAAAGAAAATGCACAGATTCAAATTAAACAGTCCGAATTAAACAATTCCCCATCGTAAGTACACACTGATGACCTAAGACACGAAACGAGCGGTTTGTGTGAGAAAACGAACAGTATTTATGTCGTTTTTTACCTTTTGTAAATAACCACGTCCACGTTGAAGTGCGCGCGCTTCCTGGCGTGTGAGCGTGCCAGCACTACTCCCGGAAAGCTCCGGAAGTGATCTCTCGCGCGTGAACGTCACTCATTTTTTACACAGAACAGAGATTGTAGGTAAGACGGCTAACAGAAATGGTACTCGTTTGCGCTTATCCGGGATGTTTAAACAAGAAATGGTTAAAAAAGGTATGTTAGGGATGTTTAAAAAAAGAAAAGAATTACTTGTGCTCGCGCAATGGATCACGTCCTGTGGTTTCCGGGAGTAGCGCCGGCGCATCAATAAGCCAGAACGCGCTCACACACCAGATAGCACGCCCCCTTCAACTTGGACGTGATTGTTTTCAAGAGGTAAAAACGATATAAATACTGTTCGTTTTCTCACACAAACCACTCGTTTCGTGTCTTAGGTCATTAATGTGTACTTACGGTGGGGGATTGTTTAATTTGGACTGTTTAATTTGAATCTGTGCATTTTCTTTGATGAGGTGACCATAGGCATGGATTATATGACTGATGGACAAGAGCGGTTGGACCTAAAAATATCAAAATTGAAACTACTGCGAAAACACCTACATCTTGGATGCCCTTGGGGTAAGCTAAAACATATCCAAATTTTATTTCAAAGTGAACTATCCCTTTAACTTTTATTTCAGTTAATTTAGTTCATTTTTATTTTAGTTTTCACTACCAGTCAAAGTTTGATTGAAAGGTAAGATTTTTAATGTTTTTTTTTAAAGAAGCCTTTTCTGCTCACCAAGCCTGCATTTATTTAATCCAAATCCAAAGTACAGCAAATACAGTACAATTCTGAAATATTTTTATTATTTAAAATGACTGTTTTATATTTGAATATATTTTAAAATGTACTTTATTCCTGTGATTTCAAAGCTGATTTTTTAGCATCATTACTCCAGTCACATCATTCTAATATTCTGATTTGCTGCTCAAAACATTTATTATTAATTTTATGTTTATTTTATGTTTTTTTTTGATAAACAGAAAGTTCAGAAGAACAGCATTTATTTGAAATAGAAATATTTTTTAACATTATAAATGAAGAGTTCAGATGCAAAAGCCTCTAAATCCATCTGACACATTCCTTCAAAAAATGCATTTTTATCAGGCTCAGATGTATAGGTTTCTGTGTAAGTACAGGTACTTCTGACTGAGCTGAGGGTGGGATTTTGGCAAGTTTGAAGTAAAAGTATATGATGGATGTATAATATGTGTCAAGAGCATTCACTCAGCATCATTATCTAATTTTTGACCGAGATGGCTTTTAGAGGGTTTTGCATCGGAACTCTCCAAATGTCTTTATCACCAATTTATTGATCTATTTAAAGCATCCTTGCTAAACAAGTTTCTATAATTAATATTTGTGCCATAACATATTTCTTCCATATAATTGGATAAATAACACTCTTTTTTTTTGTCATTGAGCAGTTTGATCATTTAATATTTAAATATTACAAATTTTATTTTAACACAGTAATCTAATTTTATTTATTATTCATTCATTTATTTATTTATTTATTTATGCAAATGCAATGTAAATGCATTCAGGCCACCTCTGATTTGCATTAAACAGCTGGAAGAAGCTGGAGCTTCTGTGTCACATTGGCAGAGCACAAATTACTTCCTTCCTACATCCTGGTCGGTCTCAGTACACAATGTAACTATAGAAGAGTCAAGTTTTAAATAGGAAAAATATCAAAAATATTTAGTCATTTTTGAACGAGATGCTAATTGTCCTAATCATATTCAATGATTTATGCTAAACTATGCAAAAAGTGCTCCCGGCAGACCTGGAGATCAGCTGAATGGATTAGAAAATGATAAAACTCACCTGTTTAACTCTAAGGGAGTTAGAAAAAGAGCTTATTTAAAAAAAAAAGTGGAGTGTTCCTTTAACAAAACACCCTTATAGAGGTAGAAATACCTCTGGAAATCAATCTAAAGGAACAGTTCCTTTCTATGCACACAAAAAGTCATAAAATTATGGTTGAACCACTGATGTCACATGGACTGTTTTAACAATGTCCTTATCAACCTGGAGGGTCAGAAAGCTCTCGGAATTAATGAAAAATATCTTAATTTGTGTTCCAAAGATGAACAAAGGTCTTAATGATATAATTTTCATTTTAGGGTGAACTATCCCTTTAAAGGGGGCAAGTGTTTCCTTTTAATAAAAAAAATACTTTCGGTCACTGCTATGATCTAACCAACACATAAATTTGGTCAGCTATTCACAACAAACATAAACCAGCCACGGTACCAGCAGAAAAACTCTCAAACACCCTTAATTACAGTGCATCCACTTTTTTTTTTTTTGGTATCAGTGCTTATTTGGCCTGGGAATTAAACCGATGACCTTGGAGCTGCTAGCAGAACTTTCTTAACCTCACTGAATTTAATTCAGCCACATTCACAACCACAATTGCTGGTCTATCCATAAAAGTTGATTGTAGACAAAGCAAAAGCCTCCAGATGGGCAATTTGATCCTGCTGGATATGGATTTCCTAATGTATTTGCTTGGACAAAGGAAGCTATTAATAAAACCTGTGTTCACAAAGCAGTGAGGAATAAGCCGTCTATATTTAAACGTGGTGTTCTATTACGGTTTGTTTAGAACTTAAGCTGTATTTTATTGCTAGACTACAGAATAACAAATTGATTGTGGCACTGACTTGTTAAAAATTAGGGCTGTGGGTAAGGTTTATACCTGCATGTAGCCAAATTTGGGCAAGGGTCATCCAAGGGTGGAGGGGTCCCTGTTTTGGAGCGCTGCTTTGAAGGGAAGAGGCCACCTCAGAGAGCGCCTGCTCCACCCGGGACGCTGCTATGGAGGTGGCATGGACGGAACCTGCAGTGGAAACAGACAGTCAGCAATGGCACGTACATAGGAGCTTCTCTACATATATCCAAAACACTCCAGACATTAGCAGTAATGCCTCGCAGCGAAAACATTGATCTAGAATTTTGTATTATACACACATGAAAGCCAAACATAGTAGATCACAGCTATTCCCTGTCCTCAACAGTACTATTATTGTTAAGTAATGTTAAAACCAAAACTATTCAAAATTGTTAATTGAATTAAAGCTGTAATAAAATGGAATAGAAATATTTGATGAAAATTACACAAAAATAAGAACTGTTGCTCTTGCAAGAAAGTAAAATAATGTACTAAAATGACAGAAACTGGAATAAAAATAAAGCTAAAAAAATGAAAACTCATTCAAAAATATTAAGCACTACAACAGTATAATTACTAAAGTAAAAAAAACAAAATGAAAACTGAAAATATTTATTAAAAAAGGCTAATGAAAATAGTATTAAACTCATTCTTATATATTTAACACAGGGTTCGTACAGATACTGTAAAATGAACTTCTAGGACTTTCAGCACTACTTTTTTGATTTTCAAGGACTTCAATCAGAGATCTTACTTGGCGAACACTACTACTAAATTCTACTAATACTATTAAAGTATTACACAAAGTATACTACACTTTTACTACAGTAAAAACACTTATTTTTCTTAAGGGATTTGTGTTTGTGTACACTTTTCTTTATAACTGCACTGTATTAAAAGTTTTCGCTCTAAAATTCTGATGTAAAACAAATGATTCGTGAACCCGCACTGAAGTCACGATCTAAATCAAATGATTCATGATCTGTGCTCCGAAGTTCAGATCTAAAACAAAAGATTCGCGAACCCACTCCAAAGTTCCGCTCTAAATCAAATGATTTGCGACCCAGTCTGAAGTTCAGCTCTAAATCAAATGATTTGCGAACCCAGTCTGAAGTTCAGCTCTAAATCAAATGATTTGCGACCCAGTCTGAAGTTCCGAACTAAATCAAATGATCTGCAGACCCGCTCTGAAGTTCCAATCTAAAAACAAATGAATCACAATCTGCGCTCCCAAGTTCCAATTTAAAATAAAAGATTTGCGAAACCACTCAGAAGTTCCGATCTAAAAGCAAAAGATTCACAAACCTGCTCCGAAGTTCCAATCTAAAACAAAAGATTTGTGAACCTGTTCCAAAGTTCCAATCTGAATCAATTGATTCACAATAAACAAAGTTCCAATCTAAATCAAATGATTTGCGATACGCAATTTGAAGTCCTGATTTGAAACAAATGATTTGCGATATGTGAAGTTCCAATCAAAATCAAATGATTTGCAATACATGATTTGATGTCCCGATCTGAAACTAATGATTCGCGGTATGATCAGATTGGAGAGCTTCGAAACAGTGAATCAATTTGCAATGCAATGGTTTAACTGATTCAGTTTCGAAAGAGATACGTTTCCATTACTACGTGCTTTTTTAAATCATTACAAGCGATGTAGAAATTTGAAAATAATTACTTTTAATGTGATCTGGTTTTTGCTAGTGAATCGCTTGAAATTAATAATAGAAGTCACAAGTTTGAATCAATTGTAGTGGTTCCAGCATAAATGACTCAACTGATTTGGTTCATCTGTTTCTCATCTTCAGACATGTTTACAAGACACAGTCAGTACTACTACTTGCTTGCTCGATTCTTTTCTGACATTAACTGAAAAAAGTGTTTTTTGAATTGCGTGAATTTTGTGTGAAAAGATATGTGCTATGACAAAATTAAACACGTTTTTCATAGATACATTGTCTTTCAATAATTCAAGCACTTTCCAAAAATACCTCTTCAGGAATATTGCTATTTTCAAGGGTTTTTCAGGCCTTATATATCAAAACGTCAAATTCAAGTACTTTAAGCACCTTGTACGAACTCTGGTAACACATAAGAGCGGAAGTTTGAAAATGTCATGATTTGTAAACATCCTGATCTGTAACCGTTTTTATATTCTAATGTTCAAGATTTACAAAAAAAACAAACCTGGTATGAACACTAGTCATTTTTAATCTCTTGACAAGTTAGAATGGGGGATTTTAGGAAAAACAAGGGTAAAGAAACACCATGACAAAGATTTAACAATATGTAGTCAGCTCTCAGCACACTTAAACACACCACTTAAACATGAACAGCATAAGATTATTAGTAGTAAACAAATGAAGCTCTGCACATTTGCTGCTTCTTTCCACAAATTTACCAAATCCTGCATTTTAAAAGTGCTGGATGCAACATGGAAATCAAATTTTACATCACAGCATTGGATCAACGCAAAGGAGGCTGTTTTCCTGTCTGCTTGGCTCAAATAAGAACACCTTCACTTGGATAGTTTAACCAAAATTACATTCTGGTTCTCATTTTCAATCTTTTTAAATTTGCAAATCTCATCAGTGATTTACTAAAAAGATCAGACTTCAAAGAACAATTTATTCACAAAGCGAATATTCATGATTTATACATTCCATGGAAGAAAGTTGACTATTTGGGGTTGGTAAGATTTTTTTTAAAGTCAAAAATGCAGTAAAACAGTACTATTGTAAAATATTACTACCATTTAAAATAATAGCTTTCTATTTGAATATATTTTAAAATGTCATTTATTTCTATGTTGACCATTCTGAATTTTCAGCAGCCAGCAGCAAATGACTTAGAAGTCATTTGGGTTTGTAAATGGCTGAACCTTCAGTTCTGGGTGAGCTATTCCTTTACCAGTTTTACCAATAAATTCCAGATTTGGCCTCAGTTCCTTTTCAATTTGCCAGACTCAGGAGATGAACTGCAGAGACTGAACTGAAGACACCACATCAGTTTCCTGAACTGGGTGAACCGAAATGAAATTGCCCCCTGCAGTTCAGCGATCACAGAGTCCCTATTTGTCTGGACGTGCGGCTGCCCGGCAGAGCTGTGGTCAGGGCATCAGTGTGGTCATTAAAGTCTCTGTCGGGGTTCAGAGGAACATATTAGGATCCTCAAGAGCCTCTATGAGTCATAGGCTGGACTTTATCGACCAGACCAGCGGGACATAAAACACATTCGGACTGAAATCGATCCCTGTACATCTCAGTTTCTTTCTCTTTAGCAATGAGCCTGTTGAGTCAAATCCATAGCTGCTGCTCCTATGTTTAGCGTTTCTATGGCGACAGAGGACAAAGCCATGGATCACTGGACCAAATACTGAGAATCTGACCCTATCTGTACTGAGTTTAAAAGGCTTCCAGGGGATCTCTTTATGAATGTCCTATAACACAACATTTAAAAAAAATACTCATGGAGGCTACAAGAATGAACAACTTTAAACTGTGAAACAGAACATTTAATGAACAAGCAAACAGTTATTTATGGCTGTTCTAGCTTATATAAATATAACAATCTCTATTTAAAGGTGGACAGTTTATCCAAAAATAAAAATGTAGTCTTATTCTCATGTTGTTCCAAACCTTTACAACTTTTGTTCTCGTAACGCTGTACAATAATGTTCATTAGTAAACGACATTAGTTAACATGAACCAAGAATGAACAAAACTTCTACAGCATTTAATAATCTTAGTCAATGTTCAATTCAGCATTTACTAACGCATTATTGAAATCACAATGTGTTTGTTAACATTAGTTAATGCACTGTGAACTAACATGCACAAACAATGAACAACTGTATTTTTATTACCTAACATACAAAGGTTAATAAAGTGCAATAAATAGTACTGTTCATTGTCGTTCAGGTTAGTTAATACATTAACTAATGCTAACAAATGACAACTTACTGTAAAGTGTTACCATTTATATACTAGTGTTCAAAAGTCTGGGGTCAGTAAGATTTCTGTTCTTTTGAAAGAAATTAACACTTTTATTCATCAATGACACATCAAACTGTTCAAAAATAAGAGTAAATACATTTATAACATTACAAAAGATTTACATTTTAAATAAACGCTGTGCTTTTGAACTAGAATTAAATGTAATATATTAAATTATTACTTTAAAACGTATTAACATACCACAATAAGCCATTTTTGAATTTTTTCAATTACACTGTAAAAAACTATTTGTTGAGTCAACTTAAAATAATTACCTGGAAAACAGTTATCTAAAAAAAAAGTAAAATAGTTACCTGGCTGCCTTAAAATTTTAAGTTCAGTCAACTGGAAAAAAGTTTAGTCAACTTGAAATGTTACGTTTTACTAAGTGACAACTTAGATATTTGAGTTGATTCAACTTACAATTTTAAGGCAGCCGAGTAAACAGCTGATATATGTAACATTTTTTTTGTTTAGTCAATTCTAATATCCAAGTTTCAACTTGAATGAACTTATTTGAGTTGACTGAACTTAATTTTAAGGCGGCAGGGTAACAAATTAGTTTAAGTTGACTCAACAAATTGTGTTTTTTTTTTTTTTTTACAGTGTAAATGCAGCCTTTGCGTAAATGTATATAAAAACTGGAGGGGTAACTTAAGCTCAAAAGTCAAATAGATTACCTTTATGGTGCTGTTTTGTAATTTTGGAACTTGAAAACATCTGTCTGCATTTTCATTTGTGTGGAAAAGCAGCTTGGACATTGCGCTTAACTTGATTGGAACAGATTGAACAGATTGGAACAACATGAGCAAATGATCCTAAAATTCATAATTTAAAGGATTAGTTCAAAAAAGAAAAATTTCTTGACACTATGTTGTCAAAGATGTTCATGTCTTTCTTTCTTCAGCTGAAAATAAATTTTTTTGAGGAAAACATTCTAGGAATTTTCTCCATATAGTGGACTTCAGTGGGTGGAAGGTCCAAATTAGTTTCAATACAGCTTCAAAGGGCTCTACACAATCCCAGCTGAGGAATAAGGGTCTTATCTAGCAAAACGATCTGTCATTTTCTAAAAAAAAAAGAAAAAAAGAAAACTGAAATGCATTTTCAAGTATATAGAGCCTTTTGAAGATGCATTGAAACTGCATTTTGACCTTCAACCTGTTGGCCCCCATTGAAGTCCACTATATGGAGAAAAATCCTTGAATGTTTTCCTCAAAAACCTTCATTTCTTTTCGACTGAAGAAAGAAAGACATGAACATCTTGGATGACATAGGGGTGAGTAAATGATCAGGACATTTTAAATAAGGAGTGAACTAATCCTTTAAGTTTGAACCATCCATCCGCAAGTCTTGATTTTAACATTTTTTATACTTGACTGTGTCCAGCACATTACAAACTACAGGAGTACAGGAAGCCGTCACGCCATTGCAGGGTCAAACAGCTGCCATCACTCTATAGGGTTAAAGTTGATGACAAGAACTTTCTAAAGTGTCAACAGCTTCACATCTCTTTTAAGCACATGCGTGTGCACACGCAAACTCAAACAGACTCCCATGATGCATCAAACCAGCCTGCAGAAAGAGCGTGACCATGGAGCTCCATGCTAGGAGTGGGAAAGCATCATCACACGCAATCACACACACAAAAAGCAAATATGTTTTAAAGAGACAGTACTTTCTTCACCAGTACCTGCTGTAAATATGCATAAAGTCTTTTATGATAGATTTTTAGAAGCTATGACCATTTCCAGATACTGTGTCCACTGCAATTGGCCGTAAACGAGCACCTCTCAGCACGATCATGACACCACCTCTTAAACGTTTCATCGCTCTGTTAACAGAGCCTAGACTTTAGAAACAGCTGCTAAATGTGAGACACTAAAGGAAATTAGAGCTCATGATCTACGGTCCAGAGACCTGGGTGCTATTCCATCAGATACCACACACCCAATTTATATCAAGTGACCCTAATGACAAATAATCAATATTTAAAGAAAAACTTTTAAAATAATTACAGGATCAGTAAAAGTCCCTCTAAATGTTGTTGGTTTCACTCAGGTTTCATATAAAATGAAACAATAATCTTAAACTGGGATTAAACTGTGGACTGTCAGATGGAATTAAAAGAGCTTAAGTCTAATTTTGGATTAATGGTTAAAAAATTAGAGCATGTTTTAGACAAGGTCATTGCTCTCCTGAGGCATGATTTAGATTAATTTTTAATCACAGAATACTTTTATAGTGCTTTTGTGACAACAAGAAACAGGTAGCGTTATGTTTACATGTACATTACTGTTGAAAAGTTTGGGGTCAGCAGGATTTTTCTGAAAGAAATACATTTTTTGTTCTGCATTTAATTCATCAAGTGACAGTAAAGACATTTATTGAGACTTCATGTTCATTAAAGAATCCTGAAAACAATGTCACAGCTTCCACAATTTTTTTTTGTTTTTAATCAAATACAGTTCAAGTCAAAGGTTTACATACACCTTGCAGAATCTGCAAAATGTTAATTATTTTAACAAAATAAAAGGGATCATATAAAATACCCTGTTCAAAAGTTTGCATTCCCTTGATTCTTAATACTGTGTTGTTCTTTGGGTTTTCAGCATTTTTGTGTATTTGAACCCTTTCCAATGACTGTATGATTTTAAGATCAATCTTTTCACACTGAGGACAACTGAGGGACTCATATGCAACTATTACAGAAGGTTCAAACACGCACTGATGCTTCAGAAGGAAAAACAATGCATTAGAAGCCAGGGGTGTAAACTTTTGAACTGAATGAGGATGAGTACATTTACTTATTTTGCCTAAATACATACATATATATATATATATTTTTTCATTTAATACTGTTTTTCAGAAGCTACTTACATGTTTCCCAGAAGTAACAAAATAAGTTCAATTTACACTGATCTTTAAACTCAAAAAGTTTTAACCCCTCGGCTGTATATGCATCGTTTTTTCCTTCTGAAGCATCAGTGAGCATTTGAAACTTCTTTAATAGTTGAATATGAGTTCCTCAATTGTCCTCAGTGTAAAAAGATGGATCTCAATATCATAGTTATTGTTGGAATGGGTTCAAATACACAGAAATACTGAAAAACCAAAGAATTTGTGGGACCTGAAGGATTTTTTTTCCAGAGAACAACGAGTAGTTTAACTGTTCAGGACAAACAAGGGACTCATGAACAACTATCACTAAGAAAAAAAACAAACAAAACCCACTGTGGATCATTCAGGTAACACAGTATTAAGAATCAAGTTTTTTTTCTCTTGTGGACTATATGTAAACATCTTTTATGTGAAATATTTTTTACAAGTCAGTACTCATAAAAATAAATAAATAAATAAATAAATAACATGTGTTTTGTATGATCCCTCTTATTTTGGTAAAATAATTAACATTTTGCAGATTCTGCAAGGTGTATGTAAACTTTTGACATCAACTGTAAATTCCACCTGGGCAATTATAAACAACATTTCAAAAACATAAAAACAAAAATCTTACTGACCCCCAAACTTTTTTGACTACTAAAAATGTGAAAATATTCCCAATTTACTCATGGAACCGCATTAAGATCTCCATATCTCTGTGATTAAACCAATACCAAAAGGAAAGTTTTTAAGAACCAGAATGATATTTAGGTATCTTTAATACTTCTTGAGTTACAGGCTTGCAAACTTGAGGCTATATGTTTGTTTTATACAGAAAATATATATATATATATATATATATATATATATATATATATATATATATATATATATATATATATAAAAAATCTAAAATCTGAGCCGGCGACCTCTGGTTGAGATGACATGGAATGACCCTAATACTAATAATGATCAGTAGTAAAAGTGATGCTTGCCAAACCATTAATAATAATGACAAGTATAATAATTATAACTAATTTTATCATTAAAACAAATAGGAAGCCAGAATCCAAACACAGCTAAAAGTGCCCATATATATTTGACGTTAAGCAGAAGTTTGCGTTAAACCCTGTTTGAAAGGCCTGGAGGAACAATACTGTCTCTTTAATAATTAAGAACCAAGGCCAAATGAGTGCATTTACGTCGCTCTCCAGCACAAAGAGGCCTAGGACACAAAACTCCAGGAGAGGACACACAATAAGAGGGCAAAACAAAAGGTAAGAGGCAACGCGTCCATTGAACACATTATGCCGGAGTGTGTTGGAGTGTCTTAACAGACAGGTGGTGGGTGCACTCTGCCAAGGGGGAGAAGGCCAGCGAGGCAATGAAGCAGGGGTGTGTGTGTGAGTATGTGTATAAAGGCAGAGCAATAACAGCAAGAGCTACTTACAAACCCCAATAAAGGAGTCAAAACCATGAAAGAAAGCATCTGGAAGGTTGCCTTGGAAACCAAAAAGAACAACAAAAAGGGGGCAATTACTCATAAAAACTGGTACAAAAACAACAACAACCACCACAACAGAAAGTTTACAAAAACACAGAAATATAATAAAACTAAAGAGAAATTGTTCTTTCTGTAATACCACAAACCAAAGTGTCATGAGTCTTCCTGAGCAGGTAATGCCCCTGTAAACCTTGCATCTGTGATTCTCACGCTCTGTGGACACAGACTGGCAGGTGCACAGGTGTGTGACACTGTGTTTGGGGCTGTAAGTGTGTAAATGCAATGGTCTGGATGCACAAACACAGCACAGTGAGAGGAGTAACAGCAGAAACTCTGAATCACACGCACAGCATTACAGAAAACAGACAGAGAGAAAGACAGACACTGTTTACACCTAATATTAATATCCGTCTATGTGGACAGTGCTAAATTAAGTTTAAAACTGTGCTGGTTAACTGTTGACTATAAAATAATCATTTGTTGGCAGTTATGTCTAGAGGTTGACCGATGTATCGGTTTTTGCAGATTAATCGGCACTGATAGTTGATTGGCGGAACAATTGGTTATTGGCAAAAATCCATGCTGATAGTTTTATATAACTGGTTGCGTCCGTTGCTGAAGCAGCTGAGAAGGCTCCGCTGTCATACAGTATTAGAGCCATAGATATGTATGATGAGAGCGGCCTCTAGAGGTGGAAATCACTGACAACACCTGCTGTTTGTTTACACACGATACTGCGCGCTGAACAGAGCGGGACACTTCAAATGCGGATTTAAAACATCGACCACGAACTATAGTGCATGTTTTTATATCATTACTTAGTAAGTACTTTGTTGACTAGATGCTGCATTAGTAGAGAAAGCACAGCAGTTTGTTTGCCATCAAGGCTGAGGAAGCGAACATTAGCTGCACCTCAATTTATATTTAAAGCTAGTGATGTGAGACAGCAAACTGTGCTCTTTCAGCCGACAGAAATCCTGCCGCATCACAGAGCGCTATCACAGTTTTACATTTAAATACATCAAATCTGTCCCAAATTTACATAAATGTACATAAAGACTTCACCATGAGCTGGAAGATTGTGTGTAATGTGCATTTTAAATGTTAATATGCTAATAAAGTCTGTATGTTTCATATAAAGAGCTATAATATAGATTGTGCTTTCTCTTTTCATTTGCTCTGTTGTTTTAAACACCGAACTTCAAACTCATCGATGCCGCTTTTTGATAATTCTTGAAGTAAACTTATGTGCGTTTGGTGATTAAATAAACAGTTTTAGACCGCTGTTTGAACTGAATGCGACGCTTCTGGTGTGTGTGATAACTGATATGAGATCTCCGGACGCGGCGCTGGGCTTTTGCTCGGTTTGTGACTAAAATATTTTGTTATTTTGATTAGATATTCAGTCTTCTAGAATAGAAGCAGGTAAAAATGTATACATACGTACATTATCCATATGATGTACTATGTCTTTTGTATAGATGTTTAAAGACGTTAGTTAAGATGCTAGGTGTGTTAATTTCAACATTTACTGATATTTTTAAATACATAATTAATATTAATAAAGTTATTATTTTACAAAGTATGGTTCAGTCCCTTTTTTAAATGGTAGACCACTGTTTTAGTTTACATTTGGTATCCATTTTAAAAACCATCGTTACAATAGTTACATCTGACTCTATGTACTTTTCAAGTTCAACAGACTTTCAAGGGTTAGCTCACCCCAAAAATGACATTTCTGTCTTTGAATACTCACCCTCATGTTTCTTGCTGAATTGAAAATTAAAAATATCTGAAATATAGAAATCTTTATGTTTTAACTGTTTTTCCTGTCAAAAGCTAATTACAAGTGGTCACAGGAAATGCATATATTTACACCAGACGTAAACAGTGATCTGTCTCGTCTGACCCGATTGCCCGAGACCGATGTTTACAAAAAGTGTTTCACAGGGCCAGAGGGAGAAAGCTTCTCAGATGAAGAGAAAGGTGACAAAACTTAGTATAAGTTTGAGTAGCAGGAAATCTACAGATGAACTCTCTCTATCTCTCTCTCTCTCTCTGAAGATATGAGTGTGGATATGATCCCAGGTCTTAAACGGCTGATAGCAAGTGTCACTGCTTCTCTGTCTTTCGTTCTCCCAGGAGCCTCTCAGTGGAGATTAAGAGCTTAGCGTCAGTCTCACGGGCCACTGGATCCCTGAACCCACACCATCACATCATCCTGCCAGCGGCATTTACAGGCTTATAACAGCCCTGTACTCAATTAATGTCCTTTTACAGCTGATACAAGCCATAACTGGACACACCATAAAAGTAGGGCGAGTTACATCTAACTCCTCTACTTCTTGAAACAAAACTATAAGGACTTAATCGCTTATTTACAGTTGAAGGCAGGTTTACATACACCTTGCAGGATGTTAATCCTGGAAAATGTTAATTATTTTATCAAAATAAGAGGGATCATGCAAAATGCATGTTATTTTTTATTTAATACTGACCTGAATAAGATATTTCACATAAGATGTTTACATACAGTCCACAAGAAAAAAATAATAGTTGAATTTATAAAAAATAACCCCCTTTCAAAAGTTTACATATACGCTTGATTCTTTATACTGTGTTGTTACCTGAATGATCCACAGCTGTTTTATTTTGTTTAGTCATAGTTGTTCATGAGTCCCTTGTTTGTCCAGAACAGTTAAACTGCCTGCTGTTCTTCAGAAAAATCCTTCAGGTACCACAAATTCTTTGGTTTTTCAGCATTTTTGTGTATTTGCATCCTTTCCAGCAATGACTGTATGATTTTGAGATCCATATTTTCACAATGAGGACAACTGAGAGACTCATATGCAACTATTACAGAAGATTGAAATGCTCACTGATGGTCCAGAAGGAAAAAAATGATGCATATACAGCCGAGGGGTTAAACCTTTTTTTAATTTAAAAATCAGGGTAAATGTAACTTATTTTGTCTTCCGGAAAACATGCAAGTATCTCCTGTAGCTTCTGAAGAACAGTGCTAAATTAAAAAATATAATATTTAGACAAAATAAGAAAAATGTACATATTCATTCTGTTCAAAAGTTTACACCCCTGGCTCTTAATGCATCGCGTTCCCTTCTGAAGCATTAACCATCTATAATAGTTGCATACGAGTCCCTCAGTTGTCCTCAGTGTGAAAAGATGGATCTCAAAATCATATAGCATTGATGGAAAGGGCTCAAATACACATAAATGCTGAAAAACTAAAGATTTTGTGGGACCTGAAGGATTTTTCTGAAGAACAGCGGGCATTTTAACTGTTCAGGACAAACAAGGGACTCATAAACAACTATCACTAAAAAAAAATTAAATAAAATCATTCATCATTCAGGTAACAACTCAGTATTAAGAAACAAGTGTAATTTTGATAAATTCAACTATTATTTTCTCTTGTGGACTATTCGTACATGTCTTTTATGTGAAATCTATTATTCCAGTCAGTACTAAATAAAAAAATAACATGCATTTTGTAAGATCCCTCTTATTTTGGTCAAATAATTAACATTTTGCAAGGCGACTGAAAACTTTTGACTTCAACTGTATATAATTTGTGCATTTATTCTTCACTGTCCTCCTAGCAAGAAAAAAAAAATATTGCCTGAAAATCGTTGGTAAAAAAAAACTTCCTGGGCAGGTTAAATTCACCACATTACAAACCCATTAGTGCCTGATGGTCTTTAGAGGCCATGCTCTTCAAAAAGAGGCCTCCAAAACCCAAACACAGCCTCAGTATCAACCCAAATAAGTCACCAAACACACGTAACCAAACCACCACATGAAGTGGGCTGGTAGGCAGAGTTATTTAGGCAGAGCAGTTTGGTTAGAGGAAGGGGATTGGCTAGTGAGAGGAGACTCGTGCCAGGCTATTGGCCGATAAACACACACAAGGTGCACAGTGAATTACTAGCAGAGGAGAAGCGTCGGCGGGGGGCGTGGTCACAGAAAGCATGGCTGCTGCGCCTCTGGGTGGATTCGGCCTTGGGTGGAGATGAAGAATAGAAGGTTGAAAGAGGAAAAAGAGGAGATACAGGTTCTGACCCCGAGAAGGAGGAAGAGGCATGAGAAGCTAGGAATAAAAAAAATGAGAAGGTGAAAAGGATGTGATATATAAAAAAAAATCTTAGGGAAACACAGAATATTGAGGAAAAAAAAGAAATAATAAAATGTATCCCTATGAATACAAAATGAAAAAAAGACTTTCTTAGGGAAGTGTTAAAGTGATAGTTCACCCAAAAATGAAAATTCTGTCATTAATTACTTCCCTAATATCGTTCCAAACCTGTAAGACCTTCGTTCATCTTCAGAACACAACTTAAGATATTTTTGATGAAATCCAACAGCTTTATGACCCTGAATAGACCGCAACGCAACTACCACGTTCAAGGTTCAGATAGTAAGGTAGAAAGGACATTGTTAAAATGTCCATGTGATATCAGTGGTTCAACCGTAATTTTATTAAGCTATGAGAATTTTTTTGTGCGCAAAGAAAAGAAAAATAATGACTTTATTTAACAATTTCATCTCTTTAACATGCGTGTTGCGCTGCTGACACAGGAGACGGCATTCTGTCGTAGAACCCGGATGCACTGCGCTTTGTTTACAATCAGACGATGACGCACAGTGCTCATAAAACTCTTTGTAAACATCTTAAGATTTGGACAGAGAGGATGACTTTTAATGCAAGTATTCTCGTAGCTTCATAACATTACAGTTGAACCACTGGTGTCACATGGACTATTTTAACTATGTTCTTACTACCTTTCTGGGCCTTGAATGTGGTAACTGTGTTGCTGTCTTTTCTGGGTCAAAAAGCTGTCGGATTTCATCAAAAATGTCTTAATTTGTGTCTTACGGCAAGAGAGTGAATAATTAATGACAGAATTTTCATTTATCATTCATTTATCCCTTTAATTTAACATGAATCTGAACTATATTAAACTATATTAAAATAATTCATTTTTGACTCCTGATCTGTATGTAAATTCTGTACATTTAAAGGAATTGTTCACCCAAAAATGAAAATTTCCACATGATTTACTTACCCTCAAGCCATCCTAGGTGTATATGACTTTCTCCATCCAGACAAACACAGTCAGAGTTGTTTTAAAATTTATCCAGGCTCTTCCAAGCTTTATAATGGTGATGGATAGTGGCTGATATTTTGAAGCTTCAAAAAGCATATATATCCGTCGTAAAACTAACCCGTATGCCTCTGGGGGGTTAACACACGTCTTCTAAAGCAGATCCATGGGTTTTTATAACAAAATATTTCTATTTTTATAAATTATATAAATTATTATATAAATTATAAACTCAAAATCACTGACTTCCGGCAACGGCGGTATGCACATTTGTGAGTTCCCGGTTGGTGTTACTCTGGTTCAGATAAATAAGGCTGTGTAAAAAGAACTCAAGCTCTTCTTCTCTTATAGTGAAATCCGCTGACATTTTTTTAACTTCTTATTTTTGACTTTTAATTTGTTACCGGCGTTTAGTATTGCTCTATCCTCGTTTGTTTATTTTCACCAGAGCTTACAGGATGTATGCGGCTTACGTCATACATTGACTCAGAGGTCAACGAAGAAGCTGGATCTCGACTAAAGCGAACGTGCATACACCGTTGCCGGAAGTCAATGATTTGAGTTTATAATTTCAAAAATAGAAATATTTTTGTTATAAAATCTCATGGATCCACTTCAGAAGACATGTGTTAACCCAGAGGCGTTATGGGTTAGTTTTACGATGGATATTTGTGCTTTTTGGAGCTTCAAAATATCAGCCACTATACACCACCATTATAAAGCTTGGAAGAGCCAGGATAAATTTTAAAACAACTCTGACTGTGTTCGTCTGGATGGAGAAAGTCATATACACCTAGGATGGCTTGAGGGTAAGTAAATCATGGGAAAATTTTCATTTTTGGGTGAACTATTCCTTTCAGTTAAATTAAATTACAAATGTAATACATAAATAAATACAGATTGACAGCCATAGAAATAGAAAGGGTAAAAAATACAAAAATAAAATAAAAGAACTGAACAGATGAAACAGGAAGATAAGGTTGTAAAGAAAACAGGTAACTGCTGAATCACAGAGGCAAGATGACAGGTTTACTGTCTGCATACACAGCACAGAAACTCTCCAACATCACTGCTGCGCAAGCACAGCAAATAAACACCTGCACTCATCTCAGCCCTGTTTATCTAATTACTCTATTCACTGCACAAGATACTGGGAAAATCCATGTAAATTTAGCACTAACTGAAATGAGACAAACCAGTTTTTCATTCTGAATAAAGACCCATTGTTCTTCTAGAAATTAAAGGGGTTAAACCACAATTTTGTCTCATGCTGAGGAATAATAGCATCCATTTCATTTCCGTCTAATCACCTTACCATGACTTGTCAGTTGCTTTACTCCACTCCAAAATAAAAATTGTATCATTAATCTCTTACCCCTATGTCTTTCCAAACTCATAAAAGCTTTGTTAGTCTTTGGAACACAATTTAAGATATTTTGGATGAAAACCGATAGCTATGGCTGTCTCATTGACTGCCAAGTAAATAACACTGTCAAGGCCCAGAAAAGTATGAAAGACGTTGTCAAAATAGTCCATCTGCCATCAGTGGTTCAACCACAATTTTACAAAACTACAAGAATACTTTTTGTATGCAAAAAAACACCCAAAAATAACGATTTTATATTTAAACAATTCATCTCCTCCACATCATCGTAGCGCCAATTTGGAAAGTATCTACTGGACGCAAACAGCATACGCAGTTCTGGGTCAGTCGCAACACACGGACACATTTTCTACATTTATTTACGTTTTGATTTGAACGAAAACAACGTATCCGTGTGACGCAGCTGACAGAGAACAGCGTACGCTGTTTGAGTCCAGGGGATACTCTCCAAAATGGCGCTATGGTGACGCGGAGGAGAGGAATTGTTGAATAAAGTCTTTATTTTTGTTTTCTTTGCATATAATTACGAGTATTCTCGTAGCTTCGTAAAATTATGGTTGAACCACTGATGGCAGATGGACTATTTCGGTGACGTCTTTCATACTTTTCTGGGTCTGGACAGTGTTATTTACTTGGGAGTCAATGGGACAGCCACAATGCTCCTGGTTTTCATCCAAAATGTTCCGAAGATGAACAAAGCTTTTACGGGTTTGGAATGACATGAGGCTAAGTGATTAATGACAAAATTTTCACTTTGGGGTGGAGTAACCCTTTAACACTAAATAGTGTTTTGACGTTTATAGTCAATTATTGCAGCTTATAGTTTTAACTAATAGTTAACTAATGACATGACCTTTTTAAATGGATTACAGCTTTAAAAATACAAAAAATAAAAGCATATTATGAAGTGCAATAACCCTTTATCTCATTAGGCCTTTCACTCCCAATCTAAATCTGTGTTTGAGAGAGAAAGAGAGAGATACTTATGCAGGAAATACAGATAAAATGACAGCAAAGCTGATGTCCATTGTCATGGTGATGCAAACTCACCAAAATGGATAGGGAAAAAAGCTGTTATCACCATAACTATACAGATACAGATGTAAGGACATTAATTTATGTGTGTGTGCGTGTGTAATTGCGCTCACCTGTCTCTGGATCACTGAAGTCAGGCAGTGTCATGGCGTTCAGCTGGCGACGGTCAGCAACAGCTCTGTCTAACAGACTGCTCCCCCTCCCAGAATCACTATACGCACACATAAGACGAGAAGCAAGAGGCAATTAAGACGTTAAAATTAGAGAACGAGTCAAGCACTCAGACAGGCGACGTGATACTCTCACATCAATACACACAGAATGATGAAACCCTCAGCAATTTCACTCAGCATCTCATGGCAAACTGCTATTGCACACACAACCACAATGCTTCTGCAACACTATTCATCTGAAAAGAAGTAGATAAATAACTGAAGTATGCAAGAGAGGAAATTAGGATGCTAGGCGGTTGTCAGGACATTGCTACAGTAGGCGGCTGCTCCGCATCCTAATACGGTCTCTGGAGGGCACCCCAAAACCTCTGTCGGAGGGCGACTTTGAGTATTAGCCATAGGGAGGACGAGCTCAAGCTCAAGCGGTCCTGACACAGTGGCGCTACCCAGGGTTTGGAGGGAGGGGCTCTGAACATGTGGCAGTGGCAGAGTTTGGTTACACTGTCCAGGCACTAATTGGTCTCTGGTGGATTGTCACCAGGTACTGAGTTCAGGACAGTTTGACAGGAAGAGCTGGAGTATTCTGACAGCAGGGGGCTGGTATTTCAGCCATTAGAACAAGAGAGCGAGCGAAAGAAAGCAGGACTGAATCATAGTATGCAGCAGTGGTATGAGCTGTGCTTTTATTTATTTTTAATGAAGGTGTGGTGAGCTCCTCACAGTCAGAGACATGCTGTGGTGTCTTATGTGTGATGCTGAGTGCCGACACTTGAGCTTCTAGCATTCAGGTGTCAACAGCTGGAGTGTGTAAGTGTGTGAATGTGTGTACCTGGGGTTGGTAAGGTTGTAACAGGACTTCCAAATCTGCAGCATGCGTTTGCAAGAGAGCAACGCCTCCTCTGGACCACGACATAACGTTTCCAACTTCACCTTTGTGAATAACAGACTACAGAGAGAGAGAGAAAGAAAGTGTTTATTATTACTCTCCATCCATCCGAATGTCTAATGAAGTGTTTAATAAACAGAGAAGAGTGGTTATTGAACACAGATAAAGAGAAATCAGCATTAATCTCTTCTGCAAGGCCTTTTAAATACAAAACTTTAAACCAAAGTCAAGATGATTCAGCTCTTTCTGCTGGAATAAATTCAAATAAACATTAACAGGGCAGATCAATAGATTTATCTCTATGGTAAAATAAACGGAACAATGAGGGTAAAAAACACTTCATGAATACTATGTTTAACTGTACAGGTATATTATGTGTTGTTTGGACTATTCAAAATATAAAATGAACTGTCTATTGTGTTATGTATTTGCGTTATATTGTGCATACACTACCAGTCAAAAGTTTTTGAACTGTAAGATTTTTAACGTTCTTAAAGAGGTCTCCTCTGCTCACCAAGCCTGCATTTATTTAAACCAAAGTACAGCAAAAACAGTAAAAGTTTGAAATATTTTCACTATTTAGAATAACCATTTTCTATTTGAATATATTCTGAAACGTAATTTACTCCTGTGATTTCAAAGCTGAATTTTTAGCATCATTACTCCAGTCACACGATCCTTCAGGAATCATTCTAATATTCTGATTTGCTACTCAAAAAAACATTTATTATTATTTTTATTATGTTGAAAACAGCTAAAAGTTCAGAAGAACAGCATTTATCTAAAAATAGAAATCTTTTGTAACATTACAAATGTCTTTATCATCACGTTTGATCAGTTTAAAGCATTTTTGCTAATATAACATAATAAAAATATTACTTTAACTCCTATAACCCCAATAATAATAATAAAAATTGTTTCTTGAACAGCAAATCTGTATATTAGAATGATTTCTGAAGGATCATGTGACACTGAAGACTGGAGTATTGACGCTGAAAATGTAGCTTTGAAATCACAATGAATAAATTACATTTTAAAATATATTTAAATAGAAAACAGTTATTATAAATAGTAAAAAAAATTTAAATAGTAAAATAAATAGTAAAAGTATATGCTGTGCTTTGATTTCTATTTATAATTCATACTTTTATTTTTAAAACTTTTATATTCAAAGAATCCTAAAAAAAGGATGTTCACAAAAAAGGTTTCTTGAGTACCAAATCAACATATTCGAATGTGAAATATTCGTCATATTCGAATGAGTAAATTACAAATAAATTACGTTATACGTTTTAATTTTAACATTTTAACACACACAAAAAAGATTGTATCAAAGATTGTAAAATTATTTTACAATATTAATGTTTTTACAGTATTTTTGATCAAATAAATACAACCTTGATGATCTTAAAAGAAAACTTTATACAAATTAAATGTGCACAAAAATAAATGTCTTTTTGTGATTTTTTTTTTTGGATTAAAGATTAATTAAATATATCTTGAAGTCAGTATATTATAAATTACAGAAATTAATATTTTTATTCAGAAAGGATGCTTTAAATGATCAAAAGTGCTGATAAAGACATTTATAATTTTACAAAAGATTTCTATTTCAGGTAAACGCTGTTCTTCTGAACTTTCTATTAATCAAAGAAACAATAATCCAAATTAGGTTTTGTGTTATACTGAGTGCTATCTAGTATATTGTGCATATATAGATGGATGTTTGCAGTGTATTCTATCATGTCTAGTGTTGTTAATCTCTGCCACTGAGTGCACACAGAATCCCCCAATAACACCTGTATTTCACACACATTTCAGCAGACAGCAGCTCTGCTCACACTGAGTAAAAGTCTCACCATCGAGAGTGCAGATGGGCATTTCTATAATCAGATATGGCAGCTTGTGAAGCGATCCAGCCGGTGTGTGTGTGTATGTATGTGTGAAGCAGATACCATATATAGAGACTGCTCTTCAACAGCTCGCTGTCGTTGCAGCTGCTCGACTCCGAGCTGAACCGAGATCGGTTAGCGCTTTAAACGCGCCGCGGTCTCGAAGGCCACACTGATCCGAGTTCAGCCAATTCATGGCACATTCTCATCAGCCGCGCTTTCATCTCTGCTGTATTTGCACGCTATGCCGCTAGGACGCCCACACAACCGCTGAATTAATCCTGTCGCGTGTGTCTGTGTGTGTGGAATAAGGAGGGCTGGATGTTCTGGTGCATTTCCTTTCAAGGCAATGAAGCAAAATGCATGGAAACACACACACATACACACACACACACAAACCGGACAAACACACAAAACCCTGTGGGGGAAAAACAGGGTGAAAAGAGGGGCACAGGATTGGAAGAAAAAGGAAGCTGTTGTATTTTTTTTCTATTATGTAAGTGGCTGAAGCACACAGCCAGAAGGGCGACAACACATACACAAACAGAGACGGAGGGGACTCTGATCAAATCGAATGAGAAGGGAATTTGCGTGGGGACTGCCCAGTGCTTCAAACATCCAACACACGCATACTTCTAACTCGTCTAATTGAAGATGCCAGTAGCAGATATGTACCCATCTATCCCAGCTGCTACAGCAAACACAAACATTCTCATTAGAGTGGGCACTGTGGCATGCCTCTAAATGTCTAAACACTGCCTGCCACTGCGAGTGTGTGTACGTGTGTGAGGCTTTACAAATGCTGTGCAGAAGAACACGGAATCATCTGACTGGTTCTCTGATCCAAGAATAGGCTCTTTCCTGTTCTCTGATTGGCTGCTGACTGTATCAGCTCAGTGCAGTCAAAAAACAAAGCTACATCTAACTACAAGCTGAAGAGGTTAGATAAGTGTGACAGTGACTGTGAGTGTGTTGGACTCACATGAAGTTCTCAGGGTATTCGCTGAGGGCCATCTCGATGATGTTGAGTGCGTCGTGGTAGTGTTTTTGAGCTGACAGCAGCAAGGCCAGCAGGTGCAGCGAATGAACATCATCGCCCTGCAGCTGTAACGCCTGTCGTACATAACCGAGAGCCTCTGGAATCTGACATAAACACACACACACACACACACGAGGCGGTTTTATTAGATGATTGTTTAAAGAAATAAGAAGGAAAAATAACAGACTGACATCTGGGGAGAGAGACAGACTGAGAGGCAAAATAAAGTTCCCATGGTAAGAAGAGTGAGATGTGGCTAGGGTTGGGTGATAAATCAATATTGATATTTATTAAGCAAATATTTATTAATAATAAAGCTTATTAAATTCATTTGTCATGTCTTTATTTGACTGTTACATTTTCATTTGATTGCATTTTAAAAGGATAAATGAAATGTTTTATAAATTAATTTCTTTAGACATCAGGAGAAAACTAAAACTGGGACCTAAATTAAAAGGTAGCTTAATATCAGGGGCGTTTCCTCTGTGGAGGCAAAGTATTGGACTAAAATCTATAGTACAAAAATAAAACAAAGTCAAAATTACAAAATACTTTTAATAAATCACTCGTGTTTCTAAAGAAACACTCCCCAACAGTGACACCAGCCAGTAAAGTTACAGTGGGAGTCCGCGTCTCTCTTGCCTCCCCTGAACCCATTGAGTTTTAACGCCTCCCCCAAAGCATACGGTGAGTTTTGTGGGGGGTAATAGGCCCTTTTCACAATGATATCAGCTAACTTCCACTTTCCCACAAATAGTGTATCTGTACTTCCTTTATACATTTACAGTTGAGTAAAAAACTTGAAAAATGAAAGGCGTTATTTAAGAGTTAAGATTAATGTTAATATACTTATATATTATATATAATACACAAAGTCCCCAAGTGTTCATTTGTCTTTTTTTTTAATATTGTATTGTGGACTTCATATCGAGATATTACCGTATTGTGAGATTTGGATATCATTACATCCTTAATCAATATTGAATTCTATAGAAAAACTGTGATAACCCTAAAAAAGTAATATATATGAACCAGGTCCACAAAACCAGTCATAAGGGTAAATTTTTCGATCAGAATAAATAAGCTTTCAATTGATCTATGGTTTGTTATGATATGACAATATTTGGTTGAGATACAGTTATATGAAAATCTGGAATCTGAGCATGTGAAAGAATAAAAATATTGTCCAAATTAAGTTCTTAGCAATGCATATTACTAATCAAAAGTTTCGATATATTTACAGTATAAAAATGTACAAAATATCTTCATTGAACACAATCTTTACTTAATATCCTAATAATTTTTGGCATAAAAGAAAAATCAATAGTTTTGACCGATATGTATTTTTGGCTACTGCTACAAATCTACTCCTGCGACATATGACTGGTTTTGTGGTCCAGGGGCATATATCTAAAATACATTTATTTCACACTTAGTTCAGTTCAAATTTATTAACATATTTACTAACATACTGCTTGTGACTTACTGATTAAAAAATTATAAATAAAATTTATTTGGAGGACTACTTGTGCACAATGCACATTTCTTAATATTAAGTCTAAACTGTGTTTTAATGTCACTATTTTTGAGGATTGAGGTCTTTAAAAGCAAGATATTTAAAGTGTACCTAAAGTATACTTTCAAAAGTTCTACTTTAGCACAATTTAGTTGGACTTTAGCACTACTTCTGTACCATTAGAGTGCATTAAGCACAAAATTTGTTCAAATTTTGTAGACTTTAAGTATAGCAGTTTAGTATACCAGAAGTACAACTGCAGGGTATTTTTATTAAGTACATAAATGTGTAAATGCATTTGTAGTATACTTGGCATGAAATAAATGTATTTAACATTTTTTTGGTATATTTAATTTTCACTAGGGAATATTTTTGGCCATATTGCCCAGCCCTAGATGTGGCTTAAAGCAGATGAAATTAGAGCAAACTGAACTCTGGGAGTGAGTTTTTATTCTCACTACCTGCGTGTAAGCAGTAGATGTTCATTCTCCTACCTGTCGAGATACAGCTAGCTGCAGCGCCAGGTAGAAAACAGCTAGATGATCAGTGGGGGACAGACTCTGTGCCCTGGGAGAGAAAGAAACGGAGCATTTCATCAGCGTGTGTGTGTGTGTGTGTGTGTGTGTGTGTGAAAGAGAGAGAGAGAGAAATTTAGGACAGTCTGAAAATCACCTCTGGAAAGCGCTCAGCGCTTTTTTCTGATACTCTTCTTGCATTCCTCGAAGAGATGCTGTAAAGACAGACGACAGAGATGTGAGAAGATGGTAAGAGCAAGAGAAATGAGAAAAAGTTTCAAATACTGTAATGTTAGAGAAAGGGTATCACAGGATTATGGTGTGTAACAGAGGAAAGACATAATGTATGGAGCATTACAGTGATTATTAAATTATGTAATAGTCATTACAGAGCAAAACAGAGTGTGTTATATAATAAAAGAGAGGTTATAAAGTACAAATGGAATATTAAAAAGGTATAGAGCATGTTATATAGCATACAAGGCACATTATAAAGGCATTACAGAGAAATACAGAGTATGTTTAAAGTGTATTATATAAGGAAAACACAAATCGATCACAGAAACGATACAGAACAATGAACAAATAAAGCATTATAAAAGAATACATAAAATGTACAGTGTGCTATAAAGAGTGTATAGTGTGTTATCGAGGATGGAGAAAACATTACATTTATGGATTAAAGAAACAGAGGTGCAGATTGTACTATGGAAGAGATAAATGGATTATAGGGAAGGCATAGAGTGTTACAAGGATACAGTAAATATTATAGTCTTATAAAGGTGTAGAAATGGTATATACAGCGCATTCTACTGCAGGTATGCTTACCATCTGTGGCTCTCAGGCTGTAGACGAGACCGATAGCTAGATAGCCTTTGGCCCTGAATTCAGCCGCCTTCTCACCCATATCAATCACTATTTTAGCAAAGCGCTCACCTTCTTCCAGCTAAAACACACAAATACACACCCCATGTTATCACCATCTCACTGTTCGTGGACGGTCTAACAGTAATGGATTTACAAAGTCATAAACAGGTCAGGGTCAGCTCTCTGGTTGAGCCTGTGCATAATTCCCATGATTCCTCTTTCATTACCCAGTGCAGGTTTCCAATACACAGCTTGACGGCCAGCAGAGGAATGGTGGGATCGTCCGGCTTCAGTCTTATACACTCCTTCAGGACCTTCACTGCTCGAGCCGACTACATAAACACAAACACCAATATATACATATAGATATATAGACAGATACAGAAATAGTAGTAGATAGTTTGGGGCCTGTAAGATTGCTTTGGAAGGAAAATAATACCTTATATTTAGCAAGGACACATTCAATTGATCAAAAATGACAGTAAAGACTGCCTTTTTTAAATATATATTAAAAAGTAAAAACTGTTATTTTTTAAAATTGTAATAATATTTAGCAAAATTACAGTTTTTAGGCGCATTTTTGATACAACAAATGTAGCCTTGGTGGGCACAAGAGACTTAAAAAAAAAAAAAAAACTTTAAACATTTTTACTGACCTCAATACATAAATAAGAGAATATAGGTAAATAATATAGCTGCAAGCAGCAATGATGGGCCCAAGCCTCGGTGCCACATAAGAGAATATCAGTAAATATAAGTTGAAATCACAACTTTTAATTTGCCTGATATTTCTACATGACTTTAGGAACTCTGAGGTACATTGAAGGCAGAAAATGGAACACTAACCTTCCCAGCAGCCATTAGGGAAAGAGCGAGCTGGAACCAGAGATGAAACTCCTCAAAGGCAAACTTCATGGCTCTTTCGAGACACTGTGGAGAAAAGACATTAGGATAACCTCAGATAAGCACTGAGAACAATAATTATGACCCCCAACAATTACACACACAAAGGTCAAACACAGAGTCAGGCCATGTCTCCTGCTGAAGATTACCCAGAGTGCCACAGGCATTCAGTGTGTCTCTGAGGCTTTACAGTTAATCACACTAGCAGCTTAGCAGAGTGCAATTCATTGAACAATTAGATCTATATAACAAACAGCTACACAAACACGCACTCGACCCTGCAGAGGGCACACACAATAAATATGGCAGGTTCCTTGGGGCCCTGTGATTGCACAACCATAAAATCCTTGAATATAAAAGACACAGCAAAAGTTATGCTGAGTCCAACATTAGCAACAACAGCATGATCAACAGATGGAGACAGAAGAGATAAAATCTGCCTAGGTACACTAATGAAAACATCACACTACAACACACACACACACACACACACACACACTAAAAATGTTTTTCTTCCTGTTCTGTCCTAAATAGGCCAGGCTTCTGAAAACAAACACTGAGGCTTGTTCGTGGCAAAAATAAAACGTTAAGTAGAAAGTTATTAATAATGCTGCTTAATTTGGACAAATGCAGACGTGTGCTCTAATATTGAATCTGGGTTAGTTCTGAATACAAAAAAGCTATATAAAAATATAAATAACTGAAGCAGTATTCTTGTTTGTTTCATGTTCACAAACTCACATGCACACTGTGATAACCTCCAGACCAGACGTAGACATATACATTCACACAGAGGGAGAGCAGTCTAGAGTGCAGGTCTGGTCTTGTTACCACAGCAACCACACCAGGTGGTTTAACTCGTCCCGCTGAGGGAGTATTCCTGAATGTTCCCATGGTGATGCGTGTGGGCAGGACCTCACCTCTGAGAGCATCTCATACTGTCCGCGTCGGCCGAGCGCGATGGTCAGCAGGTCGTATACAAGCGAGGCGCTTTGGAGGCTGATGATTCGGTCGTTATTGTGTTCGGGAATCCGACTCAACACGGCGTCTCTGTTAGCCTATCATAAATACACATATTAATACATTCTACCAAATTGTCCAAAATTTTTTTTTATGTTTTTGAAATTAATCTCCTACATTTATCTGATCAAAAATACAGTAAAACAGCAATATTTTAAAACATAGTTAGAATATAATTAAAATAACTATTGTCCATTTGAATACATTTTTAAAAGTAATTTATTCCTGTGATGGCAAAGCAATTTTTTAAGTAGCCATTACTACACTGATTTTTGCTCAAGAAAAAAAAAATCTCTTACCATCATCAGTTAAAAATGTTTTTTAAACAGTTACACATTTTTTACATAATTCTATGATGAAAGTCCAAACAGCATTTATTTAAAATAGAAATCTTTTGTAACATAATAAAGGTCCTGCAATTTAATGTGTCCTGGAAGTTCCCTTCCAGAACAAAAATTTACAGATACTTTACTCACTCCCTTGTCATTCAAGATGTTCATGACTTTCTTTCTTCAGTTGTAATGAAACTGTATTTGAGGAAAAAAATTCAGGAATGTCCTCCATATAGTGGACTTAAATGGTGCCTGAGTTTGAACTTCCAAAATGCAGTTTAAATTCAGCTTCAAAGGGCTCTAAACGATCCCAGCCGAGGAAGAAGGGTCTTATCTAGCGAAACAATCGGTTAATAATAATATTTAAAAAAATATATATACTTTTTAACCTCAAACGCTCGTCTTGCCTAGCTCTGCGTCAACTCTGTGGATTCCGGTTTATGACAGTTAGGGTATGTCGAAAAACTCCCATCTCATTTTGTCATCCAATTTCAAAATCATCCTACATTGCTGTTTTACTTTTTTTATAAAGGGTGCGTAAAGGGTTCGTTCACTTTGTAAACACTGGGTCAGTACTTCTGCAGTGATGTAGGATGATTTTGAAGTTGGAGGAATAAATAAGATGGGAGTTTTTCAACATACCATAACTTTATAGACCCGGAATGCACAGAGCTCACGCAGAGCTAGACAAGATGAGGTTTTGAGGTTATAAAATCATACTTTTTTTTTTTTAAATAATCAATCACTTCGCTAAATAAGACACTTCTTCCTCGGTTGGGATCGTTTAGAGCCCTTTGAAGCTGCATTTAAACTGCAGTTTGGAAGATGGCAGCATTGAAGTCCACTATATGGAGAAAAATCCTAAAATGTTTGCCTAAACAAACAATTTCTTTACAACTGAAGAAAGAAAGACATGAACATCTTGGGTGACAAGTGGGTGAGTAAATTATCTGTAAATTTTTGTTCTGGAAGTGAACTTCTCCTTTAATAATAATAATTAATAAAACTGAAATGTAGTATGCTAGGGCTATCAAAACATTGTTTAAGATGTAAAACATTGTTAAATCACACTGTGCATAAGTAAAAACTCATTATGACTGAACATAACCCACTCACAGAGCTGTCGAATGGTCAGTGTAAAGAAATCTAACGAAAAAAGCCACATAAGCAAGAGCTCTAATGAGACCTTCTGCTGAGTTCAAGTAAAAGGCATCTCTGTTTCTCCAGCTCTACTTTCAGGTACCATTATGATTGGCCTTTCATTCCAAAAAAACTGAAACGTCAGACCATGCTGATTTCGTTTGCATGTTCTACTGTGCTAAGCAGTTTAGAGGGTCACAGAATCTTTACTGCTACTCACCATTGACTCACTGATTAACAACAGGAGTAAGGCCTCCTCTGTGTTCTCCTGTGGACAAAACAAACTGGAGAAAGAAAGAGAGAGGCCATCATGAACTTTTCTATCCATGACATCATGAATTGAGCCCAAAAAACAAGCTTCCAGGATTTTGCTAAATTAATCCCCCCCAAAATATTTTTTTAAACAATAAACATGGAACAGCTGTGCTAACTGCAAAAAATCCAGTGTTTCTGCAGTATTATGTATACTTTTATAGTGTTTATTATTTTTTTGAATTAGATGTCCTACTTTTCTCCTGAGTAGATTCGTGGGCGGCGGCTAAGGGCGTAGTCCTTGGTGTGAGGGGTGTGTCTGAGTGGGTCGTCCAGTGGGGAGTGGTGAGGGGGGTCCTCTAGCGGGTTCCAGTAACTCTGTTCACACATGCCTCTCAGCAAGATCTCTGCAAGCTGCCTTGCGATAGTCTAAACACAAACACACACAAACATAAAGTATACCTTCAGATTCTAGATCTGTGGTTCTCAAACAAGGGCCCAATAGGGAACCTCAGCAAACTTCCAAGTGGTCTGTCAAGCTCTAAAATATGTATTTGAAATAGTAGAATTGCTATATTTGTGAGTTAAAAATAATTGTAAAAATATAATTTTGACAATTATTGAAATTACTTAAAAAAAAAAAATTAGATATATATATATATATATATATATATATATATATATATATATATATATATAATAATTAATTACACATTTTTTCTGAAATTAATTGTGATTAATCCAACCTAAACGTTTTTTAATTTGTACTTTTATATTGGAATAATTTCACATTCAATCTTCAAATTAATGCAGATATTTTTAATTATTTGTTAAATATTTTTTAGGACTGAAGGTTGATGTCTTTAAGAAATTGTTCTGTTTTTCCTAATATTTAACCACTGACTATAGCCATTCAACATTACTCTACAATTGAGAGCCATCAATTGTAACATTTAATAGACTTTAAAAAAATACTTCTAATTTAAGTGAACTTAAAACAATCTTCACATAAACCCATTATTTACCTGTGCCTTTCAGGAAATAGGAAATATACAGAAAGAAGTTATCAAACACTAAATACTAAATTAAATATAGATTAATCCTTAAAGCTACAAAAATGATTGATGTCCTCTTTTCTTGTTCTTTGATTAATAGACATCACAGCAGCTGGGTTATTAGATTATTTGGCAGCTATTACTTTAAGAGCTGCCACTGCTGAATGTGACTCAGATCTGACTCATGCCTATAGTGTCGTTTGCGCTTTAATATGAAATGATCCAAGGCATAGTGCACACCACCGCATTTGTGTGTGCAACTGAAGCGTGTGTGCTACGAACACGGTAGAATGGCTGACAGGTAAATTTGTTTTACTGACAAATGGCCTGACAACATCTCATCTGACCACAGTTCACTGTTTTTCTACTGAAGTTAGACTAGCGCCTTGCACTGAAGTGAAGTTGGAGTAAGAGTCTCCCATTTGATGTGATCGTAAAGACGTTCTGCGATTAAATAAACACTTCTTGTCAAGAAAAAAAAAAACAGATAGAAGCAGCAGTTGTGAGTGGGGTGACCAACCCTAGCCCCGCCCCTTCATTAAATATTTTGAACACGGTTAACCTGGAAATTTTTTTTGTCTGCGTTTATGTGCTAATTTTGAACACATTAATCATTAATTATATATTGCAATATATTGACACTCGACACACACAAGACGCTTTGTCACTAGAAATCTACTTTGAATTTTGTCTTGGATAATGAGGGACCTTGGAGTCAAAAAGGTTGCAACACAAAGCTATAAACACACACAAACACACAACTCACCATACGCAGGTTCTGAGTGGTTCTGGTCTCAACGGCTCTGAGAATCTCTCGGAAGCGGCCGACACCACGGGTCAGGTTACTGCAGCACCGGGAAATTAAGAGAAAAGAGATCCATTACTCACTTCTAGAGAGCTGAAAAAAAAAACCTGGCTGACATCAACAAAATTTTCATTGACTCTGTACAAACTTTCTTACACAAACACACACCCACACCCTCACACACCCTCAGGACTGGTCAGACCTCTGCCATGATTTAATGAGCTCTAGCATCAAGCAGTCAAACTAAAGCAGTTACTTATCACTAGACAGGAGGTTATAAGGGCCTGCAGGGCACATCGATTACTGGAGTTCTGGATACAGTGCAAGTCACAATTAGCACCAATATGAATGCTGCACAACCTGTGAATGTGTTAGCACCTGTCAACAACTGGGGTCAATACTGTCATCAGACTGCGATATTCCCACAGCCTTTTTACAAACTGACAGCACGCAAAAAAAAACACAAAAAAAAAAAACACACACACCATGAATGGACACGTGTGTAGAAAGCCAGAGAATACAGCTTCAGGCTGTGGAGGTGTGAAGCATTGCAAAGATGCACGTGAAAGCATGGAAAAACCGTACAGGAGTTGTGTTGAGAGAGACAGAAGTGTCGAAATGGATGAGAACAAGCAGGACTAAGAAAAAATTCAAACAATCACATGGATTTATCCGTATTTAAACCTGTAAGTGTCTGGCTAAAATCACAGTTTAAATGTTTACAAATGTGTGCCCTGAAAGGGATAATTCACAAGAAAATGAAAATTCTGTCATTAATTACTCACCCTCATTTTGTTCCATACCCGTAAGACCTTTGTTCATCTTTGGATGACAAATTAATGTATTTTTGATTAAATCTGAGAGCTTTCCCCCCCATAGACAGCAGAGGAAGTACCAGGGTAAAGGCACAGAAACATAGTAAGGACACTGTTAAAATACTCAATGTGACATCAGTGCTTCAACCATAAAAAAGGTACAACAAGTATTCAAAAACTATTCTTGTAGCTTCATAAAATTACAGTTGAACCACTGATGCAACATGGGCTATTTTATCAACGTCCTTACTACATTTCTGTGCCTGGACAATGGTAGTTTCCTTGCTATCAATGGAGGATAAGAAGGGTCTCGGATTTCATCGAAAATATCTTAATTTGTGTTCCGAAGATGAATAAAGTTTTACAGGTTTGGAACGACATAAGAGTGAGTAATTAATGACAGAATTTTCATCTTTATGTGAAATATCCCTTTAAACATCCATTTAAAAGGTGGAATTGCTTTCATCAAACACATAATTTCCTCTATTTTTACATTTAGATTACCTTCACTGTTATCCAACATTTAAAATAATTATTTTTAAAACATTAATAGTTTAATAACAATGATAAATGTAATCTTTAACAAATCTCGAAAATGAATATGTATATTTCATACACTATTTGTGGCCCTGTGGTCTTAAGTAGCATGGGTATATTTGTAGCAATAGCCAACAAAACATTGTGTTCAAAAATCATTAGGATATTAAGTAAAGATCATGTTCCATTAAGATATTTTGTAAATTTCCTACCATAAATCTCTCAAAACCTAATTTTTGATTATTAATATGCAATGCTAAGAACTTCATCTGGACAACTTTAAGGCAAGACACTGCAGGCAAAAACAGTCACCTTTTTTTCAGTCACCTGTCAAAATTTGGGCTTTTTGGTTTTTCATAAAGTGTGTTTTCAGACTAGTGGAAGGAAAACACCCAAAAGACACTGTTAAGTGTTTCTTTTATAGCACTGAATCTATTTGTGTCAATAGATTTCAATTACAATACATATTTTTAAAGGCCATTTTTTCAAAATGTGTTTTTTCTCCTACACTGAGCCATAAATCTCCACTTCAGTAGCATTTACACACACCAAACTTTACATTTTTATTCCTGTCTATATCCTGAAAGTTTTCACAGAGGGATTTGGTCATATATAATTTGCTTGATTATATGCAACATTTTATTCCCCACAAAATTGTAAAAAATATACTGTTTTTTTGTCTGTTGTAAGTATTTTCTGAATTATGGAGTGACAAAATGACACACCCAAAATTCCCTCAGTAAAAATATTTGACTCTAATATGCCAAAAAAAAAAAAATTAAACAAGAATTTTGAAACTGACTTCAGCCAGTGTTTAGATTTTTGTACTAGAAATGTATGCAAATTAGTGCATATTTCAATAAATAATGCCTAGTTTGCATATTTAAACCTAACATTTTAGAAAAAAATGTTTTCAATTATCAGTGTGATCAATCAACTAAGTAAGGTGATAACTATTAGTTCTTTTTTTCCCTATTCACCTGCAGTGTCTTTTTTTGCACCCTTAGATTCCAGATTTTCAAATACTTGCAACCTGTCCAAATATTGTCATATACTAACAAGCCATATATCAATGGAAAACTTATTTATTCAGTTTTCAAATGTATAAATCTCAATTCATTATATATATATATATATATATATATACAGGTCCTTCTCAAAAAATTAGCATATTGTGATAAAGTTCATTATTTTCTGTAATGTACTGATAAACATTAGACTTTCATATATTTTAGATTCATTACACACAACTCGAAGTAGTTCAAGCCTTTTATTGTTTTAATATTGATGATTTTGGCATACAGCTCATGAAAACCCAAAATTCCTATCTCAAAAAATTAGCATTTTTCATCCGACCAATAAAAGAAAAGTGTTTTTAATACAAAAAAAGTCAACCTTCAAATAATTATGTTCAGTTATGCACTCAATAATTGGTCGGGAATCCTTTTGCAGAAATGACTGCTTCAATGCGGCGTGGCATGGAGGCAATCAGCCTGTGGCACTGCTGAGGTGTTATGGAGGCCCAGGATGCTTCGATAGCGGCCTTAAGCTCATCCAGAGTGTTGGGTCTTGCGTCTCTCAACTTTCTCTTCACAATATCCCACAGATTCTCTATGGGGTTCAGGTCAGGAGAGTTGGCAGGCCAATTGAGCACAGTAATACCATGGTCAGTAAACCATTTACCAGTGGTTTTGGCACTGTGAGCAGGTGCCAGGTCGTGCTGAAAAATGAAATCTTCATCTCCATAAAGCTTTTCAGCAGATGGAAGCATGAAGTGCTCCAAAATCTCCTGATAGCTAGCTGCATTGACCCTGCCCTTGATAAAACACAGTGGACCAACACCAGCAGCTGACATGGCACCCCAGACCATCACTGACTGTGGGTACTTGACACTGGACTTCAGGCATTTTGGCATTTCCCTCTCCCCAGTCTTCCTCCAGACTCTGGCACCTTGATTTCCGAATGACATGCAAAATTTGCTTTCATCCGAAAAAAGTACTTTGGACCACTGAGCAACAGTCCAGTGCTGCTTCTCTGTAGCCCAGGTCAGGCGCTTCTGCCGCTGTTTCTGGTTCAAAAGTGGCTTGACCTGGGGAATGCGGCACCTGTAGCCCATTTCCTGCACACGCCTGTACACGGTGGCTCTGGATGTTTCTACTCCAGACTCAGTCCACTGCTTCCGCAGGTCCCCCAAGGTCTGGAATCGGTCCTTCTCCACAATCTTCCTCAGGGTCCGGTCACCTCTTTTCGTTGTGCAGCGTTTTCTGCCACACTTTTTCCTTCCCACAGACCTCTTGCTTGAGGGTGTCAATGATGGCTTTCTGGACAGCAGTCAGGTCGGCAGTCTTACCCATGATTGCGGCTTTGAGTAATGAACCAGGCTGGGAGTTTTTAAAAGCCTCAGGAATCTTTTGCAGGTGTTTAGAGTTAATTAGTTGATTCAGATGATTAGGTTAATAGTTTGTTTAGAGAACCTTTTCATGATATGCTAATTTTTTGAGATAGTAATTTTGGGTTTTCATGAGCTGTATGCCAAAATCATCAATATTAAAACAATAAAAGGCTTGAACTACTTCAAGTTGTGTGTAATGAATCTAAAATATATGAAAGTCTAATGTTTATCAGTACATTACAGAAAATAATGAACTTTATCACAATATGCTAATTTTTTGAGAAGGACCTGTATATATATATATAAAAATTCACCCTTATGACTGGCTTTCCACATATAGTATATATTATTATGTTGTGATGCCTAAATTAACTTTTAATTCATTTTAGTTTATAGTGATTTGTTTTTTTCAGCTATTTAGACAAAAGTATTGACTTTTACTAATTGTGCTATAATTTTTATTCTATAGTTTAAATCTACAGTTTTTATAAATCACATAAGCTGAGGGCTGAACATTTGTTACCCTATAGGAAATGCATGTTGTGTGAGGTTTTAAGACATTGCTTTCAATCATTTATGAGCCTAACAGATACATTACCCACAATGCACCACTGCAGCGGTCATATTTCACACAGATGCATTTCAAGCACTGACAGATGCCCCACCTGCATCCATATGGAAGATCCCTCCCCTACCGCACACTCACTGCACAAATAAATAATGACGGAGATTCTCACACTGGCATGTATATGGCCACCACACGTTTGACGCTAGCACCGCAAATCGCAAAAAAAGATGCACCTCCGGTTAGGACAACAGCATAGAGATGAACAAATGAATTTGACATAAGATGGACAACTTCTTCAGCCTTCACATGTCTTCACTTTCTCTACTACAACAGCAAGATCACTGACTAGACTGCATACTACGGTTACTCTATCGCTCTACAATCAGCAGGTCTGTCAGAGTAAACAAAGTCAAATTTCAGCTGACAGTGATTTGTCCACCTATGAGATTCCTGAAAAATTAAGCTGCACTGGATACATTTGGCAGTGTTTAGGCAGTGTCTGCCACAGCTACACAACCATTCAAAAGTTTGGTTTCAGTAACATTTTGAAGGATTTTAAATTAATTTTAGAAGTACATTTATACTCTACATTTCTGCATTGTCTACCATCTTGGACATTTCCACTTTTTTTACTGCATTCTAAGAAATCCCCAAATTTGGCCCAAAACAAAACGAATGTGGGGTATTCATGCAGCCTTCATGTTGAGAGTGTGCCCATTATGCTTTAAAGGCTGCTTACGTAGGCAGATGACTAGGTTTTGGCTGCTGTGTGAAGCTGCTACAGTAAAAGCATGGCACTACTCTACATGAAGAGAGTGTAGGGATACGTACGAGTAGTCGTCAAACGCACAACTCCGTGGCGCAGAGGCCGTGGTGCAGGGGGAAAGTGTGGCATCAGAACACATAAATGACACGAAACGTACAGACATACAGTACACAGGCTGAGAGCTACAGAGGATCAATAAAGCATTTGAAAAAAATAAAGGCACAAAGACAGAGTGTTAGTGGGCAGACAGAAAGCTCAGCAGATTCCTAGACCACGCTGAAGCACGTGTCCGAGGGAAAGAGGAGTGATGAGAGAAAGCAATGGATGTACGAACGTTGTCTCAGGCATTTCTAAAGGAAGCCTGTTTGGGCTGTGAATCATAATTGAGTGTTGTGCTACGGATAGGGCTGAATGATATGCTGAAAATTATACACACAACATATTTGAGATGATTTTAGTGATGTAAAGCTACACTTTTTTAATGTTGTCAAACTAAAAGTTAAGTGTGTTAATAAACTAGTTTTGCAAAACCTTGTGTGTTTGATTGATCTTTCTGAATCAGTTCAAAGTGTCTGCATCAATGACTTACTTTTAAACTCTGATTTGATTTTTTTTTTTAATCACCATTTAGAATCTATCATCATCATTCCCAAAAAGTTAATTTATAAAATAACTTTAAAGCCATTAAGTCTCTTATGCTCATCATGGATCTATTTATTTAATCCAATACACGATAAAACCAAAAATATTCTGTAAACATTTATTTACAGATTAAAATAAAGGTTTATTTAAAGACATTTTAAAATGTAATTTTTTCATGTAATGGCAAAGCGGAATTTTCAGCAGTCATTACTGTGTGTCTTCAGTCTCACGATCCTTTAGAAATTGTTCTTATTAAAAATTTGTTGATAATTGTTTAAAAGTTTAAAAGAGAAGCATTTATTTAAAATAAAAGTCATTTGTAACATTATAAATGTCTTTACTGTCAGTTCCGATCGATTTAATGCATCCTTGCAGAATAAAAATATTAATTACTTTCTATTTGTTTTTTTAACTGTATTATTTTTTTGCATTGATCAATCTAAATTTATTTGTTCAAAATAATGCTTTTAAAATTAAAATTTTAAAACATGTCAAATATTGTCAAAAGGCTGATAAATTTTGAAATATACTACCAAAAGTATTTGAACAGTTAGATGTTTTTTTTAAGAATTCTCCTCTGCTCACCAAGCCTGCATTTATTTGATCCGAAATGCAGCAAAAGCAGTAATAATGTGAAATATTTTTACCATTTAAAATAACTGCTTTCTATTTGAATACATTTTAAAATGTAATTTATTCCTGTGATCTAAGCTAAATTTTCAACATCATTACTCCAGTCTCCAGTATCACATGATCCTTCAGAAATCGTTCTAATATGCTGATTTGCTTTTCAAGAAAAATATATTATTATTATCAATATTTAAACCAGCCGAGTCCATTTTTTCAGGATTCTTTGAGAAATAGAAACATGAAAAGATCAGCATTTATCTGAAATAAAAAGCTTTTGTAACATTATACACTATGCCACTCAAAATTGGAAAATAAATTATAGAAACTATTACTTTATTAGTTTTCACTAAGATGCTTTAAATGTATCAAAAATGATGATAAAGACATTTAGAATGTTACAAAAGATTTCCATTTTAGATAAATGCTGTTTTTCTGAACTTTCTATTCATCGAATAAAAAATACTTAGCTGTTTTCAACATAATAATAGTTTTTCTGAGCAGCAAATCAGAATAGTTGAAATAATTTATATTTTTAAATATATTCAAATAGAAAACAGTTATTTTAAATAGTATAAATGATAAAAATGTTTACTGTTTTTGCTGTATTTTGGATCTAATAAATGCAGGCTTGGTGAGCATTAGAGACTCCTTTAAAAACATTAAAAATATTACTGTTCAAAAACTTTTGACTAGTAGTGTATATTCTTCAGCTATATCGTCCAGCCCTAGTTCTGAGTATATAAACACACAAATACTCACCCATTTTTGAAATGAATAACATGAGCCCTCTGAAGTCCTGTCTCTAGGAAGTAGCCAAGTTCCTGTTCCTGTGTGACCGGGCCGGGCTTTGGACTGCGGTTCTGAATGCCAACACTAAGAGCCTGAAGACAGGACACAAGTCATCAAATATTACCATCAATCATAACTGAAACAAGCTCAAACTCTTTCCTGTCAGTTTTTCATAAACAGACCATATAATCTTTAAAAGAAGCACAGAGTCAGATGGTTTACTTTATTTACCCGGGGAACACTTTAGAGAGGACGGTGGTTAGGAGGGTACGAGTTTCTAGCACGAAGGTCAAACGTTAAACTTTGGCTGCGCCCAAAAAATGCAGCGTCAACACTGCAGCAGAACACAAGCTCTGCCGTTCTCCTCTCTTGCCATCATTCACTTTCTCTCTCCCCGTCTCTCTCTGCGCTCCCTCCCTTCTCCACCAACGCTAAATCACAAGCAGTAAATACTGAACACTGTGCAGAGGAATGACTCGATGTGCTTCTATTCCAAGAAAGAGAATAAGTGGTGTGAAAACAAGCTAAAGGAAACAGAGACTCATCTTCCTCTGCGAGTAAATATACTTTGACCTGTAAAAAGCTTTAATTGTGATTTAAAGTTCACCGGTGGGACAGGAAGAGATTAGTCTCACGGATGGTTGACCCTCGGCAGCAGTACTGTGCAAATCTCTCCTTGGCTACAAAATTACTGTACAGTTTATTGTCTATGAAAACGTGCCTAAAAATGTGCACATATGGAAATACCTTTTCTACCTCCTGAAGATAGAGAAGGGCGATGTCTCCAGACTTCTCATAACAAGTGATTATATCCTGGTCTCGGTCGCCATTACGATTGGACAGTGATGGGGACGCCATCGGCGCTTTCTCCAGACAGAGACCTATGAACAAACAGCAGAGAGATGAGATGACTTACACATGCCGAGAGCTAGAAAGGCACACAGAGTAGTCCTAGTGCTCTGCCACATTCAGAAAGATGATTATGATTATGACAGCTCATTTTAATAAAGATAATCTCAAGGGTGAAAAACAACCAAGTTTGTTCCCTTTTAGAGCCATGTAGTATATCAATAAGGTTAGTAAGTAATATTACAAAATAGTATTAAAAAATAACATTTTTTAATTTTAATATATTTTAAATTTTTAATACATTTAAAATATAATTTATTTCTGATGCACAGCTGAATTTTCACCATCATCATTCTAGTCTTCAGTGTCACATGATCCTTCAGAAATCATTCTAATATGCTGATTTATTATGATACTTTTTTCAGGATACTATGATGAATAAAAAGTTAAAAAGAACAGCATTTATTAAAAATAGAAAACTTTTCTAACAATAGAAGTATTTACTTTTTATCAATTTAACACATCTTTGCAGAAAAAAGTATTAATTTCTTTCAAACAAAGCAAGACTACTTTGAACAGTAGTGTATATTGTTGGAGAAGATTTATATTTGAAATAAATGCTGTTTTTTTTATGTTTTATTCATCAAAGAATCCTGAAAAAAGTATCACAGGTTCCAAAAAATACATAAAGCAGCACAACTTTCCAACAAATTGAAATTATCATGATAAATAATTGAATTTAAATTTATTAGAATGATTTCTGAAGGATCATGTGACACTGTTTCAGGATTCGGAGAATAAAATGTTAAAAAGAACAGCATTTATTAAAAATAGAAAACTTTTCTAACAATAGAAGTATTTACTATCACTTTTTATCAATTTAACACATCTTGGCTGAAAAAAAAAAAAACATACATTTCTTTCAAACAAAGAAAGACTTCTTTGAACAGTAGTGTATATTGTTGGAAAAGATTTCTATTTTAAAACAATTGCTGTTCTTTTTAATGTTTTATTCAAAGAATCCTGAAAAAAAAGTATCACAGGCTCCAAAAAAATACATAAAGCAGCACAACTTTCTAACATATTGAAATTATTACTGATAAATAATTGAATTTAAATTCATTAGATTGATTTCTGAAGGATCATGTGACACTTTCAAGATTCGATGAATAAAATGTTAAAAAGCACAGCATTTATTAAAAATAGAAAACTTTTCTAACAATAGAAGTATTTACTATCACTTTTTATCAATTTAACACATCTTGGCTGAAAAAAGCATACATTTCTTTCAAACAAAGAAAGACTACTTTGAACAGTAGTGTATATTGTTGGAAAAGATTTCTATTTTAAAATAATTGCTGTTCTTTTTAATGTTTTATTCAAAGAATCCTGAAAAAAAGTATCACAGGCTCCAAAAAATATATATTAAGCAGCACAACTTTCTAACATATTGAAATTATTACTGATAAATAATTTAATTTAAATTCATTAGTATGATTTCTGAAGGATCATGTGACACTGAAGACTGGAGTAATGATGCTGAAAATTCATCTTTGCATCACAGGAATAAATTATATTTTAAAGTATATATATAAAAACACTATTCATTTCACAATATTAATTTTTTTTCTATATTTTCCAATCAAATAAATGCAGCCTTGATGAGCAGAAAAGACTTATGTAAAAAAAAAAACAAAACAAAAAAAAAAAGGTACTGATCCCAAACTTTTGAACGGCAGTGTATAAATGAAAAATTAATTAATCAATTTATTAATTATAAAATGTAAACAAATAAGTCACATCATGCATCTTTGCAGTGCTCTAATCAGGAGAGCATGAAAAATAAAGTAAAGCAATTACCACATATGAAAAAAGACATTTAGCAAGCTTGTAACCACCTAAATCAAATGATTTAATAAGACAAAATTTACCATAGAAATACAATGTTTTAAACAGTTATGGCTGTTATAGCGCCAGCTGTGGTCCAATCCCCTTAAAACTTTGCATGCTTGTTTAGAATCACCTGTTGCATGTGCTCAGCAGGTTTTGTGAAGGCTTGAGTTTTCCTTTAGGCTTTGCAAGATTTTTGGTCAATTTGGACAGGCCCCTTTTCTAAAAGACCCTGTTATAGCTTCCCAAAGGACACATTTCATGAATTTGATCATTATTGGCCTAGAGAGAATTGCAGTGTTTTTTTTTTTTTTCAGATTGAGTGAAAGGACTAGTTTTTTTTACATTTTCTCAATCATCGATATGATTGACAGCAGTGGTTCTAGAGGTGAAATTGTCCGGAATGAGGAGGTCAATTGTATGATACAAATATTGTGCATATGTGCGAAAATCCGTGCAACGTACAATCGGCTACGCCTTTTAAAAATGCGATACTGCAGTGGAAAAGTAAGCCGCACCAAGCTGTATTATGCAGTGGAAAAGCGCCATTACATAAGTGTCCTGAGTTTGGCAGAGGTATCTGATTCAGTTCAGGAGTTATAGGCATTTTACTAAAAGTGGTCCTGGCCCTTTCGAACATTTTGGCGTCCCTTGTTTTTGATAATTATTGATATTCAGTCTTCAGAGAATCTTTCTGCACTGGTTTTGTTCCGATCAGGCAAAAAACCTAGGACTACTTTGCAAAAGTAGGTTTTTCAACAAAAAAAAAGCAAAATAACCTAAAAATTTTGCTTACGGTCAAATCTGAGGCATGATTCCAACAACATAAGACACTTGTTGGTTTAGAAGTTATGAGAGATTTCGTACTTTTGATCGCTGTAGCGGCTCTGTCAGGCCAATTAGGGTGAGCCCTGGTGAGTACTACCACTTCCAAGTCTCTACAATTTACGTTTTGGTCTGCAAGGATCAGTTTTAATTGGAGATTGCTGATCTGTGACCATTTTAACAATTACAATAAGGTTTCAATGCAACGCGCTTGAACCCCTAACAGCAAATTATAAGTATTTTATATGAATGTCGTAAAAAAAATCTAAATATAGAACCTTGTGTTAACTAGAAAAAAAATTGACATCAAATCACAATGCCCACATTTGAATCAACTGACAGCACTTACATTTCATAAGTCACCCGAAGTGGTTTATTTGTTGCTTGAGGAATTGATTTATTATTGATATGAAGGTACCACAGACTGCCATCATACCAAAGCCAAAATTCTGCCATTTGTAAAACCCTATTTCTTTTTAAAATCATTGTTTCATTCATTTTTACTGAGCCACACTATTCACTTATGAGAAACTTAGTGATGTAGCATTAAAAAACAACAGCAAAGCTTGAATTTTAGAAGCGCACAGCACTTCTGTCAATTCTAATCCAGTTGAATAACGAAACACACTGTTATGGTGTGACCCTTACTTTGAGGATATTAGTCTTAAAGGGTCAACCTGAACACGATATGCTTCATTCATATAATTTGAGTTTGTTTCCTTTGTTCTGGCCTGGACAGAGGAAGTGAGACACTGAAATATACATGCGTGAGAAAATCAAAGACCTCAGACAAACCAGAAAAGCTTTAAATGTTTTAGCACGAGGTGATGTCTGTTCCACTGCCGTATCTCCTTGCCTCGTCTGGGTCAGCTGAGAGCCAAGTAATGCGGTAAAGATACAAGTACGGTTCCTTAGACATGTCACACAATCTGTGGCCAATCTCTGTCTACTGGCTTCAGCTTCCTAATTCACATCTTAAATCCCTTATAGCATGAGGAAAACAGGCCTGACTCAGTGCTCAGGTGGCTGGTAAACATGATGAGAGTTGTTTGTTTGGCTGCCGTTAGTATTGGGTTCTCCACGCAGATAAAGTTTTCATGACAGTATGGCAATGTAACGGGAAACAGAAACTGTAGCCTTTCTAACTACTTTTCAAACAGCTTCAATAATAGATAACGGCTTATAAACATATCATGGGATGAAAAAAACAGCCTGCTACCAGTGTCTCAAAATGATTCCGAAATGAAAACGGAGCCGATTAATCCATCACAAGCAAGAAGGTAATGACGAGGACCTGATTAAAAGTGCACTGTGAAGTCTCAGTAAGACAGGAGGAGAACGAGAGTGGACTGATTGGCATAAAATATTAGTGAACCGTTTTAAGTCACCTACACTATTGTTTAAAGGTTTGGGGTTAAGACTTACTTCTACTCAGCAAAGACGCATTAATTTCTATTAATCAAAGAATTCTGAAAAATATAATGGTTTCCATATAAAATATTAAGCAGATCAACCCTTGATGATAATAAGAAATGTTTCTTCAGCAATAAACGAGCACATTATTTCTGAGTGTTTATTTGACACTGAAGACTATAGCAATGGCTTCTGAAAATTCAGCTCATCTTCACAGGAATAAAGTCTTAAAATAAAATCATTATGATATTAGGTAAAGATCATGGTCCATGAAGATATCCTGTAAATTTTTTACCATAAATACATCAAAACTTAATTCCTGATTAACAATATGTATTGCTGAGAACTGCATTTGGACAACTTTAAAGGCGATTTTCTCAATATTATAAATTTTATTTATTTATTTATTTTTTTCACCTTCAGTTTGCAGATTTTCAAATAGTTGTATCTCGGCCAAATATTGTCCTATCCTAACAAACCAAACATGAACGGAAAGCTTATTTATTCAACTTTCGGCTATATCAACTGACCCTTTTGATTGGTTATGTGGTCCAGGGTCACATATATCAAAATAGAAATAATTTTAAGAATCCTTAAAACAATATAAAATAAGATAACGGGCATTCAAACAATATAAAACAACTAACAATCAAGATATTTTCATATATTCACTTAACCCCCTAAATAACAGTTTTTTCCTTGTGGAGAAACCTGAAAATGTGAGGTTAATGTGAGATTAATAAAACCATGCCAGTCTGTAAAGTATTTTATAGTTTAGAAATGATGAGTAAAAAATAAATAAATACAACTTCAGGAAACCATATAGAAACTAGAAGTGGCCTTAAAGGGATAGTTCACACAAAAATGAAAAATACCCCATGATTTACTCACTCTCAAGTCATTCTTGGTGTATATTAGGGCTGTGCAATATATTAATATTATCGAAATATCCCAAATGTACATATCGCAATATGCATATCGCTACAACCTGCAATATTTGTGGGGCAATGAACAAAAAACAAATATAAAATCACTCACTGCTCTTGCCTAAATAACTTTTGTAGTAGAAATAAGAATCACTGCATATGCACAGAGGGAAGATTAAGCAGAGTTTTACTTTTCCTTTTTACTATTCAGTTCCTAAAATGATAAAAATTTTATTTTTATGCAATGCTAGAGTAAAATAATACTGTTCACTTTCAGACGCCATTGTTGGGGTGCTTTCTTCTCACAAAAAGTTAAACATGTATGCTAGATATATTAGAATCAGAATCAGAATGAGCTTTATTCATCAAGTGTGTGCAAACATAAGGAATTTGTTGTTATTTTAAAGGAGCTCTTGATACATACATGCATATAAATAACCATATATATACACACTATATATGACACAAGACAGTTATGGAAGTTCACAGAATTGAATTGAGTAACAGCGGAGTAAAACTGTTTAATTTGAGTATGTGGCAGTTTAAGCATTATCGTATGGCATATCGAATACTGCATTATTTAAAGAGTTATCACATATTGCATTTATGTCTTTCTTCTTTCAGATGAATACAATCAGAGTTCTAGCTCTAATGGCAGTAAAAGGCTGTTAAGGTTTTGAAGTTCAATGAAGTGCATCCATCCATCATAAAAAGTGCTCCACAAGGATTCAGGAGATTAATAAAGGCCTTCTGAAGCAAATCAATACATTTATATGAGAAAAATATCCATATTTATAACTTTATGAACCGTAATCTCTTGTGGCAGCGGAAAACAAAACAAAACTCCAGTCATGAATTACAAGTACATTTGTAAAGAAAAATGTTGTAGGATTTCGATATAAGCCAAGAGGAGACTGATTTTCCTTTGCTGTAAAGAAAACTTGGATGTTGGGCATATTTTCACAGGATCTTACGCCACACCTACACCTACAAATTATTGTGAAAGTAAAAAAAAAAAAAAAAGTATATATACAGTATATATACAGAGATATATATATATATATATATATATATAATATATAATATATACACACACACACACACACACACACACACACACACACACACAACCAGTTAAAAGTTTGGACACACCCTCTCATTTAATGTTTTTTATAAGTTTCTTATGCTTATCAAGGCTGATTTCACTGTATCAAAAATACAGAAAAAAATTATAATATTGTGAAATTTACGATGTAAATCAATGTTTTTCTATATTAATATACATTAACATTTTATTTATATCTGTAATTAAAGTTGCATTTCCAGAATAATTACTCCAGGTTTAACATGATCTTTCAAAAATCATTCTAATATGCTGATTTATTATCAGTTCTGGAAACAGTTGCGCTGCTTAATATATATATTCCTTAAATCCTGAAAAAAGTATCACAGGTCCCCCTCCACAAAAAAAAAAAAAAAAATTAAATTATATATATATATAATTATTATTTTTATTTTTTTTGGGACCTGTGATACTTTTTTCAGGATTTTTTTTTTATCATAAAAGGTTAAAAAAAAGAACAGCATTTATTTAAAATTAAAAGGTTTTCTAAAAATATACACTACTGTTCAAAAGTTTGGCATCAGTGCATTTTTATTCTTTCTTTTTTTGAAAGAAATTAATACTTTTATCCACCAAGGATGTGTTAAATTAAGAAAAAGTCATAGCAGAGATTTACATTGCTACAATTTATATTTTGAATAAATTCTGTTCTTTTTAACTTGGCAGATCACAGAACCCTGAAAAAAAGAATCACAGGTTGCAAAAAATATTTGGCAGCACAACTGTTTCCAACATTGATAATTTTAATAATAAATCAGCATATTAGAATGATTTCTGAATGGTCCCTGTCACACTTAAGACTGGAACAGCTGATGAAAATTCAGCTTTGCATCACAGGAATAAATTATATTGTAAAGAATATTAAAATAAAAACCATTATTTTATATTGGAATAACATTTTGCAATATTACCCTTTTTTTCTGTATTTTTGATCAAATAAATGCAGCCTTGATGAGCATAAGAGACTTCTTTAAAAAACATTAAATGAGAGGGTGTGTCCAAACTTTTGACTGGTAGTGTATTTTCTAACACAAATGCATCGCTTTGCTTCAGAAAGGCTTTATTAACTCCCCAGAGCCATATGGAGCATTTTTTATGATGGATGGATGCACTCTACTGGACTTCAAAATCACTGTCATTATAAAGCTTGGAAGAGCCAGGTCATTTTTTATATAACTCAGATTGGATTAGTCTAAAAGAAGAAATTCAAATACACCTAGGGTGGTTTGAGGGTGAATGAATTATTTAGGGGTGAACTCTCTCTTTAAAATAGGTTTTTAAACTATGAACATTGTTGTGGACAATGAGAAGCCTTGGAGTTAAAATAGTTGAGATTCACAGTTACAGAAATGACAAACTTTGGCTTTAAAGAAAATTTAAATTTTATAACAAAGAATGGCAGTGGGATTTTCTATGGTCTTGTTGTTCCACACCAATGCCCAAAGAGAAAAAGGGTGAAAAAAAACTGAATGAGAGAGAGAGGAAGAGACTGTGTGTACATTCTGTAAATCCCTCTACCTTATATAGACCTGCTACACTGGAGGCCAGAACTTAATCTAGGAGGTCTGAAAAAGGCACATTCACTTGTGTTTGGATAACATATTCATCAGAAATCTGTTCCTCTAAACATACACATATCCCCCTCGTTACAGATTTAAAAGCCCTTTATACTAGCCAGATCCAAGACAAGCCCCATTACTGTGACCGGGCTCTTTAATGACCTGCATAACGGCTGCAGTAAATCTGACGCCTCAGGACAGGCAGTGACAAGCAGCTCACGGCGGCAAGAGGGAGATTTTTATAATTCAGGACGAGGGTTTAATATACACAGGAGACGTGGCAGGAAGCGCAAGTGAGATGACACACACGTGTGTTTGTGTGTGGTAGCTGGGGCGTGATGGATGATTGGGGCCAAGGGAGGGAAGCTGCCCCCCTGTAAAGGCAGTTGTCAGTCACAGAGATGCTATGAGGCGATTGGATGAGACAGGCTCTGTGCCACCCTGCAGTTTTTCCCCAGAGCCCCACAGTACCGCCGATCTGTCAGAACTCTGATCAAAGACCTCACGCTGCGGTCCTGGCAAACACATTCACTGTGCTCGGAATTAAAAGTGTGTGTGTTCAGAGCAGAGGATTTAGTTGCGAACACTTTTCTCTGCAGAGCATCACATACAGTAATAAAGCAATGCTGCCACCCAAAGGTCATAAAATTAACTGCAGGAACCCGTGAAGCATCTCTGCACTGTTCTGACCAGATGAGCATAAAAAGACCAAAGCTAAAATAAATAAATAAATGGCATTAAAAAAAAAAACAAACAAAAAAAAATATATATATATATATATATATATATATATTATTTTATTTTTTTTATTAAAAAACATATTTTGTAATTATATAACATACAATATGATGAAATAATTTGTGACCCTAGACCACAAAAAGAGTCATAAAGGTAAATTTTTTGAAATTGAGATGTATACATCATCTGATAGCTGGATAAATGAGCTTTCCATTGATGAATGGTTTGTTAGGACAATATTTCGGTCAAGATACAAATATTTGAAAATCTGTAATCTGAGGGTGAAAAAAATATATATATATATTGAGAAAATCGCCTTTAAAGTTGTCCAAATGAATTTCTTAACACATATTACTAATCAAAAATTAAGTTTTGATATATTAACGGTAGGAAATTTTGAAAATATCTTCATGGAACACGAACTTTACTTAATATCCTAATGATTTTTGCCTATTGCTACAAATATACAGATGATATTAAGACACATTTAATATATATTTAATATAATTAAATATGATATACACTACTCACAGAAATTTGGGGATTGGTAAGATTTTTAAATGTTTTTGAAAGAAGTCTCTCATGACCTAGGCCTCATTTACAGTACTTGATCAAATACAACAACAATAATAGTAATAATAATAATAATAATATTGTAAAATTTTATTACAATGATTTCTATTTTAATATATTTCTAAATGTGATTTATTAAACCCTACACTACTGTTTGTAAGTTTGAAATAAATCTTCTATTTATGATTATAATTTACATTTATAATATATATATATATAAAAAATTAAAAGTCTGTTTTAAATATATATTATATATTTTATTTTCTAAAAATAGAAAATATATTTTTAATATATTTTAAAAAGTTATTTATTCCTATGATGGCAAAGCTGATTTTTTATCAGCCATTACTCTTCAGGGTCACATGATCCTTCAGAAATCCTTCTATAATCCTACAATATGCTAATTTAGCACTCAAGAATCACTTATTATTATTATTATTATCATCATTGTTGAAAACTGTTGTGAGACATCGTTAATATTTTTTGGAAACATTGATACATTTTTTTCATTATTCCTTGATAAATATAAAGAAAAACTGTTCAAATTTACTGTTCTCATCAATTTAATGCATAATTTCTGAGTTAGAGTATTAATTTCTTTAAAACAAAACTGACAGAAATGTAATATACATAAAATGTTTTAATGTTTTTACTGTCACTTCTCATCAATTTAATGCATAATTTCTAAGTTAGAATATTAGTTTCTTTAAAAAAAAAACTGACCGAAATGTAATATACATAAAATGTTTTAATGTTTTTACTGTCACTTCTCATCAATTTAATGCATAATTTCTAAGTTAGAATATTAGTTTCTTAAAAAAAAAAACTGACCGAAATGTAATATACATAAAATGTTTTTACTGTCACGTCTCAATTTAATGCATAATTTCTAAGTTAGAGTATTAATTTCTTTTAAAAAATTGACAGAAATGTAATATACATAAAAAGAATATGTTTTTACTGTCACTTATCAATTTAATGCATCACTGCTATTATTCTAAAGAGTATTCAATTCTTTAAAAAAAAATAACAGTAATATAATTTATACCGTATGAATAGTGAAATCCCACTGGTTTAAAAAAAAAACACTTCACATTGCTGTATACTGAATATTTAATATCCTACTGCTGTGATTTTGTTGCTTTGCACAGCATTTTGCTTTTAGTAAGCACACAAATTTGTACTTGATTGCTGAAACTTCATGTTTCGGTTGTAGTTCTTACCAAAGCAAGTTACATAATTTAGGTCTGTTTCACAGCGCATTCATAAGCAGTGAAACTGTAACAGCAGGCTCGGGTTTGTGCTTTCACAAAGACAGCATTTCTGCTATGTAACAGTCCAGCAGTTCGAATTTCTGAGTTACTACACTGATTATTTACCTTTAGTGGCATAGGCCTCAGCGATCATGGAGAGTCTGTACACTGGAGCCCCTACCAGCTGCATCTCATCCAGATTCACACGACCGTACTGATTCAGTGCTTCCCTGTAATCACCTTCCACGTAGCACAGCTTAGCCATGATCAGACTGGCCTCCTGGATGTATTCAGGCTGGGAGAGAAAGAGAAGACACATACCACCACACTATAGTATACTATAGTAAATCAAATATAGCATTACAATCACCTCACACTGTCAGACAGACACAAAACTGGAATAAATTAAATACATTGCTAAAAAACGAATAAACACCGATGACTCTGGAAAGGTTTTAAGTAGTGCTGTCAAAATTAGCGTGTTAACACAGACAATTAATTTTCCCAGACAGCGGAAGTCAATAACTTTTGAAGCTTTGTGACCAGTGTTGGGGGTAAGGCATTACAAGTAACGCGAGTTAAGTAATCAGATTACTTTTTTCAAGTAACTAGTAAAGTAACGTTTACTTTATGTATTTAATCCCATTTAATTAAATCAATATCTTTGCTGCCGACCTTTGTTGATCCAATTCAACATACTAATAATAAAACTTACTTTAGATTAACTAACATTTGTGCTTCATTTTTCTCATTGCTGAAGAGTGGTGAACTTCCCTTTCCTACAGTTCTACTGTACAGGCGTGAATTTACTTTTCCTTCAGCCTTAAGCTTATTCATTTCACTTTTTCGTGTGAAAGGGCTTTTACATTTGCAAAGTTTTTATATTAAAAACAAACAAGCTAGCCCTGCCCAGATTTAAAAAGCAACGCAAAAGTAATGTAAAGCATTACTTTCTATAAAAAGTAACTAAGGAACACAATTAGTTACTTTTTTAGGGAGTAACGCAATATTGTAATGCATCACTTTTAAAAAGTAACTTTCCCCAACACTGTTTATGATTCAGCGATATTTAAAGTATTTAGTGTTTGGTAACTTTTTCAATTTCTGTATTTTTCCTACTTGCTGAAGGGCACAGGTAAATAATGGGTTTATGCAAAGATTGTTTCAAGTTCACATAAATTAGACACTGTTCTAATAAACGTAACAGTTAATAGCTCTCGATTATACTGTAATGTTGAATGGATATAGTCAATGTTTAAATATTAGGGGAAAAAATTTCCTAGAGACGTCAGTAATATTAGTATCAATGATACTGACCTTAAGTCATTAAAAACTAATATTTAACAAATATTAAAAATACACTGTCTTTATGTTGTTTCTACATTCATTTAAAGAAAATTGAATGTGAAATTATTGCAAAATAAAAACATATTTAAAAACTTTAATGTTAGGTGGGATTAATAAATTGCTTTAGTTTTTTTTCTATCAAAAATCTTTAAATAAAAGACTAATAAATGATCTTTAAATATTATTTTATTATTTATTCCAGACCTTATTTATTCCAAAACAGAATGTGTTTTTGCATTCTTTCGTGCTGCTTTTTTATTGTTGTAAACATGCAGTATTTAAACAGTTGTGCTTACATTTGCATCTTTTGCTGCATCTTGTGCATCCCACAGTATTCCTAAAATAAGAATACATCTATACATGTTGCATTTTTGCCCATACTGTTTTTTAATTTTGACCATAGATCAGATACATTTTAGTATCACTAAAATACTACGATTTAACTTTTAATTTTAAATATATTAAGTTTATTATTTTTGTATCTTCGGTTTTCATTTTCACTTAATTTAAAGTTTGCATAATTTTGTTTGATTATATTACTATACTTGTATTAGTTATATTATTTTATTAGTTATTTTATTATTATTTCTTACTTACAATTTATTAGTTTTCTTGTGTCTAAAGTTATTGTTTTTTTATATGTACATACAGTTTTTAGTCATTTTATTTTAGTTTTAGTTTCAGTTATTTAAATAATGCTAAATTGTATAAAAATAAGAATTTTGCTTTGGCAATTATCTAAAATATATTTTGCATTTGATTTTATTTCAGTTATTGTTTATTTTGGTTTAAGAAATATATATTTTTAATGATTTTAGCTTAAAATTTTTGTCATTTAAAAAAAAAAACAATATATATATATATATTGTTTAATATATATTATATATATATATATACATACATATATATACACACACACACATATATATATATTTCTTTATTTTTAATTTTTTTCAAACAATAAATATTGTTTTGTGACTCTTCAATGTGTTATGACAGATAACTGTATTGACTTTAGATCAATTAAATCAATCGATATGTGAACCGATCGTCTTTTCTTATTTATTTATTTAAAAGCACGAAATAAACATGAATGAACGTCAGAATGTATTTTATTTCAACCGTGGAAAGGCGTCAATACACACAATTTTTCAAGTTTAAGGCTACCGAAGTTAATCTACTCTGATTTGTTTGTTGGAAAAAATGTCAGTTTCAGCATTTATCATTGGTCAGACCGCCTCTCAATCAAGCTGTTTGTGAAAGGTTAATTAAATCAGGTTTTTACAATTTATTTTCTGTTAAAAATGCTAAAACTGTACTGGGCTTAACTCTGTTAAAAACCTTCAAAAGAGTTAACTAAATAAAGTTTTCACAGGGTTAAAATAAGCAAAAACGTAATAAACCATGCATCAGGGATAAAGAGTTTTGGCACAGAAAACATGTTGAGGGATATTCTCCTAGTATTAAAAACTTGTGTACCATCCTGGAATGACCTATTCTACAGTGGGTGTAAACAATCTTGTGATGTAGCAAGCAGAAGTAATGATCCTGACTGTTCAGGCTTACCTTCAAGTTTCCCCGATCAAGTGCCGCCGTCAAGTGTTTCCGTACCTCCTGGAGGCGTGGTCGAGGTCCACGGGGACTGGCTCCCTGCTTGATAGGGTTTTCCTTGAGGTACTGCTGGAGTTTGGCCTCCCCCAGCAGAAGCTCCCCGAGATCATCTACAAAAAAAGAAGAGGTTGAACTTAGACAGATAAACATAGACAGAACACAAGGAAGCAACAAATCATACACTAGGATGATTTCAGCAAGCTCATGAATGCACCTTCATAAATGTACCACTCAAAATGTTTATTACTGGGTGAACTATCCCTTTCATTTTTCTCTTCTGTCTGAAAAAGTAACTGTGAAGAGATGCCACCTGCATATCTGAACTGTAAAGGCAAAACACAAACACATTTACAGTGCAAGAGAGAAGTGCTGATTGTGAAAACAGCTTTACATAAAGCCCAGATATAATCCAGTCTTGCACCTAAACACATTCTTACAGGTCTTAACACATGCACAGCTTTGAGAACAACCACGTGTGGTTTAATCTGCTGCATTACATGCACATCTTAAATCTTTCATCATTTTGTAGGAGACAAATCAATAATGCTTATTAATATGTAGCTTTTAATGAACAGGGCATATGGAAAGATGGAAAACGGCAGTTTAATCCACAATTGTATTCATTATAGACACTAAACCAACCTTTAGAGCAGGCTCTTATAATTCATAAATTATACACCAGTCAAACAATACATATTTCAGACATTCACAAATGGTATTAATGTTCTTACTGTAAAATCTTATTACTTCATACATTTTTTTAAATAATGAAAATAAAAATAATAACTCAATACATATTATTTATTAATAAATAATTATAATAATCTATTTTTTTGTTTTTAATAACAGATTTTTAAATTTAATTTCGTTAGTGTTGTATATAAATTTTTTTTGATTGCTATAAATTATTATTTAATTATTTTTTTTACTTATTACCACTGCGCAAATTTTTATATATTTTACAATTAAATAGTAAAGTTAAATTTTACAAATGATTCTGAAATCTGAACTGATAACTGGTAATATTTTTGTACAGAATACAGATCTTTTCCATTCTTCACAAAACCAATCTTAAGTAGCACGGCTATATTTGTATTTGTATGGGTTAAAATTATACATTTCTCTTTTATGCAAAAAATCATTAGGATATTAAGTAAAGATCATGTTCCATGAAGATATTTTGTACATTTTCTTCCGGAAATATACCAAAACTTAATTTTTGATTAGTATTATGCATTGCTAAGATATTCATTTGGACAACTTTAAAGGTGATTTTTTTCTTTTTGCACCTTCATATTCCAAATTTTCAAATAATTGTATCTCAGCCAAATATTGTCCCATAGCTTATTTATTCAGCTTTCAGATGATGTATAAATCTTAATTCCATATAATTGACCTTTACGACTGGCTAATGTGCTCTGTAGTTTTCTTTATCTGTGAGTTAATTTGAATGAAAATGTTTTAAGTTTGAATATGCACCATTTCCCTGTATGTAATGCAAAACAGACTCCTATATTTTGACATTACATCTTTACAAGACAATAAGTCAAATAATGACTCTTTACAAATTCCTAGACTTAAAAAAATATGAATTATAGAAATTATGAAGATAAATGGACACTGCTGTATGGGCAATCAGGAAGTGTACTGGGCAGACGAACAGAGTAACACCAAAAAAGCCATTAATATCGCATTTTAGACACCCTGAAAACAAAATATTCATTCAATGACTTGCTAAATGTGTAGTAAAACGTACAGGAATAAATTAGATACGGATTTTGCCACCAGGCCTGAGACTCACACACACTGTCCGAGCTAACGCGTTAGCCATGAGTACAGAATACAGAAATCACACTCACCGTTTGAGATGAGTTTCGCAGACAGCTGCCGGACGAGTTCTGGTATCTTGTCCCATTGCCCCTCCGATCGACAGCGCTCTATTTCAGTTTCTAATCGCGACCCGGACTTTCTGGCTGTCATCTTTCTACCTCCTCCTGACCAAAACACGACCGGAGCCGCAGCACAGAAACATCAAAGACCTGGAGAGGAGTATAAAAACATGAACCGGATTACGCTTCCGGGCCATGGAACTGAACTCTCATTGGCCAGATTCCTATCATGTGACTATTATTTTGACTAGTTATTATTTTGACGATTTTTTTTTTTTTTACACGAAAAAAGTTCTAATTTAATTTGTTTTATTTATATTTAATTTTAAATAATTTATGTCAATATTTCTGAATAATAATAAGTTCAGCGTTTCTCTACACTCTGCAGTTCCTTGTCATATAATAAAATAATTAACTTAAATCAGGATTTCACGTGTCTTATTTATTTGGTAACAAGTCAAGTAATAAGCTTAATAATACAGATTCCTTGTCGGGTTTTATAACTATACACTGAACTGAACAACTCCTTCCCTTTGGTAATCCTGAATGAATGAAGTTGCCCTTCCAGATTTTTGTAGTTCATCCGTCAGCAGACCGCGTTGTACTGTAGCCTCCAGTACTGTAGTTGGCGCTGCCACTAATTGCCCCACTGACATTCAACGGCAGTGTGTCTGCGGTATGCTGGCCGTGGATTTGGGCAGAAGATTGTGTAAGTAATTAAATGTCTTAATTATTGTTGTTGTAAGGAACGGACTGGTTTTCATTCCTATGGATTTACATTTATGAGTAGCCTACATTTTGTTTTCGTCGTTATGGTACGAACGGTATTGTTTATTACTCGCTTACAGTCTGCATGTAAATCTATGGTGTGATGTAGA